>CM039726.1:73426621-74026621 GCA_022539455.1 Dendrobium nobile | reverse complement strand
TGCACTATTTTTATGATATAAAAATTACAATACCGTGTCATACCTGTTTGTCCTATATTTTCAATAATTGTCATGTCACATATTCGTGCCCTGTCTTGTAATTAGGATATACTGATCTAATTTTAATTATAATAATTTTAAAAAGTTGATTTGTCAAAATTTTATTATATTTAATATAAATATCTTAACATTTTCTTATTTTATGGTACATTTCATAGTGAATATCTATAATATATTCAAATGTGATTTAATTTTCCTCTGGACTGTAAAATTCGTGTCGACTCATTTTTATGCATTACAAATTGTCATCAGGTTCGCCGCATACAGCATTACGTGGAGTTGCTTGATGCGCTAAAAGTGGCAGCCCGAAATCCAAATCCCTTGAGCAACAGCAGCAATGGAACCACAGTTACCACCCAATGGCAGACATTCGGCTCAGGTATGGGGAGCTTAGCTCCACCTGCAGCTAATCCATTTACCCAAATAAATAATGAATGGGAAAAGTTCGAGTAGAACTAACAAGCATATCAGTAGAGAGATTATTCTGCGCGGCGTCCGAACGCGTCCGGAAGTCAATCCGGACGCATCATATCATCCAATACACTGTGTATTGAATGACGTGATGCGTCCGGACGCCGCACCTAATAATTTTTCATATCAGTGAATGAATGCTACCAGCCTTTCTTTCTAAGTTTTCGTATAGAGTAACCTATCCTTTTGAGAGCCCCCAGTGCTACTTGTATATTATGTTGGCCTTATCAAACTATTAGTTATCCTTAAACAATTTTATCATTACATGACTGAATATTTCAGTATGTTACAGAGAAGTTAGCTCTCTTTTTCAGTTTTTGATTGTGCATTGTATTGTTGTCTAAGGATCCATTTAGTATGATTGTAGTTTTTTATAGAGATGATTGTAAAGCTATTGTGAAACAAATAACTTTTCTAAAAGCTGCTATAGAAATCAGCTTTCTAGATGATCAAATAGAAATTATAGTTGCAGCTTGAAAAACAAAAGAATAAAAAAGCTGTTACAAATAAAGCCTAAATCGATAATTATCTGCACTTATGATCCATTAGCCTTTGTAACTTATACAGCTTCATTCCAGCTTACAGTAAGTTAAGGGTCTGCTAACTTCTTTTTTTTTTTTTGTAATGAAAATTTAAGGTTAATGAAATTATATGCGAAAATTTTAAATTGTCTTTAATGAAAGAATTACTGAGGACTTTTTGTCAAGCTAGAAAACCCTTTTCTTGCAAATTAAAAGGGTATATAATCTAGTTTAAAATTTGAAGCGTTAGGGCATCTCTAACCGAAAATCTCATTTTTTACTCCAAAATGCTGTGAAACTAAAAAATGCCGTGATTTATCTCCAATCGAACGTCATTTTTTCCCGTAACGGTCGTTCTCTTCTTTTGCGCGTTTCTTCGGCAAGTTCGGTAGAGACCAACAAATGACGAAGATGAACAGTGCAACGTCAATATTGGCGTCGTACTGTTCATCCGCGATAAAATGATGTAAGAATTGTCACTCTATTAGAACGACGGAAGCTTGTTCCATTGTAGATGCTCTTAGGAACTATATTAGCTAATAATTGTAATCTGAGAATGTCGTCGAATTTCTGCTAATTATATAACAAAAAATAAATAAATGTTACGAGTAAAGGAATATTTTATTTAAAATATGCTCCTAATTTTTTTATTTTATTAAATATATTAGTCTGCAATTAAAACTTTTTCGATCTACTCGATGTATATTTATGAGGACAGATATAATTTTGTAGTAGTAAATTAATATGCTAGAGAAATTATTCTGACTCATATTATTATTAACCCCAGCTCTATAAAAATTTAAAAATCATTTTTTTTTCTAAATTTTTATTAAATTAATTTTAAACTTAATCTTAAAATTAAGTCCTAATCTCATTCTAATATATAAATTTATTTCCCTATAATATGTTGGTTAAACAAATTGAGCCTTCTAAATTTAAAATTTTTATCAAACGCTCAAAGCCAATATTTATAAAGGTTGATAATAAACTTTTTCCAAATCTATCACATAATCACAAGTTACATTAATTATCTTAGCTTATTAAAAAAAAAAAGCAGCTCAAATTTAATTGAATTAAAATAAATTCAATCTCAAAATTTAAAAAACTATGCAGCTAAGCAAACTGATGTCTACTGAATTTACTTGGATATTACCAAACGTAGCAGATGGTGTCACAGAGATGCATGGAATTTTTAATCTTGCCTTTGAACATTACAAATTTGACTGAAAGGTAAATGATTAAGCAGTTCAGAATCCAAATTCATTATATATGCATATATATGTACCAAAATATAAATTTAGGTTTTGTTTGCGACGGCTTCTTATTGCTTTTTAAAGCAGCTTATTAGTATAAAAATTAAAATTTTTATACTAAAAAGTCGCTTTAAGCAATAATAAGAAAGCAATCCCAAACGAAGTCTTAGGCTTCGTTTGAGACAGCTTTTTTATTGCTTTCTAAAACGGAGTTTTAGTACAAAAATAAAAAAATTTGTACTAAAACTCCGTTTTAAAAAGCAATAAAAAAGCCGTCCCAAACGAACCCTTAAGCTTCATTTGAAACAACTTTCTTATAACTTAAAATAGCTTTCTAATATAAAAATTTTAATTTTTATATAAAAAACTGCTTTAAGTAGTAAAAAAATCGTCACAAATAAAACCTTAATGTAAATGTGATAAAAATTAATCAAATGTTACAAGCAAGGCAATCAAAATTACTGTACTCCATTAAAAAATACCTGCCTTTAGAGACTTGCTGCAACATTATGGTAATTCCAGAACCAAAAATCTCAATAAGTTATCAAACCATAAATATATGATGTCATTATCTGTCACTAATTAATGTAAATGATATAAATATTTCCTAAGCCATTACAAGAAAAAAGATTAAAATTTCATGCCTAAATGGCCACAACTCAGTTCTACAAAAAACCTGCAACTCCCTCTACAAACAGAATAACAGAAACAAAATTGCACCCTGGGGCTTAAGTGAAGGCTAAACAAAGTATAGTTTGGCTTTGTTGATGGTGTATTTCAGGAAGACTCATTGTCAGAGAGTTTCAATGCTTCTCTATAAACTTCAAAATCATCAGAGCTCCACCTGCAAATGAGATGGAGATGAAAAGTAGCCATTTTGATCCCAAGCAACCGCTGCAAACAAAAAAATGCCTTTAGATTCAAGAAAAAAAAAAGGTATGGAATGAAAAATTAAAAGAAAAATAGTCACAATACTTAGAGAAATTATTCTGTGAGGAGACCGAATGCAAAACGTCGTTCGGAGATCAACCAGAATGTGCCACGTCAGCAGTACCGAGCCGCGGTACCGAGCAAGGAGTAACATAGCGCATTCTGGTTGATCTTCAGACGGTGTTCGGCGTCTGCACAGAATAATTAGTCCAGTAATTGTGGTGTGTGTTTTATGATGGCAATTGCGCTCAACTAAGAAAATACAATGTCCCAAACATGGTGAAAATTAAAAATTAAACCTATGGCTTCAATTGTCATCTAAAATAGTTATTGTAGAGGGCAAGCAATTTGAACATTGATGGATAAAGAACAAGAAAGGAAATAACTAAATAATCTCAAAATTTTCATCTAAAGCTTCGTTTGAGACGGCTTTCTTACTGCTTCTTATAGCAGTTTTTTAGTAAAAAATAAGCAGTAAGAAAGCCGTCTCAAACGAAGCCTAAAATAGCTCCATGAGTAAGAGTGTAAGGGGCGAGCAATTTAAAAATTGATGGATAAAAAAAAACCAAGGAATAGATAAATTCATGCACCCTCATCAAATGCAGAAATATAATTTTAAGTGAGAGAAGGCAAAAGAGCTTCTCTCAAGTTTAGAGAAAGCAAAACTTCTAAAATATGCATAATTGAAGGAAATTTTAAATGTTAAACTTACAATTATATAATTATGTAGCCCTTCTTGATTCCATCAACTGCCCCTTAGCTCTAAATAGTGGCCAAATTAGAATTAGGGAGGGTTGAGTGCAACCATTGCTCCCTTCAATTTGGGACAAATCTTTTTTATAATCATATAAAGCATAGAAGCTATGCCCATAAATCTTTTTAGAGCAATTAATAGTATGGAAACTTCGCACTCTCTCAATTTAGTAAAAATCTTTTTACCCTTTCTCATTTAAAATCTTGGCTTCATGAAGCAAAATAAAGATATAAAAACAAAAATCTTAAACATAGAGCCATTGATATCTTGGCCATCGACATACCAAAGTACGAGCAGATTCAGGAGATAAGTGCTGCCCTTCTTCACAAACAATGTAGTCAGAAACCAATTCTATAACTCCTGCAATTTAATTATTTATGAGGGCTTCTGCTTCAATAAGTGAAAAACTTGTACCTCAGAAAAAAGATTGGTACAAAAAAATGTTGAAAGTTCAGAGTTCAGACCTTTGTTCAAGCGAATTGGCAGACCTAGTTTTCTAAGAAATGGTTCCATCTCATGACTGAAATGCTCCAAAGGACCCTCTTTCAGTTCCACCTGAAAGAAACAAATAAAAATACACAACACTAGAAATTAACAACGAGATAGAAATTACATGCAGAACACGGCTGTCATAATTTTCATTAAAGTGGAAAGTTCAAAGTAGGTTAGAATTGAGGGGTATCTCAGGCTTCGTTTGGGACAGTTTTTTTACTGCTTCTTAAAGTAACTTTCTAATACAAAAATTAAATTTTTACACTAAAAAGCTGCTTTAAAAACAGTAAGAAAGCTATCTCAAATGAAACCTCGGAATAATTCTTCTCTATGCTTCTACAACATTCTTATTGTTGATTGCATGCATGGTTCAACCTTTTACATGTAAAGAACCACATTATTTAGCCTAACACTGCACTTACTTGGCTTGACACAATTGAGCAAGCACAGAATGTTATGTCTTATCTTCAAATTCATGGGATTAATTAAATTGGAGATTCTCTTCTGATGAATTCATAAACGTCAATGTAAACTGCTTAAATAAAAGAGTTTACTGGTCAAAATTGGAGGTTCTCTTTTGATGAATGAATAAACGTCAATGTAAACTGCTAAATAAAAAAAGTTTACTGGCCAAGATATTAGCACTCCCAAGATTGGTTCTTGAGGGATAACAGCATATCTACAACCTTCAACGTCACAAGAATTTCACCCTAGCATGAGCAAGAAACTGTTCAAGGCTTCAAGGATGACCCTTCTTCAACTTGGGAAATTTTTTTTGTAATTTAGAAGTGTTACCTGCAAAATTTTCATCATTGTAAAAAAAATATTTTTAAGATTTTTCTATAGGGTAGTTATAGTGGAGTCCTGAACTCTGTCACGATTGATAAATCAAAGCTCCAATATCATTATCTGCAGCCTAACTAGGGGCTGTGCAACAATTTCAACAAGCGAGAAAACACTTGGTGATAATGGAAGCGGCTGCTATGTTTACCAACAATTATATGAAATCCACATCCAATTGTTTGGGTGTTCCTGTTTCTTTTTTCCATCTTCATTGCAAGATTCTTGAAGATCTACATTTGTTTAGAAGGGAAAGTGTCTTTCTCGGGTGGCTAGTAGATAGAGAGCCATAACATGGAAGAACAACCAAAATTGAAAGGAAATAACAGTTGCTCTAGTGTTGGTTGTTTTTTTTTTTTTCTTATTGAAGAGAAGCACGATAATAGAAAAAATTGATGCAACGGGGCTTATGAAGGATCGACAGTGCAGGAAACCCTTCAAGACTGCAATCTTCATAAGCCAAGAAAAATTTATCATTAGATTCTTTGTTATCTTATTTTCTTTATTAGTTTTCCTATTTTCTTAAGCAATGATCCACCGACCTTTTCTTCATGAATTTCACTGCAGGCTACTGGAAACTCTGACAAACCTCTGAATATTGGCAACAACCATATGGAAGTCGATGGCAGAAGCTTGCAACCACAATCATGAAGCTCTCAAGCATGGAGCTAGTGTGTAGGGAGAGGTTCTATCAAGTTGTGCATTCGTTGACATTTCCTTGGCATTCTCCCTTAAGCTTGAACACTAGAAGGACAACTAGAACAATTCAAAAAGGAAAATTGACCAACCAATTTTTGGCAAAAAATTCAATTCCAGTTGGAAAATTATATGGGAAAGGTGGGGTTCCTGAACTAGTTATTTCTTTTCAAAGTTTTTGGTAATCTTTATTTCATTATTTGGCCGAAGTCAATTAGTTTCTTAAGGTTCTTGGAGACATTTAGTCTTGTCAAGTTTAATTAATTATAAAGTGTCTTGAATATCACTTAGTGACATCTAAAAGGGGGAGTGTAGAATGGATTATGTAGATCATGACTTGCAAAAAGTTGCTAAATCAAATCCCAATGAAAAAGAGAGCAATTTGAAACTAAATTAATCATAAAATAAAACCTTTTCAGTTGCAATGCTGCCTGCCCTAGAAAAGTCATGCTCTTCAAATTGTTTAAACAACCTGAAAATGGCAGAAAAGGTAATAAGCAACAAGGTACACAAATTGGAGCATACATGGAGTTAAAAAATAGTTAGCTGGCAGGATTTCAATGTAACCTACATGCAAACATTTCTACAATAACTTGCAAGCACATTTTAAAAATAGCACAAGCTCTCCCATAAAATTTAATGTTGTTGCAGATTTGGTTTCATGAATTCTGATTTTGATGATAGCAAACAATACGACTGCCTTTTCTCTACTAACATTTCAGGTTCACAAGATCAGACTGTAATTTGGAACCAGCTCAAGATTGGGTAGACTAGGTCTGAGTCAATTTGTAACCCTTTTCCTTTCTTGAGTCTATTGTATGTGGTGTGACTCCTGATGCTTTGTAACTTGGAAGATTCTCTAACTGTTCCCTAAAGGTTACTGTTTTTGTTAACATCGTCCGGGACGATTTTATATCGTCCTGGATGATCGGTTCAAAAGCAGAAATCCTAATTAGGGCATCCTCATTAAATCAGCCGTCATTATGCAAAAAACATCGTCCTAGATGATTTTGTATCGTCCAGGACGATAGGCTCAATTTAGAAAGAATCTGCCGCCAAATCTATTTAGGGATTACTTATTTTTGGACATCGTCCAGGTGGATCGTCTAGAACTATAAAATATCGTCCAGGACGATCCAGGACAATTTTTTCAAAATTTCTCTAGAATTTAAGGAAAGCAATTATGACTTGATTGCACGATCAAATCGTACTGGACGATCTCCAGATCATCCTGGCCGATATACTGGATGATTGGACATCGGACAGCTCTTTTTCAGGGCGATGTTCAGGACGATATTCCACAATTTATACTGATCGTCCTGGACGATAAGAACAAATTTCTTCTGATCGTCTCAAATCGACCCAGTTGATTGGGCTTAAATTGCACTGATCGTACAGGACAATATTAGTATCGTCCTGGAAGGTGGAAGTGATTTTATAAGGGCTTCTCCGCTTAGCTGTGGGGGCTAAAGGAGAGACACTTTTGTAGTGCAATACTTGGAGGGTGCCTCCAAGGAGTGGACATAGGTCAAGGTTTGACCGAACCACTATAAATCTGGTGTGTTCTTTCCTTAATTACTTCCGCATTTAATTTCCGCACTTTGGTTTTTATTGTGGTGATATTGGTTTCAGATTTGTGTTTTGATTTAAAGATTCTTCTTTTACCAATTCACCTCTCCTTCTTAATTAGCTTTGGGCCAGTTCATAGGGCCTAACATCCCTAACAAACTTTCAAATGTAAACAAAAGAAACAGTTTAAAAAATTTTGGTCTTCTAAATTAGAAATTTGTCCCATTACATCCAATGAATTATTTATCCAATATTCTGAAACCTTCCCAACAAATTATTCATTATAATCCACATCACATGAAAATTTAGTACTTTATTTACAGAAGGCCCCACTTTAGTGAACCATAAAAATACAAGTTAACATATTGAATTTCAAATGCAAGTTAAAAAGGTAATAAGTAGTTTGAATTTAAAATAAGGATGGTACGTAAAATTATTCAAATTGGAAGCCAACCAGATGAATTTCAAATTCTATTTGAGTTCTACAGTAAGGGATAAAAGAAGAGAATGAATAAGTCAAGGAAAAATTTGAAACAATGGGCCCAAGAATTCTTGTCAATTGTCATTGCAAGGAATATTTTCTATCTACTTGTACTATTGATTTTGATTTGATGAAGCCGATGATAATGATGAATTGCTATTCACTTAAAAGGGGGCAAATGAACAAGAAGCCAAAAAGCCTTTAAGCCAGGGATTATGGAAGCCAACAATATAAAGAAACTCCTCGGATAGTCCAAAATGGCTTATCCATATTAACATTTGCTTATCCTTTTTGTTCTGCTCATGTGTAGTCCAAAATTTTAATAAAAAATAGATTTATATCACTCAGTCTAAATAGCACACTTAAAGCATGCTAGGGATTGGTGCTATTAATGACATTGAAGGATAAGAAGCTATGAAGCACTGACAATTAATAGACAAAAGGAATGAGAGGCTTTGGTATCACTCAAGGCAGACTTAGAATGCCTGAAATATTCCAAAAGAGGGGGCATTGCATGTACGCCTACTTTTCTATCTAAGAGAGCTGCTGAAATAGTTCTCATAATCACAAACAACATGGACACTAAGGAAGGATTTACACAACCTTATCCATCATTCATATGATCTCCAGATTATAATGATTAGACTTTTATTTTGATAAATTTCATGTTCTGCAAAATATTTTGATTATTAGTATGTTTTTCTTTAGTTAGTAAATGTTAACTTCATGCTAAAAGGAATGTTGTTATCCGTTATCATTGACTTAGTTCCAAATTTCGTGTTCGTGTATGACAGCTTAATTAACATTATGCTCTCACATTGCATAAATCCATTTGCTTCACCATATTTATATTGTGGACAATTGTTTTGTGGCATTTCTGATTAGCATATTAATAAATTTTACTTTTGTTGTCAATTCATATTAATCAAACTAGTTTTAATACTCACTTATTATATGTATTAATTATTATACAAAATAATTCACTTGTGTGGTGTTACACATTTAGGCTGTTTTGATTGAAATGTGCGTGCTAATACATTTGAGTGTAATATTATTTAAATTATAGTTAACACTTAAGCACTCATTGTATTGGCTAATTACATCTTGTATATCTTATTTCCAACAATTATACACATGTTTATGTATTTATATAATACAACTAATTGTTAAATTATTGCTTCAGAGCGTACTTATTTATGAGGTTTTTGAATTGGAGAATTATGAAAGAAGTTCAAAAGAGCCCATAAACATCCAATGCTCCTCCCCCTGGTGCGACCTGCCCCAAAACTTCGAATGCAGCATTAACAATGAAGTAGCATTCATGTTTTACAAATTACAGATAAATTCGGACTTTTTCCTAGACATTTGAACATCAAAATCAAAGTTTTTTCTCTTGCCCTTGCCCACATTGCAAAGTAAGATAGGATTTGGTAGAAATAGAAAGAGCAAGATCTCTATTGAATGATTCACTTATTACGACAAATCGAAAAGCAAACAATGTGACACCCACTAACAGTATTTAAATTACCATAGTTCTTGTGAGTTCTGGTAGCAAAATACAGTTAGGTAAATTTCCTGAGAAGGGCGTAGAATATATAATTGAACAACTTTTACAGTAATAACTTTAAAAAACAACAATAAGCATCCCTACATATATACTAAAATCTGAATGTATAAGGCATCATCAAGCACCAAAGAAATACCTCTCAACCTCCTCCTTTGGAAGCTTAGTAAAAAACAGTCCAGAATCGCCATGGAGGAACTGTTGAAAATAGTAAAAGATAAGTCGATTATCAATAGAGGAAACTGTTGGCAGAAGGACAGGATTGTTCTACACCTTGGCAAGCTTGTGAATGCCAGGCTTAACCTCATCAGCTGCAGAGCGCCCCAAAGAAACTTGCATGACTTTGTTGGATCCAAGAAAAAATCTGCCAAAGCATGGCATTCAGCTGCCATTATGTAATCGGTTCCAGCACAATTAACAGAGAAAAAAAAATTAATTTGAACCTGCTGCTTGGCTTGAGCTGTTCCCTGAGCTCCTTCAACTTCTGATTCCTCATATTCTCAAAGCTGAAGACGTAAGCGGAGCTATAACCTTCCAGAGCTTGTCTTATGGAATTCACGATGACTTCCTTGTGTCCTCTCCCCTTCTTCTTGGTTTTTGAAAGAGTCACTGCATTCGTTTAACGCAGTCGTGGATTATTTTGAGGTTTCCGGGGTTTAAGAAAGATTGGATAGGGAAAAAAATGGAAGATTTCCATGAGAACTCACCGGGACGGTTGCGCTTTGACTTAGGCATCTTGTTAGCGTAGGAATTAAATCGTCTACGATGGGATCGCCGGAGACACGGCAGCACTCAAACCGCCGTCCTCTCGGCTGAGTTTCGGGCTTTTTGCGAGGACGAAGCCAATGCTGAATAAACCCTTGGTGGGAAAGATGGAGGCCGTTTGATCCATTGAGCCGATCTCAACCGTGTCTTTAAGTCTAGGGCTCAGAGTGACTCTCTACCGTTGGATTGGAAAATAGCTCAAATAGGACTTGGGTCAAAAAACCAAAGGGCTCAGATTTATTTTTAATTGAATTGGGGCACGTGTCAGATTAAGCTGACTCAGTAATATTAGCTAAGATTTTATTTGGGATAATTTTTTTACTACTTCTTAAAAAATTAAAAACTTTTTACTAGAAAGCTGCTTCAAGAACTTATTCAAATCATTTTATGGCATATTAATGTTATTAAGGTAAACCTCATTAGTTATGTGACCCCAACTATCATAAAATCCTGAAGCATGACCCATTTTAATATAACCCATCTCATTGACCTAATGGACTTATATAGAGGCCCAAGAGGAACTTGGGTGATTTAGCCAAGTCAATTTTATAATTACCCCAAGTCAATGCGACCGATCTTCGTCAAACTAGGTTAACCTATCTAATGTTTTATACTATTGGCCCAAGGGAGGACTCATTAGGACCTAGGAATCTCCTTAAAACTTGCATGCCCAACTCTACTTAGCCTAATTAACCTTGAGTTCACACTATCAACCCTCTCAAACTTGATTAACATAGTGCAATGTTAACCCAAGCATAACCCTTAACCTATAAGAAGATCAAATTAGATTCCTAAGCCTAAAAGAGGCTTATAAGACCAAGATAAAGCCAAGTTTAGGCAATATAAACCCTAAGTGACCCAATTTGAAGACTTAATCACCTTATGTCATTAATGACCTGTATCACTCAACTTAGTTGACCAAGAACCTTCTAATTGCCTCAACAGGATCAAACTCCCACTAATTAGCATCATTCATAAACTATTTTCCTAAGTTAACCTAAACTAGCTTAATAAACATATTTGACCCATTTTGGTGTAACTGGACTAATTGAGCCAAATTTCCACCTAAATTATCTTAGACTTGATCATTTTTTGCCATTGGAGCTTAGATTGAGCTTCAATTTAATTACTTGATGCATTGTGCCCAATTGAACACAAAATTAGACCTAGTTAATCTAATTGATTTAATTAGGTGCATTTGCACTAGCTAAATCCAAATTCCTAAATCCCCTTGGATGAGCACTATTAGACATAAAAGTATGATCTAACCTCACTTTGGTCAATTGATTCACTCATCTCAAATGAACCCAAGTTGAACTATGTAAACCAATAGGGTTCCAATGACCAAGAGAGTTGTAAATTTAAGTTAATTAGTGGCCATGGCTGCATTTAGCCTTGCTTAGGCCAAGTATGCTCGACACAAGATGGCTAAGTCACACTTGAGCGAAGTCATGCCCAACTAGATCCAATTGAGCCTACTTGATTGGGGCTTTGAATTGAGCCCATTGGTGGTTACTTAACTTCTTCTTTGGACCCAGTGATGCAACCCTTGAACCAGTAACTATCCTAGTAAGCCAACAATAGCTTATCATATTAGGTATCAATGTCAATGAGGTTCAAAATCCTTTGGTAACGATTGTGAGATTGCTTCTGTTTTCGCCCAAACTTGAGTTAGAGCCCCAAGCCACCCTAGCTTACTATTATTTGCACCCCCTGATCAATCTCAACGAGAGGGAGAAGGTGTAATAATCCAGTCAAAAAAAAATTTCAACAGTCATTATAACTCAAATTTGACAATCGTCTACGCCATAAGATAGATATTATGGTGATTTACTTACACAAATTTTTTATAATTTTTTGGCATTGGTGAAAATCTTTAAGAAATTGACACATGTCTGTACATGTGAGAATTTTGGCATCGTTAGGTGTGTTTTACAAACTGATTTCATTAATATTTTCTAAATAAAATAATTTATGTTATGAATATTTTTTATAATTTTTGAAGTCCCAAAAAGATTTCTATGAACTTTATACTAAAAATTAATTAAATTATATTATTATATTAATATTTTATTATAAATATCTTAAATCTTTTAAGAGAATCCATTAAAATCTTTTTTATCACTTCATTTGGCAGTAAATAAATTAGAAATTTTCATACAGAAAGAGAAGAGAGAGAAAAGAAAAGTTAGAATTTGAAGGTTGTAGAGCGATATTTGACAGTCGGCCTTGCTAGGACATTTACTTGTCTCGCAGTAAGAAATATTTCCCCCATTTTTTATTTCAATAATTTTGTGTTTTTGATATTTTTTCGATCAAATTTGTATTTTCGCCATGAAAAATGAGGATAATTTTGTATTGGTAAAAAGTTTCACCGCGTAACTTTTATATGCAATAGAGATTAAGATTATGAACATTTTTAATATTTATTTGAGATTTTTCGCCAGTGATTATAAAAATATAGTGATTTTTGGTTAACTTAGAAATTTATTTTGACGTCTAAAAATAATGATTTAATTAGTTTAGCTAAAGCTTTAGGATATTGTTTTATTTAATATCTAAAATAAATTCTAAAAATGTGAATTTTTCCTCAGTATGATTTTTGTTGTCTATCTATAGGATATATTGACATTTTCTGAATTAAGTTCAATTATACTTTATTTGCTGCAATATATTGGAAATGAATGTAAATATTGATGTTTTGACCAATAGTTGTCTACCGACATGATATTTTAACATTTTATAAATTAAACTCAATTATGCTTTATTTATTATAATATATTTAAAATGAATGTGAATATTAATTTTTTGACCAGTGGTTGCTTCTGCTGAAATTTATTTTTATAGATGAAATTAAATAGTTTTGACTGTTGTTTATTAAAAAAAGCATAGAATAATTCTTCTAAATTAAATTCTTGTACTTCACATAAGTAATGAAAAGTTAAGGGTTAGAGATGTCAACCTTCACATATTTTTATAAAGACCCAATCAAAAACATCGAAAACTCAATAACACTTCTAAAGAGCTTCCTAACTTTTCTTTTTCTTTCCCTTATCCCTTTGAGCATGGGATTGATGAGCTCTAATAAACCTATAATTAACATCGGTTGAGACATCCATACAAAGGGAGGTAGACCAAAGCTTCCCAACATGCATTTTTATATGTTTAATCATTTTTCAATGCATAGGCTACCATTGTCTTGATTTTAATACCAATATCTTTGTCTTGATTCCACAACCAATAATGACCACCCCTATATCACTAGAATTTGTTAAGGATCCCAAGAGATCAACCGAGGAAAAAAAAAAGGCTCTACTTTAGGGGAAATTATTGGGTCAGGTCACCGGACACAGCTTACGTTCGGTATTCACAGTACTGAACAGTATTGAGCTCGGTACTGTGAAGTACTGAGTATTGAAGGTAGGGGAAGAAATAACCGCATAATTCATTCGTTATTTAAAGAGATATGTGACTCGGATTTAATTGAGCAACAATCAAACCCTTGATCCTAGGTTAGTATGTTCTTATTTTGGGTCATATCTAATCTCGAATGAAGTAAAATTTATCTTCTCATTTTGATACTTCTAACTTCACGGTTCCAACTCCAGCTAATTGATTATCACCGTGCTTAAAGGGTATTCTATTGAGCAATACAAGTTGGATACTTCCTTTTAAGGTTATTAAGAATTTCAAGGGTTTTAGAAATTTATAGAACTTTAATCTTAGGTTTAAAAATTTTTAAAATAAAATTCTAAAAAACCTTCAGGTTTTTCTCTCTCTATAATATTTGAATGCCTCACGAATATCCTCAAGAGTCCTTTCAAAATCAGAACATCACACTTCTTGATTTTTCTAAAGCCAAAACTCCTTCAAAAATAAAAGCTCTCAATCTTATTATTCTTGTCATCTTTTTTTTTTTGGGGAAAATGAGGGCAAAGCCCATATATTACTATGTAAAAAAAAAAGGTTACAAGTAAGGTATAACAAAAAAGGTTTACACTTCAAACAAGAAGCAAAACCAAAAAATCTATACCCCCCACCAAGACAAAAAGAAGATTACAGCCAGCAAAACTGTCCACAAAATTAGGTGCAAAAACACCTAAGGACTCAGACTGCTAATCCGAAAATTTGATCGAAGCGGCACCCACGAAAAACTCCTGGTTGCCCAAAAAAGAAAGGCCCTCCTAGGAGAAGATTAGCAGCTACATCATCGTCCAGAAAAGTAACGAAACGAGCCAACCAAATCTCCAGGGCAGGGAAGCAGCATAATCACAAAAAACAACTGTTAGAAATAATGTCCCAGCCAAACAAACCGATGCTGGAAGAACAAAAACCTTTCCAACTGATAAGCACCACCAGAATCAAAGGAACAGACTACAGTCCCGGCGTAAGTTTTCCAATCCAACAACAAAATGGAAAATCAACTGCTTCCCGGATACCATTTGCAAGATTTAGCTTCCACAGCATTTTTAATAAGCAGAGAGAGTGTATTTGAGCATCTATATTTGAAATTGAACCTTCTCTCATTTCTTTCACGCCAAATGAAGTAAGTTGAACAGCTCACTGTGATAAGATAAAACTCCTTTTCTTTTTTTGTCAAAACAAGGCTTTCTCCCAAGAAAGATAATACTTGGATTAGTCGAGGTCTAAGAAGGAATTCTCCCACCATAGGGAAAAGAAATTTCAGAACAGTGAAAGCATATTCACATTCAAAGAAGAGATGGCTGTTGGATTCAAAATTGGAAGCACATAAGGCACAGGTGGAGTTAACCAAAAAAATTCTTCTTATAAGCTCCTCCGCAGTTTTAAGCCCATTGTTTAGAGCTAACCAAGTGTAAGTCGTATACCTCAAGGCGTAATGTTTATGCCATACCCAGTTACACCAATCTACTTGGGTATCATTTCGATAGAAGTAATTAATAAAATCAGAAAAGCAAACAACATCTCTTTTGTCCCAGCAAAGTGATTTTTTAAAACCATGCTCATTCTGCATAAAGGAAGTGCCCACAAACACAGCAATCTGATTTTGTAATAAGTGCCCAGAAAAGTTCAGAAAATCCGAAACCGAAGCCTGGGAAGGCAGCATTGATTGAAGGTAATGGTTTGCAGGGTCCTCCAAAATGGATTTCCCATTAAGCCAAGGGTCCCAGAAAAAAGAAACCATACAATTAGGTTTAAGGTTAAAGCTAATAATGGGCTTAATCTGATCAGCTGTGTTACACATGGCATTCCAAAGAGAAGATGGTTTTCCACTAGCAGGAGTCCAGGGAGTGCCGTAGTTGGCATATAGAAATTTAAAAAACAGAGTTTGGGAATTGTAAAATCTGAACACCAAAGAGCAATAATTAGCAAATTGCAGCCCAAAAAGGTTCGGTAAACCCAGCCCACCAAAATGCTTGGGTTTGCAGGTGTTATTCCAGGCAATCAGGAATAATTTCCTAGCTTCCACATCACCAAAATAAAGAAATCTAGAACACATTCTATTCAGGTTTTTAATGCAAGTCTTAGAAAGCATGGTACCCCTAATCCAGTAGGTAATGGTGTTGCATATCGTATATTTAATGAATTGTAGCCTTCCAGCGAAAGACAGCAGTCTAGCTTTCCAACCTGCCAGATGGTTAGAAATCGTGTTCAGCAGTGGCTGGAAATCAGCCTTGCACAGTTTCCTGATAGAAATTGGGATCCCAAGGTAAATCATTTTGTCCCCAAAAGAAGAAATGTTGAGAGCTTGAGCAATATGTAAAGGATTGCCAACAGGTTTTGAGATGATAAGATTGCTTTTCTCATGGTTAACCTTAAGCCCAGACAGATTAGCAAAATCATCCAGAATATCAACCAGAACTTTACAATTTTTTGTCGTTGCATCCCCAAAAATAAGAAGGTCATCCGCATACATTAAATGGGACACAACCAAATCCTTTTTGTGAATTCCATGAAATTTATCAGCTGCATTAGGATTATCAATCAAGCAAGTGAAGGCATCCATAGCAATACAGAAAAGGTAGGGGCTGAGCGGGCATCCTTGCCTAATACCCGAAGAGGATTGAAAATAACCTTCTAGAGCTCCATCAATGCTGATAGAGAAAGGAACATCAGAAATACATGTTTTAGTCCAATTAATGAAGGCCAATGGGAAACCTTTTTGTTTCATTCTGTTAAGGATGAAGTCACGGGACACTGAATCAAACGCTTTACGGATGTCAAGCTTGGCACACATAAGTTTCTTATTGGCTGATTTTTTGAATTCCAGAAGAATTTCAGAAGCAAGAAGAGCATTGTCAGTACCAATACGGTGTTTAATGAAACCACCTTGATTTTCCCCAATGATCAAAGGCATGATATTTTTCATTCTATTTGCCATAATCTTGGTGATGATCTTGTAAAAAACATTACAGAGAGCAATCGGCCTAAAGTCTGTAATATTAGAAGCATGAGCAGTTTTAGGGATTAGAGCAATAGCCGAAGCTTTAATAAAATTGGGAAGGTACCCTTTGGAGAAAAAAGATTTGATTGCTTTGCAAACTAAAGGGCCAGTAAAAAGCCAGGTTGCTTTGAAGAACTCAAAATTGAACCCATCAGGTCCAGGGGCCGAGTTAGAATTTCCATGAAAAATGACAGCCTTGATGTCTTCATCATAAACAGGAGCTATGAGTAAAGAGGCAAGGTGAGGAGGAATGATATTACCTTCCGGGATTGGCAGAGAATCACAGCAAGCAATAGGTTTAGGAGCATTGAATAAATTCTGGAAATGCTCAATGATGGAATTAACTAATGTACTCCTAACATTAGAGTCTTCCGTAGATAGAAGATTAGAAGAGCATATATTCCTTCTTCTCCTAACTTTGGCATAAAGAAATTTTAAATCATCTTCCCCTTGAGAAAGCCATTTAAGTTTAGCCCTTTGAAGCATCCAATTAGTCCAAGATGAGGAGCATTCAGCCAGTTGAGAATTGATACCTTTCAGCTGTCGGTTTAAGTCAATGTTTTGAGGATCATTGCTAAGTAAACCCAAACAGGTAGATTGCTGTTCCTTGAGAGAATTGAAATGAATTGACAAAAAAGAAGAATTTGTCCAATCTTTGCCTTTAAGCCTCACCTTGAGCATTTTTAGCTTATTATAGAGCCCTAAAATGGGATTGCCTTTGATGGGTTGGGAAAAAATACTAAGTAAGACATGCCAAAATTCCTCCTGCTTAGTCCAAAAATTTTTGAAGAGAAACCTATGATTCCCAATAACAGAAACATTGCATTGAAGGACAATGGGTGAGTGATCAGAACAAGAAGGTGGCAAAACTTCATACTTAGAAGAAGTAAAAACTTCCAACCATTTATCATTAATAAGCATCCTATCCAACCTCAAGTGAATAGGGTCATTGGGTCTTTGATTGAACCAAGAGTACTTCAAGCCAGAAGATGCTAAATCAAATAAACTCATATCAAAAATAAGAGAGTTAAAGTCCACAAGTTGAGAAGAAAGGAGTGGAGTCCCCCCCGACTTTTCATTGGGGTTTAAACAACAGTTGAAATCGCCCAGAATAAGCCATGGAGAGGAGATGGTTGCCCCCAAGTCCCTGATCTTATCCCACAGCTGAAGCCTCTCCGAATGATCATTAGAGGCATAGACTACTGTTAGAACACAAACAAGCTCAGAGCCTTTATACAGATTGCCCGAGATTAACTGAGAAGAAAAGAAGGCAGTGATGTAATGTAAATGGTCAGAGTTCCATTTTATCCAAATCCTACCAGAGATGGACAAATTGAAATTGTGGCAGCTGTCCTCATTCGGAAAAATTTCGTGGTTCAGGCGAAACCAAGGATCAGAGAAAGATTTATTGTGGATTCTGTTCTCCAAAACACAGATGAGATCAAGATTGTGACATTGAACCAACTCCTTACAAGCCCTAACCTTTTCTGGGCTATTGAAACCTCTCACATTCCAAGCCGCCAGTCGAGGAGGGATCATTAAGATTTTGAAGAGTGATTATGATGCAAAAGTTCTTAAAAGTCGTGAATATGATGCACGAGTTAATAATAAAAGAGATCGAGCATAAAAAAAGGAAGAGCGATACCAAAATTTTCATGATTCACATAAAGAAAGCCTACATTCATCAAAAAGAAGACGATGATGATCCTATCAACATTAGAGAAGCCACACAAACATACTAAAGAAAAGAGACATAACAAAATATTCTTCCCCGAATTCAAATATATCGAATATCAACACAAAATGAAGCCAGAAATCTCTCAAGCCAAATAAAAAAAAGACTAACACAAGGGAAATAACAAACAATAAATATTTCACTAATATAAAAAAATGTCTCACTTCAAATATTCCTCACAAGAACACCTCAAATATCTAGAGAATCAACACATAATATCAGAAGCAATCATGGAGATAATTCCCCATGATTATTGGAAAGAAGAATTCTTCAATTTTCACCTCTTTATTGTTAAAATAACTACAAATCAACCAGCTTCTATACTTTCAAACTCTAAGCACATTTCTTTAGCCACAGCTAATCTATTTAGGCTTTATTTGAGACGACTTTCTTCCTGCTTTGTAAAGCAACTTTTTAGTATAAAAATCTCTTGAAAGCAGATAAAATCAGTAGTCTAAAGCTGTCCCAAACATATCCTTAATTAATCCCAACCAAAAGAAGAGGTAAATTTCTACATAAGCAAATCATTCCAAATGGATCTAGCTGCCATTGCACCAATGCACATGCACACAAATGCTCACATGCATGGCCAGAGTCTCTCCTATTTATAGAATAGTATGGCCATTGATAGAAAAACATATATATTTAGAGAGATTAAACATGATTGATTTTAGGCATTAAAAGATAATATTAAATTCCTTTAAGATGTTTTAATGCAATTTAGAGGAAACTATATACATGTTATTTATAAAACTATCACAAAAGTGAAAAATATGGAAAATAGACCGTAGGATTATGACAAAAGTGAAAAATATCATTGGAATTTTATCGCAAATTTTGATATTTGAAATTTTGAATGTTAATTCCATAAATGGAGGTAGAATGGTGATAGTTTTGTAAATAATGAAAACTTGAGTGTTATGTATGTAATTGCCCCTAAAACTAATTAGATATTACCAAGTAGCTTGATAAGATTAATGTCGTATGAAGGAATAAGTTAGTGTTATTTTGCTAATGAGAAATAATAGGTTTGTATTTATGCTTAAACTATGTGTGATTGTGTTATTTGAGACAATAAGGCATCTTGGATTTTACTAATGTGGATGACAAAAGGTTTAGCATAGATAATTAAATCAATTTGAATTATAACACTAACATTTGATGTAAAATTTAGGCTTCGTTTGGTATGACTTTCTTACTGCTTCTTAAAACAACATTTTAATACAAAAATTAAAATATTTGTGCTAAAAAGGTACTTTAAGAAGCAATAAGCAAGCCATCCCAAACTAAGGCTTCTTTTGGGATGACTTTTTTATTGCTTCTTGAAACAGAGTTTTAGGACAAAAAATTTAATTTTGGTTGGAAATAAAATGATGAGTTCTCTTTAGTATATTTCTCTTTGTATTTGGTTCATTGTTCCATAACAATAACACCTCTACATAATATATTTAATTATGCTAGGGGGCAATTGCCTAGATAATATAGTATTTTAAAACTTTTAGGGTAGTCAATTGCATAAAAACCCTTGTAATAAAGAGTAAAAAATAGAATGAGGAGGACAAATTACTTAAAGAATCATATAATAATTTTTTTATGTGTGTGTGTGGGGGCAAAAGGAGGATCCGCACCTTACCATGAGCTAGTTCTTGAGGGCCAAGGTTGAGTTAACCTTGGACAACTTATTTGAGATTTAGGCTTCGTTCGTTTGGAACAACTTTCTTACTGCTTAAAGCAGCTATTTAATATACTCTATGCTTTAAGAAGCAGTAAGAAAGTTACTCCAAACAAAGGCTTCGTTTGGGTTATCTTTCTTAATATTTTTTAAAGTAGTTTTTTAGTATAAAAAGTTTGATTTCAAGAATTTTTTTTACTAAGAAATTATTTTAGAAAACAATAAATAAACTATCCCAAATAAAAGCTTAATTCTAAATGAATTGATGCATTGGATAACTTAAAACATGGTGAGTTCTGAGTTATGGGTGGTTCAAGCCGATTCTCAATCAATGACTTCTTGAACTTACTTCAGCCGACACTCAGATGAACTTCCAGCGATATATAAAATATCTCTAAAATTGTACTTTCAATTCATGAATGTGAGTGAACATCAGATCATTCAAAGAATCGTAAATTTATGCCATTCATTCTTCCAAAGAGTAAAAAACACCAAAACGTGGCTCTTTTGTCCTTTTTCAATCAGAATCATAAATGCCCAGCTGGAGGAAAAGCTGGCGTGGAATAAAATCACCTGAACGAATCGAACAGGATGGAGGAACTCAGTTACAAATATAATTGATTGGTTCAGGCGGTATGATATGGATTTGAAAAAATTGATCTGCACACGACAACTTTATGAGATCAATTAGAATGTGTCATATTACTTTTTTTATTCGATACCGATGCTCAGTACAATTTTGTATCGGATAACGTGACGTATTCTAGTTGGTCTCCGAACTTTGCGATGTCCGCACAGAATAATTTCTCGTAGATTTGATCTCATTTTATTTTAATTTTTACATTTTTATAAATTCATAAATTTATTAATTTATGTTTGAGTTTAGTTCTCCCACATATACAAACTTGAAAAAAAAATGACTAATTAGGTTTCGTTTGGATTGGTTTTTTTATTGCTTTTAAAGCAGCTTTTTAGTTCGAAAGTTAAAAATTTTGTACTAAAAATTTACTTTAAGAAACAATAAGAAAACCGTCTCAAGCCTTAACTATGTGAAAATAAAGTTGATTATTTGAACTATAAACACACATGAACATCATATGAAAACAATAATAGCATGCCTATGCAAGATTTTCTAAATTATAGGGAGGGAGAGCAAGAGCCACCCCTGCTCCTCTCCTTCAATCACTCCTACCAAGCACAATATAACTTCTCTAAGTGAACTATTCTTCTCAATGACTCACTTAGTCAATCACCAATCCAATGCGGCGAAATTCACCGAACCCACAGCCGTTGTCGCCTTCTCGCGCATATGCAATCCACCCATCACATCATCTTCGAATTCCTCCTTCCGCCGCCGTCGAAACCGGCGAAGATAGACATAAAAGAGAAGACATAGGAGAAAGATAGCGAAAATTGACACAATTACAAACAACATGATCTCTCCATGAACAGTATATCCTTTGTCTTGAGTCTGGCTGATGGCATCCAACGAGGAAGGGGTGGAGACTGAGTCATTTGTCATTGACATAGAGAAGAAAGAAAAGGAGATCGAACAGAAAAGAAGGATCAGCCTCAACTTCAAAATCTCCATCTTTATCAATCTCTATATAGCTACAGGAAGATAAAAGGCCAGCGCTTGTGATGGAGCTGAGGGACAATGATTGCTTGAGAAAGAGGAGTTACTGTTTCTTATTCAGAGGCAGACAGCCAAATATTCTGTGTGATGTATTATTGTACTAAGTTCACATTTCTTGCAGGAGAAAAGTTGGAGTGTTCAGTAATTAATGGAAAAAAGGTTAAGTGAAGAGAGGGAAAGGTGATGTAGTTTTATGGCTTAGGATAACATTCTGTTTGGATGAGAGAATGTGATTGAAAAGAAAGTAAAAAATAAAAATCTTACATAAAAGTTAAATTATTTATATTTATTTTATTTCATTTTCATAACTTTCATATGGTTCAAAACTTCAAATAGAATCCAAGGCCTTTAACTTCAAATTAAAATAAAAAAGAAATAAAACTAAGCTTACATTTAATTTTATTTATTTTTATTTTCTATTTTAATTTTTGTTTTGGCCTTTCCAATTAGCCTAAATTAAGGATTTTTACTTTTATAACTTTATTTTGAAATGTAACTCATTTTCTTAAATTTAGCCAAACTCATATATTCATTCCATTACATTTAAAATGTATTATTTGTCAGTTGATTAATTAAGGTTAATTAAACTTTTTTACTTTATATTAAGTTAATTAAGCTCTCTTTTTTTCTTTTCCATTGTTTTGTGGGATTCTTTTACTCGATTTTACTCCTTTTTTTCAAGCTCTTCCTATGCTTATTATTTCAATCTTATTTAGCCCATTATTTATTTATTGTACACTCTAATTCAAATAAGGCTAACACGGACATTATATTCACAAACAAATTTAAATTCAATGCAAATATACATATATTAGTTAGAGCCAAACAAGAAGACAACCAACTCTAATCTTTTACACCCCAACCCATCTATTTTAAAATTCTTAATCTATGAATAATCAAACAATCTTAAGCATTTTTAAGATTATTCGTTTTATAATCCTGAAAAAAAGATTGAATTATTTTGATATTGCATGTGATGGACAGAAAAAAAATAATTGTGTATCGATAGAGATTATTCATATCATGATGTTCCACATTATTTTATTTTTTTTGGAAGTATTTAGACAAATCTAACATGGAACATGGATGGCATGAGATGAAAGCCAACACTGCATCATAAAGTTGCGTACCAATAGTGCTCCAGGTGGATTTATAAAATTCAAATGCGTAATCGTCTAGGCCAGGCGCAGAACAAGGAGCAGAGAAGATAATACCTTTAATTTTTCCACAATTACAGGAGACACGAGTGAGGATAACATATGAGGGAAAATTTATTCTATGAGGACGTCGAACGTCGTCCGGAGACCAATCAGAATACGCCACGTCACAAGAAGAGTGGCAGTTAGAGAGCTTAAGGTTAATATTCTTCAAGGCAACATTCAACTGAGATCCACCGGATTGTTTTGAATTTGGGAGAGGAAAGAGTTTTACAGAGAAAAAAGCTTCTCTAATTAGCTCTTAAGCAAATTGGAAGAGGCCCAAAGTTTAGGCTTAATTAGCTTTTTAAGAGTTTTCAGCTTGTAATAAAAAGATGTGGGAGGGCCCAAAGGGCTCCCAAAAGTCTGGAATCTTGGACAAATAATAATTCTTGTACAAAAATCTATGATTTTTATAGGTTTTCAGCAACAGAGATCAAGATAATAGAGGAGTGGTCAGAATAGTGAGCTATAAAAGAAGGTATAGAATCACCAGTAAGAACTAACTAAATTGTAAGGATCTAAATCCTTAAATCTTATATAAGAGCATCAAAAGACTCGAACTACCATTAACTATGATAATCAACAAATTAAAGACAAGTAGATAATAATAGAGAACTATTTGTTAGGAATACATTTTTAATATATCATTATACAAAACAGTAAAACACATTAGAATGGATTTCAAAATCTTTGGATTTATGTTGATATTAACGTCATTCTGAATATCATAAACAATACTAATCTTAATGCAAATCTAAATCTAATGACCTTAAAGATCAAAATGATGGGTTATGTATAAAGATATTCTAATATAATTTGTTTTCTAATAAATATGAAAAACTAAATGATTGATGAATCATTGATGATGAATTGATAACAATGGTAGAGTGATGACGGTTTGGCTGTCACCTCCACCAAAGTTTTGCCAGTCCCTTGTTAGGTATGGCAATTATATTATTTCACATCATACAATATAAAGAAAATACAAAAATTCTTAAAAAAGGGTTTCACCCCTTTCCCCAAAGATAAGATACCTCTGCTTGCTAGCAACTGGGCATCAGTCATTCAACATCATCGATCAATAACCACTTTTGATAAATGCCAATTAGTTTCACTGCCAAAACTAGTGATGAAATGAAAGAGGTAGGGCTGCAAATGAATCAAGCCGAGTCGAGTATGTGAGTGTTCATGTTTGAGTTCGTTTAGTATTATTAGCTTGTTCAAGTTCGGTTCGTGTTTAATTCGAGATTTATTGTTTATGTTTGGTTCGTTTAAATTAATGGTATTCATGTTTGGTTCATGTTCAATTCATTTAGTGTTTATCGAACTTTAAACAAACAAACCTTAACGAGCTATGTTTGTGAAAAAATTTAGCGAATTTTTTTACGTTGTCAAACAAACACGATCATGAACAAATCTAATGAGTATTCTTGAGATATCAAATGAGCAATATCATGAATATATATATAACTAGTATTTTCGAGCTACCAAATGAGCTCGTTCATGAACAAACGATCTATGATTCATCTTATATTTGTTCATTAACATCTTAAACAAACAATCTAGCAAACATTGACAAATGTGAAATATCTCTTATTCATGAACAAATTCATTCTATTGAAGGTATAAAATAAAATGAAACTAAATTTATAATAAAAATAGTTGTCTATTTGAAATAAAAATATTATTAATCTATATGAATATATTTATCGAGTTCTAAATCAAACACAAATCGAGTTTATTCACGAGCTTCAAATGATGTTGTTCATGAACATAAATAGACCTAACACATTAGTGTTCAAGCTTGTTTATTTAACGATCGAGTATTAAAAATATTGTTCCAGTTTGTTTGTTTAGTTAGTTAAACAATCACAAACGAGCTTTAATCGAACCGATCAACGAGTAGCTCGAAGAACGTTTGGTTCGCTCGCAGCCCTACGAAAATGAGTTTGATAGGCTCTAAAGTTTCTTTGAGAAAAATCCTATATAAATATGTATCATATGCACTGTTTAGCGTCCTTTGTTAGAGGAAAGACAAATCATTGTCATTCATAAATTTTTAATCCATTATTATTTTTCATAACAAAATCATATTGCAGAAAACTCATAATAATTTCCCTCTAGTGAAAGTACTGTTGGAAACTTAAGCTAAAGATGCCCAAATTAATACCTTGGGTGTAGTTTACCTTGCTTGGGAAGGCATCAGTAGGGTACAATTTGTTAAGCCAACAGCCAATTCTGATCAACCAGCACATTAAAGCAGGCTCACAGCTTTACTGGCGTGCTGAAAGAGCAGACATCCAATCTATCCAGTTAACCAGAGCACCTCTAACAGACAAGTAAGAAAATAAGTATATTCAAATTTACATCTGAATTTATGGATGCCAATGAGTTACAGCACTTGAATTAAATTAGTTCATAGAATATCTTTAAATTAAAAAAGAAAATTTAACATTTCTATTTCAGAACAAAGGGGAAGAAAACAGCTACAGGTGTAGAAGAAATCACAACAATCCTCTATTCAATTTTACAGGTAAAAAATGTAATTTATCTTACCAGGTTTATGAACTCCTGAATGAAAGCACAGGATTCATCCAATTTGGAGAACTATTTCCAAAGACTCTGGATCAGAAAACAATAGCACCAACAACAAAAGATGTCAACGGAACAGTTAAGTTGTCATCAAGCTGTGAACTGATTGGCAGCGACTCCACAATTGCAGAAGCTACTGATACAAGAAAGAAAGCCAAGGCCAAGCTCCAGCTTTCTACAATATATCCAAATGAAGCGAGGAAATGCATGCACCTGGAATGAAATAGAAGAGATGATAACATTTTTACTGGAATTTGTTTGGTTGGTAGAGATATATCGTTTACAGATTGTGCTTACAAAATAGAAGCTAAGAAACCTGAAGCTGCCATGGCAATGGTTCCAGCATATGACTTGCTAGGATTGTAAGGCAACTTTTGCTTTCCATACCGTCTTCCCACTATGTCGGCAAAGCCTGAAAGAAGGTATAAACGAAGGTGCTAAGAGAGTTGGAAGAAAGAACAATTTTGCAGCTATGGATATGGAATTTTATGAATACTTGGTATTACAATTCTTGAAAATTATGACAGATTTACAAGGATTGAAAAAAAAAATTTATTCTTTAAAAAAAATCTCAGTAAGAAGTATATAATATTATGTGAAATCAAATATCATAAATAGTTGATATATAATTAAAAATCTATCAACCAAATATGAATCTTGATGTATATTTGTGAATTAGAAGGTTTCATGATCCGCTTTAGAACCATCTCACTTCAGTTTTCAACAAACTTATAGTTGTGGTTAAAGTTTCTATGAGAAAAATCAACGAAACCAAAATTGAATTAATTCCAATCCAAATTAGCCTAAATCAAGGTTCAAAGCATAATTGAAAATTTCGTGACCCTATTTGATGAATGGGAGAATGTGTAAATTAAGGAGAACATAATAATCTGAAAAAATTCTAGAGCACATCCAAACAATCACCACTAACAACTTTCATCTCCCCATTATCATCACCTAGCCTAATCATTGTTGTTTGATCGTTGTTACCTAATCATCGTTGCCTAACCGTCATTATCCGACTACCTTTACCAACTATCATTATCTCCTCTAACCAAAGCCAACATTGGCAGTCTCCTAGCCGCTAAATGACGCTAATGTCTATCATGTTTTATTGCTTCTCTAATATTTCCCACCACATTCACAAGAAGCCAAGCCGACCATTCAGATATTACAATCTCAGCTTTTTTATTAAAGAGACGAGCAACCTTTTAAAATCTCCAAATACATGATGCATTATTTTATTTGGATCATACTCATGATATTTTTTTTATAGATTTTCAACTTAAAAGCCCTTGTGTCTCTTTTTGTGTGCGTGGATTTTTGTGCAATGCTATGGAATAAAATAATCACTCTACCGCCGTAAATTTATTGATACGTAACAATTTGACACCGTTTGTGAGAACAATCCTATCATTCTACAAAAACTTATCCAAAGAGCGACAAGCATAATGCCAACAACAATGATGCTGATAGGACTTGATGATCAAAACAACACAACAGTATTAAAAAACAACAACTTCAAATAGATCAAGAAATAACACAAAGAGATGTTTTTACAAATTTCCAAACAAAACAAGACAAGATACAAGCTGATTCACTGTTCGAGAGATGAATCATCTCTCCCACAATTCCTAGCAGCTACTAAGAACCCAAAACCTCACAAAAACTCCTGTAGAAATTCAAAGCATAACATAAAAACCCCAACCCACCATAATCTCCTCCTTAAACAGCTAAGATCCCCCTAATAAATGCCCCTTACATCTTTCCCAAAGAGTTTCCTCTAAAAGCCTCTTCTCCTATAGGTGATAAAAGAGGTTTTCGGCCCCACCTGGGCAGCTGAACTGCTGCTGCCAGCTGTATCAATACTCCCCTCCCAAAAAGTCACATTGCCCTCAAGGTAAAAAAAAGGAAAATTACTTCTAACAGTACTACATGGCTCCCATGTTGTCTCATATTCTGATAAATCCTTCAACTTGATCAACACCTCCTCGATCCCCTTATCTCCTTGGCGCACCCCTTTCACCTCCAATGGTTTTAAACTTTTAATATCACCTCCATATCCTCTGACAATGTGGCCGGTAGTGCGGGCGATGGTGTGTGGTTTACAATGGCTTGTCTTAGTTGCGAGACATGAAATACAGGATGAATGACTGAGGTTGGTGGCAATCGTAAGCGATATGCTACTGAGCCAATGCGCTCCACTACCTCGTAGGGCCCAAAGTAATGGGGGGAGAGCTTCTCATTCCTTCGTCGAGCCAAAATCCTCTGTCTGTAAGGCCGAATCTTCAAATAAACCATGTCAACCTTAAACTGCACATCTCTCCTATGTTCATCTACCTGCTTCTTTATTATTTGTTGTGCTCTCTGTAGATGTTTATTCAATTCTGTCAAAATCTGATCTCTTTCTCCCAAGTATTGCTCCGCTGATGACACTGGTGTGTTGTCCTACCCATAATGTATCATATGAGGTGAATCCCTCCCATATATTTTAAATGGTGTTGTCTGGGCTACTGTATGATATGAAGTGTTATACAAATATTCCGCCTAGGCTAACCATTTGGCCAACATCTTTGGTGTATTTGATACGAATCAACGAAGTTAAGTCTTCACACTGCGATTCACCATCTCTGTCTAACCATCCATCTCGGGGTGGTAAGTTGTACTCCTCTTCAGGATAGTCCTATGCATCTTGAATAACTCCCTTCATAAGTGGATCAAAAAGACCTTATCCCGATCGGACACAATGGACTCGGGTATGCCATGCAAACGAATCACCTCTCTAATGAATGCGGCTGCCACCGACACCGCGGTGTAAGGGTGGCGTAAGGGAATGAAATGAGCATATTTGCTCAATCTGTCCACCACCACCACTAGAATCACAATAAACCTGTCTAATCTAGGTAGTCCCTCAATGAAGTCCATAGTCACCTCTTCTCATACCTTCTTGGGTAAAGCTAACGGCTGTAGAAGACCACCTGGAGCCATAGCTAGATATTTATGTCTCTGACACACATCACAACTGGCCACCAACCCCTCTACATCCTTCAGCATGCCCACCAAGTATAACTCTGCTGTCAGTCTATGATATGTCTTCTGAACTCATGAATGCCCCCAATAGCTATATCATGAAACTCCTGCAACAAATGAGGGATGTGTGGTGATTTCCTCGAAAGCACAAATCATCCCTGGTATAGCAGCTTCTGACCCATCAAAGAATAACCAGGATGGCTATCCTTGTCCAACAACAAATTCCCTATGATCTTACTCAGCTCCTCATCCTGCTCGCACTCATGCTTCAAGGCCTCCCAATCCACCACCATGGGAATAGATAAAGCCATAACCTGAGGGTCTTCACTAAACCTGGAGAGAGCATCTGCTGCTTTATTTTCTAACCCAGGCTTTTACAAAATCACGAAGTCATAACCCAACTTGGAAAGTCACTGTTGATGCTCCTCTATCATCCTCTGCTCTAACAGGAACTTCGAACTTCTTTGGCCGGTCTTTACTATGAAGTGTCACTAAGAACTTGTAGCTTCATGAGTCCTAAAAGCAGTCTTTCGGATGTCAACGGGCCGCATTCTGATATGATGATATCCCGATTTCATATCAATCTTGGAGAATATCATCGCTCCATATAATTCATCCAACAACTCATCAATGACCAGTATAGGAAACTTATCCAACATTGTTTCCTTCAAAGCCCACTAATCTATACAAAATCTTCAACTATCATCATTCTTCTTCACCAACAACACCGGACTGGAGAAGGGACTAAGACTATGACGAATAATCTGGGCCTCCAACATCTCCTTGATCAGCCTCTCAATTTCATCTTTTTGACCATGTGGGTACCGATAGTGTCAAACACTAATAGGAGATACTCCCTCCTTCAGGATGATGGCAATGTCATGCTCCCTTAGAGGAGGTAGGCCTTGAGGCAGCTGGAACATATCACTAAATTATTGTAGGAGTGGCTGGACTATCTTTGGAACCTCCTCCTCTGGAGCTCCACCAAGAATCCCATCCCTGCTCCCTGGATTGCCCTCACTATGGTCTTGAGAGAAACCTTAGTTTTGGACAGACTAGGATCCCCTTTGATTCTCACCTTCCTCCCTCTCAGCATGAATTTCATAGTCAATGCTTTATAGTCCACCTTAGTTTCCCCCAATTTCTGTAACCACTTCATGCCCAAAATTACATATGTGCTCCCTAAATCCAAGAGAAGGAAATCCTGCTTCACCTGGATCTCAAGCAGTGTCACCATCAACTTTAAGCATCTGCCTTTACTCTTCTCCATCTTCCTTGTTCCCATCATCACCTCAAAACACCAAGTGTCAACTAGCTTCAGCCCCAATCGGTCCACCGCTTGGTTGGAGATGAAGTAGTGGATTTCCCCACTGTCCACCAGAACTATCACTGATTCTCCTCCTATCTATCCCCTCACCTTTATTGTGTGATTTGAGGTACCCCACCACTGAGTTTAGAGAGACCTCTGCCACATCTAGGAGCAAATGATCCTCATCAACCACCTTCTCCTTAAGAGTCTCCTCCTAATCATAGACTGTAAGTACCTGGAGTGAACGATCCTTGCAGTGATGGCCCAGCACAAATTTCTCTTCACAACAGAAACACAATACCCTAGCTCGCTTCTCTTGAACTTCTGCCTCAATCAAACGCTTGAAATTTTCCCCTGGTCGTGTTCCCAATCTCCTATCCTTGGGTACTTCTCTTTGAATGGGCACAGGTTGTACCTTTGGTTCCAAAAAAGTAGTCGTCCGATATGAAGCTCCCAAATTGTTGTCTTTGTTTCTCTCAAGTGAGTTTTTGTCCTCCACCGATAGGGCTAGCTCCATAGCCTCTCCCAACCCTCGTGGTCTCAATAACCGGATAGCAATCCTGATTTCTGGCTAAAGTTCCTTCATGAAATTCCCTTCCAACACTGTCTCAGAAAGCCTCCCCAATCGGACAGAAAGATACTCAAACCTCTCCCGATAATCCATTATTGTCCCTTACTAAACAAGAGCAAAGAACTGCTCGTAAAAGTCTCCTTCCCGACTAGTTCGGAAAAGTTCTAATAAAGTATCTCTGAATTCCCTCCACGATCAAATTGGTTCTCTCATGTCTCTCCACTGATATCAAGACAAGGCCTTCCCCTCCAAGCAAAGAACCGCCACCGTGAGTCTCTCTTCCTCCGTCGGCTCATTCACTGCAAAGTATCTCTCTACCCTATAGATACATCCATGAGCATCTTCCCCTTCAAAAATGGGCATCTTCAATTTTCTCACTCTTGGATCCCCTCCGCTCCAACTTCCTCTTCAACCTCCTACTCCCATGTAGCGATTGTTGTGATATCTTCATTGTTCTCTCCCACCTCTCCTCCTTTCATATATATCCTTTTCCTCAAAATCAACCCTCCTTACTTCTTCCTCCCCATTTCTCCTCATGCTATATCCTTCACCTATTTCCCTCCTGATTATTAGTTCAAGAGATTGCATAATTTTCCTATCGCCCAAGATTTCTACCTCTCGATCATCCCTTATTGTGCAGATATTGGGGTTTCCCCCACTTCCTTAGCCACCCACCGGTCCCCTCGCTCTGATGTTGTCGATTGGGTGTGAAGGTCAAATATTTTCTTCATCATATCATCTAGATTCTAGATTAGAAAACCTTACTTCCACGAATGAAATCATTTCCTCAACTTCAGATTTGAATTGATCAACTTCTCCTTCTAGTTTCTCTTCCAAAACATCCACTTTCTTCGGCGCCATAGGTCCTGAATCTTGCTCTGATACCAAATTGATAGGACTTGATGATCAAAACAGCACACAACACTATAGAAAACAGCAACTTACTCCAAATAGATCAAGAAATAACACAAAGAGATGTTTTTACTAATTTTTAAGCAAAACAAGACAAGATACAAGTTGATTCACTGCTCGAGAGGTGAATCGTCTCTCTCACAATTCCTAGCAGCTACTAGAAACCCAAAACCTCATAAAAACTCCTGCAGAAATTCAAAACATAACATAAAAATCCCAACCCACCATAATCTCCTCCCTTAAACAGCTCAAATCCCCCCTAATAAATGTCCCTTACATCTTTCCCAAAGAGTCCCCTCCTTTACCAAATAGTTTCCTCCCAAAGCCTCTTCTCCTATGGTGACAAAAGAGGTCTTGGGCCCCACCTAGGCAGCTAAACTGTTGTTGCCAGCTCTATCAAATGACTCACACTTTAACTGATGTGAAACAAACTCATTCAGGAGTTATTTTAAGGAAATTAAAGAGAACAGATTTTAACAAAATAATCCAAAATAAAATTATCACTTATAGCAAAGATTGATCCTTGGAGTTCTCAGTTTTTAACTTGCTTAGGCAAAAAAGAGCGAGATCGATTAACCACACAATTCAAGAAAACGCAAAGAATAATTGTACGCTACGACAATAAACAAGAATCCACGATTTAATATTGAGAACTTTCACCTTTGGAGCCCATACACTCAACTAGTCTAGGCTTTAGCTGAAGAAGAATCTCCACATTAGAACCGATGTCACTCCGAGGAAGAAGGAGCCTAAGATCGTCATTCTTGGATAGGTGGCCGGAGTGGTGGAGGGTGGCGGTCGTCCAATGATACGATATTCTGGCAGTTTCTGGGTGAAGTACAGCCAACACTCATAGTCTGGAATCCAATGGAAAGGCAATACAGAGCTCTGATGCGAATGTTTGGATGCTTGCAAGGTGGCGGACAGCAGCACACAACTTCTAGCTGTCCGTGGACAGCAGTTTGGCAATTTCAGGGTGGCGAACAGCCATCCAGCTTGATCTGGACTCCTTGGACAGCAATCTGCTGTTTCTGGACAGCAGCTTTTAGGTTTTGGAAGGGTGAATAGCCACTATTATCATGCAGAAAAGTCTGGACAGCACGTCACCTGCTGGAACACAAGGCCAACCAGCGAGAATCACATGGAAAAGAGAGGAGAATGTGGGGAAACTATTGGGAGGTAACGGGTGTGGTTGGGACAGATTTGGAAAGGAGAGTTATAGAGTATATGGGAAGGATTTAATTCAGTATGAGGGAGAACAAAGGGCGGCAGCTCAGGTTGAGATTTGGGTGGGTAATTAATGAGTAATTATGGAGATTAAGGGGATTGGAGAGAGGAGGTGGGCCGGCCATGTAAGGGGTGATGTGGCATGAGGATTTGAATAGGTGGGGGACCACATAGGATTAAATTAATATAACCAAAATTCTGATTTTAATTTCAGAATTAATTATATTAAGTAACTCCTAAACTCATATGACAATAGGAGGGAATTGAAATTTGAATATCAAATCAAGTGTAAATCCCATTAAATTAATTTCCCAATTTAATTTGCCTTAATTATGAAAGTCATTAAAGGAGGGAAATTCGAAATTCGAAAAGGAGGGCTAGAGGGGGTCGGCGGCAAGGGGATTCAAGGGTGGCCGGCGGGCTGTTGGGTGGGTGGCTGGCCGGCGGATGGGGCTTTATAGGCCGGCGGCCTGGGCGGCTCCAAAGGGAGGCGGCGGCAAGGGATGAGGGGAAGAGAGGAGGTGAAAATTTGAGGATTTGTTTTGCTATGATTCCACTCACCTCTATATCTTCAAAACCTAGATCTCCACTCAATTAACTTCAATCCAAATCTCCACAACGATAACTTGATCAAGATAAATAAAGGGGAATAGTAGAACGAGAAAAAACCTAGAACTCACAAAGAGATCTAGCTTCTCCTACGAACTCACTAAGAGATCGTGGAGGTTTGCACTCACAAAGAGAACACAAAACAAATATCTTTCATTCATCAAAACTCCCTATTACATAAGAAAGAGCCATATAAATAGGCCTCAAAATGACAAAGGAAACAAAAGACTCAAATGCCCCTTGGGCTACAATAGCGACCAAATACCTCTAAGGGTAAAAACGGAAAATCAGAAAATAAAAATAAACTACTACATAAAATGATGAAAATGCAAATCATGATCGTGGCCGTCGATCTCCGGCATCTCCTGAAGGTACATGTGTCGAAATCGCTGCTGATGTCCCCATCAACCCTCAACAATTTGGGAACCAATCCAACACAACATAATAAAGCTTATGGTAGTAAACTAGACCTAACTTTGGAGGATTGTATTCGCAAAAATGGAGAAGTACCAAGCTCAAACCCTCCAATTCTTACAAGAGGTTGGCCAACAAATAATACCAACATAGCACGACTGAGTTCTACTAGCATCAAATCAATAGCAAGTCAGGGCTAGTCAATTTGAGGGGCACCTGTGCAGGGCCCCTCACAACAGTGCTCTACACCACAAATTAACCAAGAACTCATCAATGCTGCCAATTCGACTCATCCTTTTCAAGTTGTCCGACCAACTCATAAGCCCCTAACAACCTTGGTGAACTCAACCCCTAGTGTCATCATACGAGAAGAGTAATGATCTGTTGTTTAAGAAGAATTTTCTTTAAGGGATAAAAAGCAGCTCTCTTGTCACCGTGATTTTTAGGAATCTTCACCTATTACCGATGTTATCATTCAAAATCAAATACGAGTGGGATTCAAGTTGCCCATTATCGATCTCTATAATGAGTCTTCTGATCCTAGCAAGCACATCAACTATTATAGAACCATCATGCATACTCAACAATTCTCTGATGCACTCCTCTGTCATACCTTCCTGGTCACTCTCAAGAGTCAAGCTTGGAATTGCTCACGAGTAAACCTATCCACCCCTTTGCCAACCTAGTAGGCTTTTCATCGAGAAATTTATTACAAATCCGATGAGTATCAATGATTTTTCCCATCTTTTTAGGATTCGTCAAAATGAGAAAAAAAAAACTCTTGAAGAATACTTCTAAAGATTCTCCACAGAGTCTTGTCAAAGACACTTAAAAAGTTACTTCATAATATTTATGTAATCTTAACATTATTCAAATAACAAAATTCTTACCAAAATTGCTATGTGATCAAATTTTCTTTTCCCTAAACAAGGTCACAATCATAGCCTTAAGGGTAATAATGTTCTAAAGCCAAACCAACTCGCCCATTTGATTTGAGAAATACTCAACTATTATTGCATCCAAAATCCAAATCAATGCATAGCCAGTTCAATAGGATTTGATTCGACCTCTGTTATGTTAAAGCATCAAGCAACACTATCACAATCTTACCCAACATAACCTATGCATTATAATATGTTATATAAGATCAAATACGAGAAAAGAATTTTGCCCAAAATCTATTCAAAAGAAATTTCTATTGTCATTTAAATTTATAACTCAGAGCCACTAAATCATCAATGTACTATGATTCACCGACATAGCCACAACAACGTGAACACGAAACAGACACGTGACGAGTCAATTATTGAAAATATAAGACATATATAAATTAGACACGATATTATAATTTTTATATATTAAATATATATATATATATATATATATATATATATATATATATATATAAATTAAATAAACAGTGTAAAAATGATTTTGAAACGTTGATGTTGTGATGACATTGGACATCAATGTTGAGATGACATCAAACATTATTATGAATTCCAAGTGGCAATATGCCAGAAAGAAATGAAAATTGGAATATTGAGAGAATAGGCTACTGACTACATTAGATTGATTTGGGGCTGCATAAAGAAAATAAGAAATTATTTTTAATTTTATTAACAAATAAATTTTGAAATGGAAGAAATTATATTAAAAAAATTATTAAATATTTATGGCAAGTATTGAACACGCGCGTTCAATTTATTTTTAATATTTTTAATTAGATACATCTTTGACATGTCCGATACATTCAGACGAATGTTGTGTCCACTACGTGTCGGACGCATGTCATGTCTGATACGTATCAGACACAACATATCACTTTAAAAGGAGGTATTGGTGCATCATAACAATGTATAAAAGATACAATTCAAAATTTACACACACACACACACACACACACATATATATATATATATATATATATATATATATATATATATAAGAACTATTTACATCCCCAATCATGATTTTAAAATAACTACAATAAAATATGTTTTTCTCATAATTACAAAATAATTCATCTATAATAAAAAAAACATGTAAATATAATAACGAATGAGCAAACAATCCATTATGTTACACAAAAACTATAATTGTATTCAATATATGAAAAATAAAATATTATGTATGCTATCAATCAGTTAATCATAAAAATTAATATGTATTAAATAAATAAATCTCTATAATACTCATAATCAAGTATCATATATCAGTACAATAATGATAAAGATTGTCATTTTAAAATCATATGTCGTATAGGGCATCGTATCACATCAGAAGGTTTAAACAATTGAATTCATCGTGTAATGCAACATATCATAAAATATATCAAGCAAGTTCTATGTTATGCCTAATCATATCATTTCAAGTGATGTTTTTTTTTTGGTATCAAACATAAAAGTTAGGTAAAATATCATATCACATTATATAAATAAGAACATTTATGTAATATAGTGCATGCGAGTCATCACTCCCAGCCCATCGGCACTCAAAATATATCACATTCCCCTTTATATAACGCATCTTGTATCACGTTCACACCACTAAGTCATATTTAAAAAAATGTCCATCAATCCACCCTATTAAGCAGGGCATCATGACTTCACCATCATGAATCATAACAACCACCATTTCTGGCATACACACATTACATAACACAACATAATTACCATTTTAAATCATACTCACTAAAGCTCATTGTATCATTTGCAATTCATATAAAAATGACATGTAAATAAAAAATAATTGAGTTTATAGGATAACTCTTATTTTATATGTAAAATCCTATCAAATCAATTATAACATGCATATCATTCTTCTTGTATTAACCTGACATGACAACCATTTATCAAATTTTCTTAATTTATTTATCTTACTCAATTTAGGGCCACAATATATAGAAATACACATAATAATTCAATATGATCATATCAACATGTACAAAAAGATTAAAACAATAACATATTAAAATTACACTACCAAAGTTTGTTAAAAATTTTTGTAAGTTCTAGTTAAATTAAATTTAGAAAAAATAAAATAAGAAAAATCACTAAAATCATAGGCAAGATAACGGTTGCCCGCCGCAAGCCAAAAAAATTTCTAAACAAGGGTTTCAGGCAAAAACAGATCTAAGACCTCCAAACCTTCATTTTCTCCCGCCTCTCCCTCCCTTTCTTACCTTTAACCCTTCTTATTTGTTTAGAAGGAAATCAGAATGAAATGGGTGTGTTTGGTTTCCTAGAAGTGGGAGGGGATATTTAAGGTATAATGATGAGGGGTCAATTTGTAATTACATGAACTATTGAATTTCTAACATAAAATTCATATAAATTTATTTTTATCATCAAATCTAGAGATCTAAAAATTATGATAAAATAACTATCATGTTTAAAATGCTTTGGTGAAAATAACTTGCAAAACGAACACTAGTCGATTTCAGAAAATTTGCTTATGCTGACATTAGTCAATCTATTAAAGAATTTCAAATAAATAAAAAATATATTATTTTCATATATAAAATACCCATAAAAATATGAAAAATAGTTATAGATAAAGTACAACATTATCTATAGTGTGATGAAGATAGTTTGCAAATCAAACTTATAAAGAGTTCTGATATATAATTTGTAGATACAGATTAAAATATTCCATATAAAATTTTAAAGAGTCATACTTCTATTTCTAATTCGAACAATCATAAAAATTTTTAAAGATTAAAAAAATTTTGAAATTTTATTTTAATAATTATTTTAAAGCATCATATAAACTAAACTTTCATTAACATAAATATTTTTAAAAAGCAAACATATAAGAGTCATGTAGTTGTTTCTAGATCAAAATCAAACATGTGGGAATTACAAACATTATTTAGATAAATAAAAAAACATTGATGAATTTCTCTCAATATTTAGAGTGACACCCTAAATTAATAATTTAGGGGTTGTTTGGTTTGATGAAAAGTGAGTGTTAAGTATTCTAAATACAAGGGTTTTAAGAATTTTAATATTTGGTTTAATGAAAAAGGAATGTGATACCGGAGGGGGGTAACCAGCTCAGCATGCCAGTCCAGCAAAAGCCGGATCAGTTGAGCCAGGCAAATGGGGCAGGAATAGCAGGGAATTTGGCCCCCTTGTGGGGACCATCAAACCTATAATTGCATATGTGAGGAGAAGGATTAGGAAAGTAATTAATAAGAGGATTAGAATTCAAAATAAAAGGGGGAATTAAGTAAGGCGAGAGGGTTGTTTTGGGGGAATCAAGAGAGCTTATTTAAGGATTATTCTAGGATTTATGGGGATTATGTGAAATTTGATTTTTGTTGTAGTTTTTTTTTTCTTTGAGGGACTCCTAATGACGTCTAGGTGGTTTGGGAGAGTCGAACTACCTCTTTAATTGTATATCATTGTATCTTGCTTTTATTTTGAAGTATTAATCCAAAAAATCAGCCATCGTTTCTCAATCCCTTGCAATTTTTATTCTAATTTCTCGCTGATTTTACTTGCAATGCATATCAAATTGGTTTTAGAGCGAGGTAACTGACAGCCAAGAAGATGGATGCACTGCAAGGTGAGATGGAACAAACTAGGGCCAAGATGGAGGAGAAATATTCTGGAATGGAGGAAAAATATTTCCTATCACATTCACAAGAGTCCAAGCTGGTTATTCATATATTATAATCTCGCCTTCTCCAATTAGGTAGACTTTTGTAATCTCCTACTACATAGTGGATTATTTAAACTGGACCAAACCAAGTGATTTTTCCCTCATCTAGAGTTTTCCATGTAAAAACTGACATCAAATGTGAGATTCTCGTATCTATGTGCATATGAATCTTTAAAATACTTACTATACCACCGTTATTTTTCTAGCACGCTACAATAGTACAAGTAAAATTATAGTTTTTACTTTATAGGATTACTAAGTTATCTAAAGAATATTGATGGTTTTTCTTGTTGAAGTATTATAGTCTGTGAATGACATAAATCCAATATATGTTCATAATGTGCAAAGGGATGTTCAAGAAGCATCTGATTTTTTAATAGAAATAAGAGAAATTTTTTAGCCACACTAAATGGCATGTTCAACACAATTTCTTGTAGCATTCAAGTATCAAAATGTTGAAGTGTAAGGAACAGTGTCCCATTCTTCATAGCCCCGTGATTTGGACACTAATGAAAAAGACACAAATAGCATGGCATGGTCCAACACATCACAAGAATGCTAAACATGCGCCACCTGCTACATTAATCTTTGGTTTCGCAAACAGTCCAAAACTAAGTTAATTGTTAGAACCAACCTCAATTTGAGCTTAATCAATTTGGCTAACAAAAGCATTTTCACCATAGATTATTGATTTTCAAGATTCCATAAGTTTATATAATAGAAAATACCATCTCCTGCACACAGATTGCAGATGGCGGATATTGCAATGGGAGATGTTCGCCAAAATATTGTGGTAGCCAGTGTAATGGTGCAAGCATAATATAATGGCCCCTTCAGAAGTTCCCTAGGAAGTCGGAGACAAAATTGCAGTGAGCTAATGTAACGATGTTATCATCAATCATTAATCAACTAATCATATATATTAGGATTATGTGCAAGAACAAGCTATTAATGCATGGATTTCTGGAAACCTGTAGTCTCCTTGTCTGCTCATTGACTTGACCATGGCTTCATTTTTCCAAATTCCAAGTCCCAAGAGCAACATGCGTATAATATTGACACCTGGAGCTAGAGCCGCAAGAAATGGTGCCAGGTTGCTAGAACTGCAACGCGGAAAGATCTAACGTATATATATAATAGAAGGATACCTGTTATACAACACCTCACCTGAATAGAGGCCAAAAAAGTATGAACACCAACCCAACACTTGTATGCACCAGCTTCCGGTTCATTTTCTAAAAAAAAAAAAAAGTAAATGCTTGTCATTTTTTTTTTTTTTTTTGCGGGAAAATTTTTCTAGTTGCTTGTTAAAGAATTATCATTTTGTCCTTTGCAGGAGAAGAAATTTTATTATACTGCATGGTTAAAGCAATATTAAGAATAATTGCGCACATTGCCTGTTTGCATTTTTTTTGGGAGAGTTATATCAGGACAGCATTTATAAGTGCCAAGTTACCACTAATATAATTTTAACTAAGTGGTACGCTTAGATAACAATAAGACAAACTAGCTGCCAGATAATAAAAACTGTATCAGTTGCCTGGAGTGAACTAGCAATAATGGAGTTACGAAAGTACTTTTTGCTGCATCAGTTAAAAATGGGTGACTGAAGCAATGTTTTGGATAACTAAGTTGTTGATTATTGAAAAGAAAAATAAAGGCAAAGCTACAGAGTACAATATAAAGAATCTGATATAGTTTCTTCATAATTTTTTTTTGTCAAGAAACAGATAATGAACATCACATAGATGGTTCCTAAAATCCTAATTCCAAATTACCTCTGGTATCATAAAACATGCTAACAGCCTAACAGGAGCCTAACCAAAAGAACAAAGAGAGTTGTGGCGAGTTGCTTCAAGGGTTTTCTAATGAAAAGTGTTTAAAATTCAAGATAAGTACATATTTTTCCTTGTACAAGAAGCAACAAAAAAATAAACAAAAAACGAAACTTCATGGAAGCGTACATAATTTTTTTTTTCTTTGGCTATGTTAATATATCTTGCAACCATAAGATTTACAGAGATCATTAAGAAAGACAAACAACGATATGATATTAATTGAATTCATCATTTAAAATGTTGCAGTCACTATGGACAATTAAATAAATTGAAGATGCAATATCAACATTTGATTTATTAGCAAACCGAAACAAGGCTCCGCAGAAATTGGGAGAAGAGGACAATAATGCCAACATGCATTCAAGGCTGTTTAGATTACTTCAGCCTAATACCTAATGTCAATAATGAACCTGCAGAATCATAAAGATCTGTAGCTATACTAATTAATAAACCAGTAAACCGACTGTAAACATAACAAAGGATCTGGACCTAACGCCGTTCTTGCTAATAGCTTTTGGTAGGAAAGATACATAGATGTGATGTCCGCCTAATTGCTTCAGTGATGTGAAATTTTGTTATCCATCCGAAGGGTGTAGATTCAAAGCCAATACTTATAAATCTTCTGCACAATATTTCCCAAAAAACATACGTCAATGTACAGTCCAGGATGTTGTCATTACTCTAATATGATACCTTAAACAAAGAAACAACCTGCAGAAATGAATGCATTTATGGCGTGCTGGCCCCTGACCTGATAGTGGACAAGATATGACAGACAGGATCTACATTTATGATAGTGAACCTATACTTCAAGCTCCTATTCTAATTTGAGTTTCATGGACCGACTTCTTTGCTCATATTTGTCTATGAGGTGGGAATCATTGCTTATTTAACATTGCACCTAGGCCCTAGCGCAACAACCTTTGCATACTTTTCCTTGCATATAGGTCATACAACGCGTCACTTCCAGGGAATGCCTAGCATTAACATAATGTATTAAAAGATTCATGTCATGATTGTTCCACAAATGTATACATGTCATGATTGTTAGCAAAGCTTCACTTTTTTTAATCTAGTGCTTGGGACCCACCAATAGCAATGTTAACAGCAGGACTTCCCAAGAGATCACTCATCCTAGTACTGCTCTCAGTCAAGCACAATTAATTGCGGAGTTCTAATAAAATCCAGGGTACTAATTTTAGAAATAATATAATTTAAACAATATTTACATAAAATTATATCTAAAATATATAATGTTATTAAAGCTTAATTTCATCTAAATAAAATGATTGATATGCTTAATTAAATATATAATAGAATTTGAGTTTTAATTAAATAAGTAATTAGCTAATTAGTGTAGAAACCAATTGAAACAATAAATTTAGAATATGAGGATCAAGAAATTCTATTTAAAAATAGAAACTAGATAAATATAAAGCATGCATGTTTTTAATAAGAGAATGTGTATATATATATAATAAAGAGAGAGAGAGAGAGAGAGCATATTCAATTATATAAATTAAATGATAATATAAGATTTTAATTATATACAAGCAAATTAATTTTCTATTATGTTAAGTAATAACTTAGATCTGTAAGAGATAACACTTGAAGAGACAATTTACGAGTTATTAATAATTTTTAAAAAAGAAAATATATAAATTATGATGATAAGAATATCTTATGTGTAATTACAAAGATGTTACACTAACGTGACAGAGTAAGGATTAAAGTGGTTCACCAAGTATTTTGAAATTGACATGGATAATCATACTTCTAATTTATAGTTTTGATTCTGGTTCTTCTAACTATAATGCATTATTTCTAATTGATATTTATCCACATATTATTACTACAAATTATTTATGATTTATCTATGTTATAGATAATCAATCATGTTGAATTGAATGACATGAATTTTCTATCATATTTTATCATTTATCATAAGTCATATAATGCTTACTATACAAACTACAAAGATATGAAATTATATGGATAATACAAATGAAATAATTTATGTAGAAATACTTGTATGTGCATGTTGATTAATAGAGTATACCCTTTTATGATACTGGCTCGAGATGAAATATACCCCGTGCACGAAAATTAGAAAAGGTTTTAAAAAAATAAAAAATAAAAAATGAAATACCTTAACTAGTACTCTAGTACTACTTAGATGATGGCTCTAATAAAGAATCTCCAAGCCAAGTCGTGACAAGGTAACAATATCTATGCAGCAATTTGTATTTATATATAGTGATCTTACTCATGTGTCCTTAAACAAGGTGAAGACAGTTAAGAAGAAGCAACCAAAAAAAAAAGAAAAAAGGAGGGGAGCCTTTGATTTATGAATGGAGAGGAGATTAAAGAATCAACGATTTGCCTCACTCAGTTTTAGAGTCACTAACTGAATGTAAGAGGAATCTATCACCTTCTACGGATAAAATGAGCTGAAAGATTACAAGGCACGATGTGCCATTAGAAACATCTTCAAACACAAATATGAATGTCTCCATAAACTAGCCAATTGATCCCTTTTTAGATACTAACTGCCTGAGTAAGTGAGCAGTAAAGGAAGACTTTCAGAGACATAGCTAAGCGTTCCAGTGGCTCCACAGTCAATGTCCACAGGGCAGCAGTTAGCACAGCGTGGATCAGGAGTGCACAACGACAAATCCATTAATGATCACGTATCATGCATGGTGAACTGATTTTACATTGATTATAGCAACAACCAAACTATTAAAAAATAAAGCAATTGAAAAAATGAATCAGAGGTAGCTGAGAGTTCCAATGGTTCCACACTTAATGTCCAGAAATAATCTCATCTCAAAAAGGGCAGCAATCAGGTCAGCCAAGATAAGGTAGACAATACAACACTATGGATTTATAATCATGTTTCAGGAAAGGAAACTTGATTTCATATTGCTTATGGCAACAACTATTATGACAGCAAGTAAAATAATTGACAAAATGCATCAGAGGCTCATGTTCATATAATATGGTAGGTTTGAACTACTTCAAAAGGTTGAGAGAAAAATGTTTGTGATGTAGATGGATCGGAAGAGGAAGCTCCCAGCAAGCAGAGAATGAAACAGTAACACAAAACAGAGTATAGGTTGCTAAGCAACAAACGGAATAGTATATTTCTTCATAACTTCTCCATCAAGTATTACACTTTGTATAAAAAACTAAAGGCTACTATTAGCAAAGCATAACCGAAAGTGGTATAGTACTGCCAGCTACTAAAAGAGGAAATGCAAGTAGTGGAGAGTTAACTAATAAGCGGTAATGAGACTAAAGTATAACAGAAAGATATAATACTCCCTTAGGTATATGAGGCTTAAGATGTTCTGCATCAGGACTCCCCCGCCGGTGAAGAGTCTGCTGTCTCAGCAGAAATGGACGTAGGTGCCTCATCAGAAGGGTAGTAAGGATGGATGTCGGCCACGTTGAAAGTGGAAGCGGTGCCAAATTCGGCCGGTAAATCTATGACATAGGCGTTATCATTTATCTTCTGCAAAATTGGAAAGGGACCAACTTTGCGACGGCCCAACTTTGAGTAGGTGCCCACTGGTAGACTTTCACGGCGCAATCGAACCATAACTAATTCGCCTGGTTTAAAGATTCTTTCCCGGTGATGTGCATCAGCAGCTAACTTATAATTTTCATTAGAGGAAAGCAGCTTGAGCCGAACATTTTGTAGCATTTGTGAAAATTGATCAACCAAATCAGCGGCTTGCCGGTTGTGACATTTGGGAAGAATAGCGACATCAACCGTGTGATTATGTGGCTTAGTGTAAACAATATGAAAAGGAGAAGTACCTGTCGAACGGTTGGTCATGCTATTTTAGGCAAACTCTGCCTGGCTCAAAAGTTCATCCCACAGTTTGGGTTGCTCTTGCACTAGACACCTCAACATGTTGCCCAAGGTTCGGTTCACTGCTTCGGTTTGTCCATCCGATTGCGGATGATATGCGGAGCTTAAATTAACATCAGTTTTGAGTCTTCCATAATTCACGCCAAAAATGGCTGATAAATTTAACATCTCTATCGGATGTTAAGCTGCGTGGAATGCCATGCAATCGGACAATCTCATTGAAAAATAAGCGTGCAATATTAAGGGCGTCAAAAGTTTTTTTGCAAGCAATAAAGTGCGCCATTTTTGAAAATCTATCTACTACCACCATAATAGAATCATTACCTCGCTTTGTTCTAGGCAGTCCGATGACAAAATCAAGGCTGAGGTCCTCCCAAATCATCTCCGGAACGGGTAATGGTAAGTATAATCCTGTATTTTGCTTGACACCCTTATAAGATCGGCACACCGGGCAACGTTCAACAAAGCGAGCAACGTCTCGTCGCAAGTGTGGCCAGAAAAATCGAAACTACAACTGCTCGAGGGTCTTGTCACGACCCAAATGTGCGACAAGGCCACCGCAATGGATTTCTTGGATAATTTGCTGGCGCCAAGAAGAATCAGGAATTCAAAGAGCATTTTGCTTAAATAAATACCCATGCCGAATAGAGTATTGCCCCACTGAATTAGTTTCTAAGCAGTCAGCCCATATTTGTTGGAAATCCTTATCGGTGGCCTAGAGATCCTGGAGACATTGAAGACCGGTCATTTCGGTATTAAGCTGAGTTAGCAGAGAAAATTTCCGGCTCAAGGCATCGGCGACCCTATTTTCTGCCCCGGATTTGTGTTTGAGAACAAAAGTAAACCTTTGCATGAATAAAATCCACCATGCGTGCACTCGATTTAGTGTCTTTTGGTTGTTGATATACTGCAAGGCTTTATGATCACTGTGTAACACAAAATCTTGATGCAAAAGATAGTGCTCCCACTGCTTGAGAGCACGCACGACGGCATAAAGCTCCTGTTCATAAACACTCCACTTCTGGCGAGCGGGGCAGAGCTTTTCACTAAAATACTCGATGGGTTTATTTTGTTGCATTAGGACGGCACCGATTCCCGTCGCGGATGCATCCGTTTCAACTTTCAACAGTGAACGGCTTGTCGAAGTCAGGAAGCGCAAGAACCGGGGCGGATGAGAGTGCTTCTTTGACTGCCTCAAAACTGCTCTGTTGAGCCTCTGTCCATGCGAACTGTTTGGACTTCAAACATTCGGTTAAAGGTGCAGCCAAAATGCTGAAGCCTTTTATGAATCGGCGATAGAAGTTCGTCAGTCCATGGAAACTCCTGACGTCAAAGAATGATTGAGGCGTTGGCCACTCGGAAATGGCTTTAATCTTTTTTGGATCAACGCGAACTCCACCTGCAGTGATAATAAAGCCCAAAACATATACAGTATCGGTGGCAAACTCACATTTCGGTAAGTTCAGATATAATTTATTATCTTGCAGACTTTCAAAGACTTGTTGAAGATGTTGTAAGTGGGCAGTCAAAGAGGTACTAAAAATTAAAATGTCATCAAAATACACAACACAGGTCTTATTCAGACATGACTTGAGGATCTCATCTCATTCATAAGCCTCATGAATGTTGATGGGGCATTACACAGCCCGAATGGCATAACCCGCATACATAGAGACCTTGGCGAGTTTTGAAGGCTGTCTTCCATTCGTCGACAGGTCGTATAGAATTTGGTGATATCCGCTACGAAGGTCAAGCTTCGAAAAAATGACCGCCCCTGCAAGCTTCTCCAGCAACTCGTCGATTCTGAGAACCGGAAACCTAAATTTGACAGTGATTTTATTGATGGCTCTGTTGTCCATACACATACGCCAGGACCCATCTTTCTTGGGTACCAAGAGGGCAGGAACTGCGCATGGGATGAGGCTGGGTTGTATCAATAGTTTCTCTAACAATTCATCTACGAGCTCTTGGAGTACTGCATGGTCTTTGGGACTCAGCCGGTAATGTGCCATATTAGGGAGTGTAGCTCCTAGTATCAAATCAATTTGATGTTGAAGAGTTCTTAGGGGAGGTAACATGGCTGGCAAAGTTGCGGGTGTTATGTCCGTGAATTGGTCAAGCAAAGGCTGCACAGCAACGAGAACTCCACTGTGACAATTGGTTGCAGAATGCTCCCGGATAATCAACGCCAGGAGAGTGGACGCCTCTTGACTGGAGCGAATAAGAGCTGGTCCGGAGACCTATTGCATTATAGAAGGTTTAGAACTAGGTGTTCCACTGTTTTCAGAGAAGTATGGCATCAATTTCAGGCGGCATCCTTTCCAATCAAAGGAATAAGAATTCGTCCTTCCATCATAGATGGCAACCATATCAAATTGGCATGGTCTCCCCAAGATGACGTGGCAGACATCCATGTCAAGAATGTCACACAAGACTTCACAAACATAGTGCTTACCAATGGAAAATTTGACTCGACACATTTCCGAAACCGGGATGTCCATTCCTTTTTTCACCCAACTGATTTTGTATGGACTAGGATTTGTAGTAGTCTTGAGCTGAAAAGCTTGCACCACGGAACGAGCAATGACATTTTCGATGCACCCGCTGTCGATTAGAAGATCACAAACTTTTCCACTTATAGTACATCGGGTTTTGAAAACAGCGTTTCGTTGGGAAGTAGGCTGCTGCCGGGGAGCCAAAAGCATTTTTCCCATGACACATATCAACGGGTCTCCGACATCAAGTGAAACTTCTTCTACTGCAGTATTCGGCTCCTCCTCTTCAACTGGTTCTTCCTCCCCGTCAACTGTGGTAAGATGTAAATGTGGCCGGTTAGGACACTCATTTGATTTGTGCCCCAACTGAAAACACCTGAAGCATTTAATGGTGGACGGCCGAGCATATGGATTCTCCCGGATTGGTGCTTTCAGTTTTGGTTGCATTCTCGTATCTTCAAGAGGTCTCGTCGATGGTCCAGGTTGAGAATTATGCGATGATCTCACTGGTGTTTGCTGACTAGTTGTAATCTTACTAACTGGTGTGGCCAACTTAAGGACTTCAGCATTATAATCAGTATAAAACCTCCTAGGCGGATGTTGTTTGTAACCCCGAGATAATTGCATCTCCGCCTTCAACGCAAAGTTGACTGCCTGTGACAGAGACCAAACCGAATTCAGCTCGAGTTTGTCTTGGATGGCGTCCTTAAGACCCGCAATGTAGCGGGCAACAATTTGCGTGGAGTTCTCATTGAGGTTGTTCCGGGCACTTAGGCGATAAAACTCCTCTGTGTACTCATTCACAGTTCGCATCCCTTGACTGCATTGCTGATACCAAAGATACAACATCTGTTCATAGTCCGTGGGCAGGAAGTGAGATTGGAGAAGCTGTTTCATCCGATGTCAATTTCAAACCGGACCACGCCCTTCTCTCCTGCGGGTTTGTAACAATTGCAGCCACCACGCACTTGCTCCTCCCTTCAAAAGACAAGCAACGTACTTCACTTGCTTCTCCGGTTCGATTTCCATGTATTCAAAAAAGGTTTCCACCGACCTCTCCCAATCCAAATAATCCTCAATATGCAGTCGACCGTCAAAAAATGGGATGTCAATCTTCACCCGGAATTCACCTTGAGGTCGGGCATTTGGGGTGCCTCGGCGCCTTCAATTGAATTGGACTGGGGCAGTTTCTCCCTCCGAATCCGACGGCATTTCGTCATTGAGAAATTCAACATCATCCTCCTCTGACTCCATGATTTCAGAAACAATCGGTGCACGCCTTCTACGCCCACGATCCCGGTCGCGTAAGTATATTGTCGCCGGCTGCGCCCGATTTGGCCGATGTCTACCATCTCATTCCTCAGGGCCTGAAACTACCGGCGCATATCCACAGATAACCTAAACAGATCGGAAGATACCTCATCCATCCGCTGATTAAGGCTGTTGTGGGCTTCCCAAAGTGCGTCAAGACTGTGATCGTCGTCGCCAGTCCCTCGTCTACCGCCGTCGGCCATTCCTCAAAGCACTAGGCTCTAATACCAAAATACTGATGTAGATGGATCGGAAGAGGAAGCTCCCAGCAAGCAGAGAATGAAACAGTAACACAAAACGGAGTATAGGTTGCCAAGCAGCAAACGGAAAAGTATATTTCTTCATAACTTCTCCATCAGGTATTACACTATTTGTATAAAAAACTAAAGGCTACTATTAGCAAAGCATAACCGAAAGTGGTATAGTACTGCCAGCTACTAAAAGAGGAAATGCAAGTTGTGGAGAGTTAACTAATAAGCGGTAATGAGACTAAAGTATAACAGAAAGATATAATACTCCCTTAGATATATGAGGCTTAAGATGTTCCGCATCAGTTTGTAACCTCCAGATTCATAAATTTAGATTTGTCTTTCCATTCGAAAATATTGTACCATGAGATTCATAAATTTAGACAGTTATATAAGCCATAGGACAACAATAGAAATTATTGTACCATTAGCAGATTTAAATTTAAAAAATCTATGGAAAAAAACATGAAAAGATATATACTTATAAATTGATCTCAATTTTCTTTAAAAAAAAAACCTAACATCTTCCACCTGCTTTTGATCACACATTCAAATCCCAACATCATAACGCCCAGAGAACACGAGAAGGAGAACAAACCTGCTCAAAAACCCCTCTCTTCGCCATCTCCTCCCAGAACCGTAGAATCGCAAGAGCCACTCCCGAGGCCAAAGCCGACGCTAAGGTATCCTGCAAAAGCGTTCCGCTTCCCAGCGACATTGCAGCCTTCGGCGCCACCAGCCGAAACTGTCTTTCGATGGCGCTCCGATTTCCGATATTTCGGCCAAGTTGGAAGCAGACGCTGGGTTGCGAGGCTAGCTGACCGAGGCGGTGAGGTTGTCGCCTGAGTAAGCCTCGCACTGGAGCCGAGGAAAAGCAGCAGAAGACCAAGGCGGTCATTTTAAGAAGACGATCAACTCCAAGTCTCCAACAGTCCTAGGATTTTTACCATTTGTCTAAAAAAAATAGGAATTTACCCTATATAGGGCAAAATTATCAAAATATATATATATATATATATATATATATATATATATATATATATATATATATTACTTACCTACTACTTTGTATTATATTATTTTAAGTATCTAATCCCTAAAAATTAAATATTTCATATTTACCCTCAGATACAACTTTGATATTTTATTCATATCACTTATTTCACTCTATAAGGCTATGGCAAATTATTGCATCATGTCACCGAACGCGGAGAATAGGTTCGGACATCTAATAAAAATTTGTCACGTCACCTGCGCTTTTGACTGTGCTTTTGACTTGAGCTTTAGTTGCACTTTACTTGCGCTTTTGACTGCGCTTTGACCTGCGATTTACCTGCACTTTACATGCGCTTTTGACGCGCTAAATTTAAAATAATATTTTATTAATATCCGGACCTATCTCCTCGTCCGGTGACCGGATGCAATAATTTGCCATAAGGCTATAAACTTTAGTATTTCATTATCTATAAGGATAGACATAAAATATTAAATTTTTTAATATTAAATATGAAAATAATAAGATATAAAATGATATGTAAGTAAATCCCTCAATAAATTATTACACTTTTAATTACTATGTTATTAATTTACATTAATAAAAACAAATTATGTTTGGGCAATTAAAATTTAGCAATTACATAAAATATAATTATAACCTTTTATATATTAAATTAAAACTATTAAGCAAAGAGTAAACGGATTATGCAAATCTAATTACAATATTAAAAATTATGAGTCATTAAGTTTAGAGCACACGTGATACAGTGTTAGCAGGATGTGACAAGCACAAATTTTGATTTTTTTTTAATTTTATTTATTATTTTTATTTTATTAAAATGAGTAGAAAAACTGCAATAAAAAAATGAGATATAAGACTTTATTTCATGATATTTATATATATTCTATTTTGTTTTATATTCTTATTTGCATGAAAAAAACAAAAATATATATGCATTCACCATTTTCATCTTGACCACTTTATTAAGCATAAAATGGTAATAAGAACAATCTTTATACTTTTTTATTAGGAAATTTCAATTATACTTCCTGTAAGCAATTATAACAAACACAAAAGACAAAGATCTGCTTTGTTTTCATTGTTTTCTGGATGGTCTGAAAGGAAACGTTAAAACACTTCATTGGAACTTTCTTTTCAATGGCTGGAGCGAGGTTTCTATAAAGTAAGCCATTCCATGCATTCTGGAAGTGTATTTGTGCCTGTATAAATTATAAGTGGCCTCAGTTTTTTTACTGTGAGAGCTGGGAATCTCCTAGTTTTGCTGCTCTCACAGGCCTTAAGGGCGGATAAATTATTCTGCGCGGACATCGAATGTTGTCCGGAGACCGATCATAATGCGCCATGTCACCCTTTCACTCGGAATCGCTGCTCAGTAATCAGTACTGCTCGGTACCACTGATGTGGCATATTCTGGTTGGTCTCCAAACGACATTCTGCGTCCGGTCTCCACACATAATAATTTCTCGTAAGGGTGATGATGGCGATCTTTACTTCAGTCTGGATCATTGTTCATGTGCAACTTAGAAACAGAGACTTGCCTAATGCCTTTTCGATAGATTTTTGTGTTGGAGCCCTACATGGCTTTTTGGTGGGTGTTGTAATGATCTTTTACTTTCTTTCATGTATGTTTGTCTTTTAAATGGAGCTAGCGTCATTCCCCCTTTCTGAAACCACATTTGTAATGTTTTTTTACTCTGATGGAATGGACTTAGGACTTAGCTCTCCTTTACTCATTTCCAAAAAACAAACGTCAAATATCTTCATGAAATCCTTTGAAATAATAGCGGATAATTTGGTCATATTTGTGAGATTTAACTTCCAAGGTCACATTTGTGATATCGATTGGGATGGCTTTCTTTCTGCTTCTTAAAACATCTTCCTAATACAAAAATTAAAATTTTTGTACTAAGAAGTTGTTTTAAGAAGCAATATAAAAGCCGTCCCAAACAAAGCCTAAGTTTAGGATCTGCCGAAGACAACTTTCTAATTGTTTTGTTTTTCATATAACAATCAGAATTTTGTTTGGCTATTGTTTTCTTATTGCTTTCTTACTATTTTTTGTTTTAATTTCTATGGTGGAAAGCAGTTGTTTGTTAAAATCGTAATTAAGTTGTTTTCGTCACAGTAACTTTATAACAAACTTTATAAAATACATCAATTGTCCTAAACAAAATCTTTAATTATTGGGGCAATCAGGTGGCCAATATACTTAAGACCATCTCCATTTCGGCAAACAACCGAATGGAGACCCTCAAACGTCGCAACCGAACGCCTTTTCCTCCGTCATTTGATCGCGGATGAGCAGTGCCACGCCAATATTGACACCACACTGTTCATATGCACCATTTTTTGGTCTGTACCGAACTTGCAGAAGAAAGGCGCGAAAGAAGAAAGGGACGGTTAGGGAGCAAAATGGCGTTCGATTGAAGATGAATCACGGCACTTTTGTTTCACTGCATTTTGGAGTGAAAAATGAGATTTTCGGTTGGAGATGCCCTAAGACCTTCAAAAACAATCAGATGTATAAAAAAAGTGACTGCAGATATATGGAAGCAAATGAAAAATCTTAAATGTAAAGGCTACTAACATTTAAAGTGATAGCAATTGAAAAGGGTCTTCTTTTGTTGGTGAAGAAGACAAGCTGGCTCCTATCCCATTCTCAAAGGTGAGAATTGATGGCTCTATTCATTTTCCTTGTGACTCGCCAAGCTAATAGCATTTAAGTTAGTGAATATGACAGCTCTGCTCCTTATCACGTGTAAAGTGAGGCAAATTATTGAGTCCGGTGTCCGGATTCGCCCGGACACCAATCCTAACGCGCCACGTCATCAAAATATACTGGGACCCAGTGTATTCAGGTGACGTGGCGTGTCTGGATTGGGTTTCCGGACGTACGATGACCGGACGCAATAATTCGCCGTAAAGTGAAGAGAGCTTAGGTGTTATTGAATATGAATATGTCATATTTAGTACTTTATAAATTTGATTTTTATTACAATAATTTTTTCAAAACCATGAAAAAATAGTGATAAAAAACTTATATATATATATATATATATACTAAAAATCCCTTCTATAAAATTACATATTGATCAACATCAACATATTAATCTCAAAATTACCCTTCTCATATATAAGAATAAATTTTGAGAGTGGGCCCACCTATAGAGGGTTCCGCACATGGATGCATGAGCCAAATGTTTATGAATTGAGACAAATTCATTGGACCTGCAGGATAAGCGGCCGATGTTGTTGGCTGATTTTTCATTTTTACTTTTATATCGAACTTTCTAACATAATTTTCATTGAAAAAATTATACCCAATATTTTTTAAAAGATTAGATTGCATCACATTTGAATATTTGATAACATAATCCTGTCCTATCACAATACAAATACTTTATATCTATATTACAAATTATTAAAAAAAACTTAACATGTAATTTTAAACAACAAAGCCAAACATTTCATATTAAACAATCCAACTATCATGAAATTCAAAACATTAAAAAAAATGTAGCATAATCATAAACGTAAAAATATTAGTTTCATCTCACTCTCTCTCAATCGAAAAATTATTCCGTCAGGTTACCTGACGTAGAGCTACATCAGGTAGCTTATAATATGTCGTCACGTGCACTTACTCTTTACCGCGCGGCCCGACAACCTGACTCGGACCGAATCCGGGATTACTATGTTCGCGTATTGCTCGGTATTTGCTCGGTATTACTCGATGTTGCTTGGCAATAAAGAGAAATACCGCTCTGTGAAGACCAATATCGAGCAATACAAAGTAATACCTAAAAGAACTCGGTATTGCTCGGTACTGCTCAGTATTGAACTCGGTATTGCTCGGTATTCGTCTTCACATAATAGTATTTTTCATTTTTGTCGAGCAAAATCGACCAATACCTAGCAATACCGAGCCACGCAAACTCCCGGGTCCGTTCCGGGTTGGGTCGTCGGGCCGCACGGTAAAGAGTAAGTGCACGTGACGACATATTATAGGCTACCTGATGTAGCTCTCAATCGCTCTCCTTACTCACTTTCTCTCTGTCTCTTCCACCTCATCTTGTGTTAATGCTCGTTGTTGACACTTCTATTGTTACATAGCTTATATTCTTCAATGATCTAATGTGAGCAATTATTTAGCTTCATATTTTAAGAATCTTTCATTATTCAATTCTTATTGCTTCAAAGTTCGTCTTCTTAAATTCATTTTTACTTTCAAGTTGTCTTCTATTTTTTACTTTTATGTCCATCACATAGTTGAATATATTATCAAAAAAAAATCTTTTTTAATATGCATTATATATAAATTATGTAAGATTAAATTTATCATCCAATAAAATATATCTTAAAAATAGATTATGTTAATTACATTATGATTGATACCACAATATGGACCCTAACATCTACCAACATAGGTAAATCAATAATCTTTGATATATTGTTAATATTTTGTTATTAGGAGAGTTGAAGAGAGACCACCACCACCTTTTCCTCAGAGATTGATCAAATAAAATCTAGATAAGCAATTCTCAAAAATTTTAGAAGTATTTAAAAAATTAAATATTAATATACCATTCTCTGAAGCTTTAGAACATATGCCCACCCATGCAAAATTCACGAAGGATATTTTAAACAAGAAAATGAAGTTGGAGGAATTTGAAACTGTGGAATTAACTGAATAGTGTAGTGCTATAATCCAAAAGAAATTTACTGAAAACTTAAATACCCAGGGAGTTTTTCCATTATTTTAACTATTGAAGATAAATTCAGGGTTTTATGTGATTTGGGATCAAGTATTAAAAAATACTAGATATTTGAGATGTTAAACCTACTTTTGTTACTCTTCAGTTAAACCTTTTTACTTACCATAGAGGAGTAATAGAATATGTGTTAATTAAAGTTGTTAAAAATTTTTTTGTTGATTTTATTGTTCTATATATAGAAGAAGATAAAGAAATAACTCTCATTTTAGGAAGACCAATTTTAGCCACTCGAAAAACAATGGATGGATGCTGGGACTGTTTATCCTATTTCAGGTAGTTCTTAGGTTAGTCATATTCATTGTGTTCCTAAAAAGAAGGATTAATTGTTATAACCAATGAACACAATGATCTTGTACCCACTATAACTATTTCAAATTGGAGGATTTGCATAGCTTATAGGAAATTAAATAAAGCCACTAGAAAAGAAAATTTTCCTTTTTCTTTTCTCGATCAAATGCTAGGTTGACAGGTCATTCATTTTATTTTTTTCTAGATGGATACTCAGGATATCATAAAATTCCTATTGTACTTGAATCAATAAAAAACTACTTGCACTAGTCCTTATGGAATCTTTGCTTTTAGGAGAATGCCTTTTGGTATATGTAATGCTCCTGCTACTTTTCAAAAATGCGTGATGTCTATTTTTTCAAAATTAATTGACCAAGGAATTAAAATTTTCATGAATGATTTCTCAGCATTTGACGCTACATTTGATTCTTGTTTTAAGCATTTGATTGTTGTTTTGAAAAGCAACATTTAATTACTGTTCCAATGATTTTTGCTTCTAATTGGTCCTTACATTTTATGGTAATGTGTGATGCTAGTGTTATTGTCGTAGGTGATGTTCTAGGCCAAAACCAAGATAAGAAATTTCATGTCATTTTTTATGCTAGCAAAACTTTGAATTATGCATAACGTAATTATACAACAATTGAAAATAAATTGTTAGCTATTATTTTTGCTTTTGATAAATTAAGATCATATTTGATCGGTACTAAAATAATTGTTTGCATTGATCATATTGCTATCAAATATCTTATGATAAAGAAAAACACTAAACCAAGGTTGGTAGTATAGATTCTTCTATTACAAGAATTTGATGTTGAAATTTTTGATAGAAATGATACTGAAACTCAAATTGTTGATCATCTTTCTAGACTTTCTATTAAAAAATATATATTAAACAAAGATGAGATTAATGAAAATTTTTCTGATAAACAATTATTTGCACTTTATGCAAACAATTCATTTTAGCATGCGAATATTGTTAATTAATTGTTAGTGATATACTTCCTTATGATTTAAGTCCTAAACAAAAGAGTAAATTTTTGCATGATTTAAATTTTTATATTTTGGATAAACTTTATTTATTTAAATATTGCAATGATTAAATTATTAAAGGATGTGTTCCTGAAGAAGAAACACAATCAATCATTAGGGAGTGCCATGATTCACATTTTGGAGGACATTTTGGAGCAATTACAATTGCTTCTAAAATCCTTTAAACAAGATTTAAGGATGTTGATGAATATATTAAAAAATATGATTAATGCCAAATAATAGGGAATATTATAAAAAGAAATGAAATGCATTTGAACCCTATTCTAGAAATATAAATATTTGATTTTTGAGGATTGAATTTTATAAGACCTTTTGTGTCATCCTATGAAAATCAATATATTTTTATTGTTGTGGACTTCAAAGTAAATTAACAACTTCTAAAACTGATGCTCAAACTGTGATCAAATTTAAAAATATATATATATTTTTTCTAAAGATTTGGAATGCCAAGAGTTTTAATCAATAATGAAGAAAGTCATTTCTATAATAAAAAATAGAAACAATCTTAAATAAATATGGAGTTTATCATAGAGTAACAATTGCTTATCATCCTCAAAGTAATGGTCAGGTTAAGATTAGTAATATGAAAATTAAATGAATTTTAGAAGAAAAAAAAAGGTCAATTCAAATAAAAAAGATTGGGCAATTAAGTTAGACGATGCATTATGAGCTTATAGAACTGCTTATAAGACTCCAATTGACATAACTCCCTATAAATCAATTTATGAAAAAGATTGTCACCTTTCTGTGGAATTAGAACATAAAACATTATGGACAATCAAAGAATTGAATTATAATTTTAAAATGGCAAAAGAATAAAGAAAAAAGATTGATGCAGTTGAGTGAATAAGAAAAAAATAGAAATGAAGCTTATGAAAATGCAAGAATTTATAAAAAAAGTTAAGAAATGGCATGACAAAAAACTTCTTAGGAAAGAATTTACTCATGTACATGAAGTTTTACTATTTAATTCCATTCTTAAGTTTTTTTTCTGAATAATTAAAATCAAGATGGTATGGACCATTCACTGTGGTAAAAATATTTCATTATGAAGTTGTGGAAATTAAGGAAAAAAAAAGTATAAATAATTTTAACGTGAATGACCATAGACTGAAATCTTATGTAGAGGGAGACATTGATCGAGTGCGAAATATAACTAAATTGGTTCATCTTGAAATAAAATAATTGGATAGTCTGGTATAAGACTTAAAACTTAGCCCTTATAGGAGTCAACCCACTTGATATGCTATGCATGATGCTTGGTACACTAGTTATCATATAATCAATATTATATTATTATGTTATATTTTGTTATATTTCTATTAACACATATTTTATGCATCTTTTATCATTTATATGAAAGAATGTATATGGGTAACTGTTGTTTATGTTTCTTTTATTTACATTTCATTAAAATTCTCCTCATGTTTATTATATTATTTTTGTATATTTTGATTACTTAATTAACCTTAAAAGAAATGATGATTAAAAAATTATACAAAACTAGAATAATAATAAAATCCTATATCATAGTTTAAATGAACACTATTTATATTTAAAAGAGTGGAAAAAAAATTAATAATTATCTAACTTACATCATTTAAATTACTGCTTTAATTTAAAATTATAAGTTATATATTTATTTATTAATTTTTGAAAGAAAGATAAATAATTAGAATTAAAGATTTAATATGAATAAATTAAAATTAAAAATCATAAGCAATCCAAATTTCTAATTGGTAATCTTAAATCCTTATATTAAACTCATTAAGATTATAAAAAATATTCGAAGCAAAAAATTGATATTCAAAACTATTAATTATGTACTCCATAAATGAAAGATAAAAAGAACTGTTAAAGGAATAAAGATAATTTGTGTAATTAGCGCCAAAGTCTTTGTTGGACAGCACTGCAACGTCAAAAGTTAAACTTTACAGTGCCATGTTCTTTGTCGTTCAGCACCGCAATGTCACACTCTATAATGCCTCGGCGCCTAAATTGCTTTTCTGGCACCATAGCGTTTGAAAGTCGGCATCGCCGCGGCGTAGCAGTTGTAACTTCCCAAATGCACGACCTATCAGCGAAGGGACGCGATTGTTCACCAAGTAACTGATCCACGCCAACAAGTGCCGTGGTGGAACCATATCAGTGGTGCCGCAGCGATAGTTCATTTGTTGGGCGTAGTAGCGCCGATATTTCAAGCGTCGTAGAGCCAGATGTCTACTTTATGTTTTCCTATAAATAGTCACTAAATTATGTTTGTAAGAGAGTTCAATCACTTATATAATTTCAGTATAATTCAGAGTGCTTCTTTGAATTTCTCTTAAGGTGACAAATAAGGAAATTTAGAAAAGTATTTGATACAATCATTAGAGTGTTTGACTTGTATTTGTGAAAGTAAATATGTAAGTAAAGAGGAGTGTAGAGGAGATCCATTGAATCATTGTGGTGATATCTCTCTCTTCTATTTTCTTTCTATTATATTATTAATGAAAATGAGTTTTCTTCAATTCAACTCCATGTCTGGCTAAATTCTTTTATTTTGGATTGATGATATAAATATCATATGTAGTATTAATGAATTCTCTTATTGCTTAAATGATTAAAATGATGTATTCAATATTACCATATTTTAATTTAATGCACATAATGACCATATGTGAAATTAAAATTAGGTGTAATGTGGAGCCTCGACGGAGGAAAACAGACATGATAAGGAATATTGAATTAGTATGTGCCATAAATAGGCATAGGGTATGAAGTATATTAAATTCTTAAGGAGATTATATAACCGTAGGAAGTCGATGTACATCATTTGTTCCTACAAGCTCGACAAAGATCTACGAATGTATATATATGCTCTAAATAACATCACAACTAAAAGAATATCATTAAGAAAAATATGTTATTTATATTCATCACTCAAAAATATTATATCCATATGGCGTATTCATTATCTTTATTTAATTTTATTTAAGTAATTTAACATCATCTATTTTTATTGAGTATGATAATTATTGTAATTAGAATAAACAGTAGTTGTTGATTACTAAAAAAAAGCATACTTCCTCGTATGTTCGACACTCTACTCTATCACTTTATTACTTAATTTGGGCATTCGACGCATATACTTACGTATATTAAGTGGAGTTTACTCATTTATATTAAAGAAAATCTAAGCATTATTTAGTGGAGATAGAACCTTAAGCATTCATTGTTATAATTCAAATTTATATCTACCCACAACCCCCATTAATTTACACTATATATGTATAGAGAGAGATAATTACATTTTATTTTTCTCATTTTTTTATTTTCATTTTTATATTTAATAATTTTTTATTTGTTTTAAGATTCAATTCAAGTTCAAGAATTCTCAATTATTCAATTTTGGAAACACGATTTTTTTTTTTATAATAATAATAATATTGGAAGAGAGGTGGATGTTGGAGTGTAGAGTTGTGATTTGATGAGTTCGGGTAGCAGACTAGGGAGTTTGTTATAGTAGATAGTTGTTTGGTGATGGGCTTTGAGGAAGCAGCTGCAAAGAGGAGTTTGAGAGGTGCCGGAGGAAGAAAGCAGGACTTCGGTTTGCTGTAGGCTAGGAACTAGATGAGTTATGTTAGGGTATGTGAAAGAAAATCATGCAACGAACACAAAATAAAAATAGAAAGCAACGAAAATAAGAGGACGCGCAGGATTTAACAAGGAAATACCTGAAATCAGGAAGATCACACTAAGAAATTCACTATAAAAACTGGGAGAATTTTGTACGGATCTCTCTTCTCTCTCGCTCTCGCCTTGCTTCTCTTCACTCTTGCATCGTTCTCACACACAAAGCAAAAACAAAAGTAAAGTAAATAATACCAAGGGATGTTACCCTTAAGACAACGAGAAAGAAAATTGTCCAACCTACCTCAAAACGCTACGACGCTAATTTGCAGCGTTGCGGCGCTCAAACATCTATCATCGATTCATCTAACAGCACCGCCACGCCGAATTTAAAGTGTTTCGTTACTAAACTCTTTGGCATTCCTCCTAGCAAACTTTGCAGCACCGGGGTGCTAGGAAACATAATGCTAGGGAACTCTGGTACACAACGTCGGGGCGTTGGGGTACACAACGTCGGGACATTGTTTGAAAAAAAAAATATTTTCACCCCCCACCCCCCAGCAAATATCACAAATTGAACTGAGGTCCGAGATAATAATATAACCAAATTAATCGATGCAATCAAATTTCACACATACTAACAAGATTATAAAATCATGTTATCGTAATTGAGTTTATCATCATCACCCCCAATCTGCCTAAGCCAAAGAGTGACAATAGCTGTTAAAATATCACAGTAGATCAAATTAAAAGAAAAGCCATCTCAGTGTGAATCTAATGAGAGCCTTACGAGTAGCTGAAACTGATATTTTTCTATCAACAAAAGATTTAACTAATCATAGGAACTTGCACTCATAAAAAACATTCAAAATTAGATATAATTTCTTCACAAGGGTGAAACCTCTAGCATAACATGTAATGCTTAATCACTTTTCTGTCGCTGGAAAGATTTATTTCCTCCATTCAAGTGAATCATGAGACGACCCTTCCGAGCCCACACCGTCACGGCAAATTATTACGTCCGGTCACCGGACCTAGAAAATAGGGCCGGACATCCACTAAAAAGTTGCCACGTGGACCGCATTTTGACCGTGTGTTTTGACTGCGCTTTGGGTGCGCTTTTAGCATGCTTGATTTAAAATTCCACTGACACATGTACATTCCACGCGTCAAATTTTTATAGTATATCCGGACCTATTTCTAGGTCCAATGACCGGACGTAATAATTTGCCCACCGCCACAACAACGAGAAAAGTCTTCAAGCAGCTATCGAATTTCAACAATAATAATTTTCGAGTTCACTGGAGCCGGAAGCGATCAGGTCATACATTGTGAGTGAAATTGATACATTTAGAAGTTCTTGGGTCATTTTTCAAATTATTTAGCCGTTAAAAAATGCTCCATTTTAAATGTTCTCGGCAAATATATCAGTTTTATACTTATACTTTAGCAAGAGGGCCGAACTTCAGCAGTTACAGAAGCCAACTGCAGCTAAAAAGAGTACTGCACATAAAGAAGAGAAATCCTTAGCTTCCTCTTTCACTATTTCACTCGGATACCTCCTCTCCATTATTGAAGTGAGTACTACACAACCAGAAGCACCAACAAAAGAGAAAGGAAACCACCGCGAAGCTACCCAATCCCCTCCTTGTCGCCTAATTTAACTTATCGCAGTACAAATTTACTCCCAATTCCTTTCAAATAAAAATATTTCTCAAGTTAAACACCTTCCCCGCCTCTCTCTTGATTAACTCTTCTTATTTATACGAAATTCATCACCATATATCATCAAAGCAGCGACTTTTATCAACCAAATAAGTTTTAAGCAATGCGGAATCTACTAACTCTACTGATATTCACGGTTACCTTCGCTTCGACGGCATCATCTCTGCTCCGAATACCGGCTGCCAATGTCACACTTGAGCACCTGGACCCTACCCTCCCGCCGGCGCTGACAACGAAGACGCCACCCAAGTGCTCCGTCCTCGTTCTCCACCACGTCTTTGCCAACACAGCCGGCGAGCCGCCGGCCGTCTCGAACTATACCCACCCGCCGGAATGCCCCTTCCCTTGGCCCCGTGTCGTTCTCGAGCTCACAATCTCAGCCTCCGACGTTCAAAAGGATCGCATCGCCGCCGTATGGCTCGATGGAGCTGAGCTCCTCCGTACCGCCACGCCTGTCCCAATGGCTCCCGGCACGTTCTGGACGGTGCAGAAGGACGTCACCCGCTACACCGCCTTGTTCCGCCGCTTATGCGGCAGCAGCGGCATCACCACCACTGGTATCGTGTCTATGATGCTCGAGAACTCCAACGCCACCCTTCCAGGCGTTTTCGCAGCTAACGTTACGCTTCACTTCTACCGCGGTCCCCTCTCCGGCGAGCGCTTTGGGTATGTGGGGAACAATTTTTAAATAATAAAAAGACCATTAATCGTTTTCTCTTTTAAAAAATTTAGTTATGATGGCTTTTAAAACTTTAAAATCTACTTCAAAAGGAATATAATATATATTATATGTGAATTTTACTTATTTTAAAATTTATTTAACGAATTTTAAAATTCATCGTGAATAATTTTAAAATTTTCCTTAAAATTTTATTGTCAAAATTTTAGATTCAAATCTCATTTATTTTAAATTTATAACTTAATATTCCTTATTTTAAAAAATAAATAGATAATCTGAGTCGCAAATGAAAATTTTTGTATGTTTTTTTATTATCAGCAATTTGATTTACTACTTACCTCGAACACATAGGTACGTGGTTCACCCCACCGCCAAGGACCTCTACCGCCGCCCCGCCGATATCATCCTCCCCGTCTCCCAAGACAACGGCGAATGCGGCGCCGGCTTCTGGTTCCGCGTCGAGAACGACACCGACATCCCCGCCGCCGCCGTCGCCATCCCTCGCAACACCCAGCGTGCCGTTCTCGAAATCTTCGCTTCCTACCACGCCCACGACGAGTCTTGGTACGCCAATCCCCTTCGCTCCGCTTACGACGGCGGTGGCTCTTTCGCCAACGGCGGATTCCGTCAAATCTACGCTACCGTCGACGGCCAATTCGCCGGCGGACACATTCCTTTCCCCGTCATCTACCCGGGCTCAATAAACCCCTATTTCTGGTCACCTGTTGCGGCAATTGGAGCTTTCAATCTGCCCACATATGATTTAGACCTGACGCCGTTTCTATCGTATTTGTTGGATGGGCAGCCGCATGAGATAGGGCTTGGAGTGAGAGATAGCCAGCCGTATTGGTTGTTGGCGGGAAATCTTCATTTGTGGGTGGATGAGTGGTCGGATTTGGTGTCGGCGGGGGTGGTGGAGATTAAAGCGCCGCCGTTGAAGGTGAATCGGCATGCAGAGTGGAGAAATTCCGATGGAGGATCGGAGATCAATGCGGAGGGGTTGGTGAGATTTTCCGGGTGGGTGAGTTCGTCGGAAGGGAATATGACGACGACGGTGAGGCAGAAGGTGAAGTTTAGGAGCCAGGTGGAGGTGCAGAACAGGGGAGCGGTCTCACAGGTACGAAGTTGTGAAAGATTTTAAGAAATTTTTTTTTTCTGGATATATCATTCAATTTAAATTAAAATGAATATAATTTAGAATATTATATATTTTTATTAATTTTAATATCATTTAAATAATTTTTTAAGTTCATTATAATATATTTTTATAAAATATAGTGATGCAATTTTCCTCTTAAGAAAATGAATTGAATGATATATTGATTTTGATTGTAATATATTTATTCTATTTAAATCATATAAAAATATGTGATTTTGATTCATAAATAAAATTAAAAATAATAAAGTAATTGTTGAGAAATATTTCATATAAATATTAAAATAATTAAATACTTATATATAATTAATAGATTATTTATTATATCAATTGCTAATATTATTTTGATAAAAATCATATCAAAATATATAATTTATTTACCAATCATTACGATAATTAAATTATCAATAAATTATTATTTATATCACACTTATTTTAAATTAAATTATTAACCTAACAAATAATTATCCTAGATTTGAAGATATTGAAATAATTTAATTAATCTTATCTTAAGGTAGAGAGCAACGCCGAATTGCTTCTCAACTTAAAGCTATTTTTTACTTACAATTTTAATTAAAACCCATAATTAAAAAGCAAATGTTTACTTACATTTTTCTAAATAATAAATGTCTAACCCACCCAGGATTAGGGTGGTTGGTGGGAAACCACGGTTGCGAACCCCCCATCCCTGGTTCGAATCCCCTCTACTACGATAAATTATTCCGTGCGGAGTCCGGACGGTAAAGAACCATCCAGATGTTAGTGTACATAGTATTTGTACACACTGTGTATAAAAAAAATCAAACTATGTATAAAATTATACTCAGTGTACGCATTGTGTACACTCATATTCAGATCGTTCTTTACCGTCCGGACTCTGCACGGAATAATTTATCCTCTACTACGGCCTCGCCTCTTCAGTGGGGCAAAGTAAGTGTGGGCCCGATGCTGGTGACTGACCTCGCTAGGTTACGCCGATGGATTAGTTACGCCGCCAAGCGCTCCCTTTGGAGTGACATCGGGTAGATATCCCCATTCCAAAAATAATAATAATACATGATTATAGTTTAAAATCAAAATATTAATCTCTAATAACAATATAGTTACCCTCTCATGCTTTTATTATAACGATCATCGGAGTTCTAACAAAATAGCAATATTTTTTTTTGTTTTTTTCAGGTGGAGATGACAAACAAGGAGAGAACATCAATCGCGGTGCTAAAAAGTGGGCAACAAACAATATCAAGAGTTCAGGTGTTCGTAGAAGCCCCACTACAACTACAGACTTCGCGTGTTAAAGCAATGGGCGGGGCTCTATTTGAGAAGGCAAGGGTAAGCCACCAGCTCCAAGAAGTGGTTAACCTTAATGAGAATGGCCAGGCTTTAGAAGTTAGTGTTTTGATGGATAAACAAGAAGCAGAGGGATCCTTGCTTAAAAGAGATGGGCAATCACAGCCAGTGTGGGGAAGTGGAAGCTCCAGGTCTTCGTATAAGTATAGGGATAGGAACTCTTGTTACTTGCGCAGCTTAACCGCCGTAGAAGGGATAGTCAAGGCAGACTTAATGAGTGCTTCATGTGCAAGTACTGAGATGGCAGAGGCTTAGCTGAAGATTGAGTGAGAATAAAGAGGTTGGGTTTTGTTTGGTAGGAGTAGCTAGCATGTAGCCAGGTATTAGAGCTTTGGTGTCTAGCTAGCTCTAGGGTTTGGTTTGATAGGGAGAGATGTGAAGAAATGTGAAGAGAATTGAGGAGATTGTGATCTGTTTGTTGTAATCCTTGTATTTGCAGTTGGTCTAGTTATGGAAATAAGAAGATGTGGGTGTTCTTTTTTTTATTTTTTTGAGTTTATTGTACTTCTGAAATAAATTTTATTTAGATGCTTTGAAGACATTAATACTGGAAAGCATGTAGTCAAAATAGAAAAATTTTTCTATGAGGATGCTGAACAACGTTCAGAGACCAACTAGAATGCGCCACATTACCTTGTGCTCGGTGTCGCAGCTCGGTACCGCTGACGTGGCGTATTTTGGACGGCGTTCTATGTTCGGTCTCTGCACATAATAATTTCTCATCAAAATAGGGACGATTTAAGGGAGGCCAATGTCTTATATGTTTTTATAATAGAAATCTATATATATTAATATGTTATTAATTTAATAGATATATTAATATGTTATTAATGTTATTGAATATTTTTAATGAGGTTGTTATGTGCTTTTGGTGATCACAATTTGCATGGAATATTTATTATGATAAGAAGAAGAGAAATGGGACTCTTTGAATCTCTAATTATTAAAGAAAACCACATGATTTGCAATGAAGAACCTCGTAAAGAAAAATGGGTTAGTGGAAGTGAATGTAGTATAAGAAAATAAATAATCTTCATACTCTCACATTGATGAAATTATTAGAGATAAGTTTTAGAAACACCTCAAGACTCTGAAAATATGAAAATTTAGGAAAACGAGCGGTTCTAACAGCGTCAGACAGAGATTCGAGCAACCAGAGGCATCACGCGGTTTAGAGAGATCGTGGCATAACGAGATTTGGATTGTTGATCACAAGATTAACGACCCAGAAAATGTACACTTAACAAATGCTACGAAAATGCCCTATGAATGAAAAATCATTTTGTTCTCTCAATCCGATTAATCAAATCAAATAACATTTTAAACATAGCTCTACACATGAAGAGCATTCATGGGGATATAAAATCACTGCCTAAGAAACACTTTTTTCAAAGCTATTTTATCCTATGTATCATAAACTAGGATTAATGATATACCTCTATAAAGTTAATGGATTTGGATGACCAAAAGTGCTCTTAGCTTGTTGGTTGTCCACATATAAGTTTGTAGAAGACCTCTCAAGCTAGAAGCGTCTAGATTGGTCGGTTCAAGCCTTGGACCGACTTGGTGTTTGGATGGCCGGAGGATTGCCGCCTGCAGCCTCCAAATAGTGGGTTTGAACTTGGGGTTTGTGGGGGAAGTCCTAGAGAGCTAGAACGAAATGAGTTGTGGACTTTTGAGCTAGAGTGAAGTGAGAGAGAGCTAAGGATTAAATTATCCTTGTTTTAGGTCAATTAGCCCATTCAAACGATTCCAGGTATAGTTGACGGCTAGGATCTACTGGAGATACACCTAGATTGAGGCCAAGTGTCCTAGGAATAGTTGAAAGGTTGAGGGAGAGGACAACCAAAAGACATGAGGTGTAAAGGGGACTTATCCTTGTCTAGCCATTTTGGGACAATTAACTTTAGCTTAGGCTTAACCCAAGAATTAAGGCAAGTTAAGAACATTCTAGAGAATGTTTAGAGCTGCAAAATGCTTAAGGATAGTATGGAATGAGCTAGAGGGAGAAGTTTGACCACTTAAAACCCATTTGCTTGCTTGTTGACCATGTTGACTAGTCAACAACCAAGTGGACTGTTGAGGTAGCAGATGGGAGAATGTTAAGTACTGGTTGGGTTGATTTAACAATGGGTTGGAGTTTGAAAGTGTAGATGAAAGTTTGACCCCATGAGTTAGGTTAACTTGGTCAAATTCATTTGGATTTGATTGGCCAATGATTAGGACATGTTTAGGCTATGAATTATAGTTGATTTGAAGTTTGAAATGAGTTGGATGATTTGAGATGGCTGAGGCTTGACTATGGTTATAAGCTTGAATATGGGTTAGGCTTGACCAAGTCAAACCTATATGATTGGCTTCAAATTCATTTGTATATGCTTGGATCACTCATTGATGTGAGCCTAAGGGTTTGGAAACTTAGAGAGCTTGAATTGAATAGTTGAGGTGATTTTGATCCAAATATATCAAGTTTGACTAGACTTGGGCTTAGTTGACCAAGTTAATTATTGACTATTCAATGAGTCCAATTGAATCCAAATCATTGGGGATGTGCAAAGAGGAGTTTTAGTGGGGTTGATTCAATATGAAAGAACTTAAGGGTTGATTTGGTCAACCTAGGTTGACTTGGTCAACTAAGTCAACCTAGGTTGACCCAGGTTCGCGATTTTAGCTTACTAGGTTTGGTTTGATCAATGGGGTTTGGTGGAGGCAATTTTATGGGTCATAATGTTTTAAATAGTAGAAATGGTCATTTAGACCTTTAAAGGGTTATTGGGTCAACCAGGTTGACCCAAGGTCTGGGTTTTGGCTCAATCTTTTTATTTGACATTTTGGGTTTGGTAGAAGTGGTTTTTTAGGTTAGAAAGGTCATCATAGTCAAATTGACTGTTTGAACCACTAAAGTGCTGCTTGGTCAACCAAGATTGACTTGGTCAACTATGAAGACTTAGGGAAGGGTTTGGGTCTAACATATTTGGTTTTATATTTTGAGTTGAATGAGAGTAGTTCCATGCAAAGATGAGGCTATTTGGATTGAAATGATCATTCAAACCCCTAAGGGGCATTTTGGTTAAAGTAGATTGACTTGGTCAACCATGCTTGATCAGGGTCTAGGTTTGAGTCCTATGCACCCCTAATGATGTTTAGGATGCGTTGAAAGAGGTTTTGAAGTTTGAGTTGAAGGAGCCATGCCTAGGTTTAATGAAAATTTCAATTTTGCTCATTAGAGGCATTTTGGTCATTTTAACCCCTAGTCAACTTGGGGTCAAAGTAGGTCCACCAAGATGCAGTCTAATACTTAACATATTATAGTCAAGGGGCAGTATTTGATCAAAAGTCTTGGGGAGGGTCCCAAGGTCAAAATCTATAAGGTGACAACTATGGTGACATATGTCATAAATATTTGAAAATTTTATAACATTTGGATTTCAATTTAGTTTTTGGGGTTAGTGATCTCAGACATACCTAATCAATATGCAATTGATAAATCATGATTTGAGGGTCATTTGACTAAGGTTTGAAATGTTTAAAAAATTATTGAAAAAGGGCTTTTAACCCTGAATTTGGTATGGATTTCTGGAGTTGAGCTAGATTTTGAAATTGATTACTTGAGTTTGAATTATCTACATCACTCACAATCAAATGGATGATTGTAAATGATTGGATATGATTGAAACTATATTGTAATTTGGCTTGAATGATGGATTGATGTTTGAACTATGATCTGGATTCTGGTTTGAACTAGGAGCTGGATAGTGATTGAATTGAAGTTTTGGATGATTGACATCTGGGTACTTCTCACCCATTAGATTAATGAGTAGGAGTCTGGGTTTTATTTGAATCTAAGTTGAATCATGAATTGAAGTCTAGATGATTGACACTTGGAGAAATGTAAACCAACATATCGATTAGGTGAAGATATGGATGGGTCCTTATGTCCTCATACAAAAATGAGGTCAACACTCTCAAACTATTATACTTCTTCCCCAATATTCTTGACATCTGGCCTCTTTCTACGAAGTCCCACCCTCCTAAAACAATGAAAAAAAATCCTTATGCTATTTGCAACTAGTTGAACAAAATTTAAGCATCTTTGACCTAATTTGGCTATCCCTCCTCCACCACCTTTTGAACTCCTTGGATCCTAATGAAAAACTCTATATCATATCTTACACACTCGCTTGCCTTCCCAAACCTCTTTAACCTCAAAACATATCAATGGATCGATCCACTAATCACATATTTGAAGACTTGCTAAAAGAGCCAAAATCGGACACATCAACCTAGTCTTGATGAAACCTTCGCTAAATATTTCTAAACTTATCAGATCCCCTACAAAAGCTCCTAATTAGATCGCCGACCTTCCTTTAGAATTTCAAAGAGAATTCATGGCCTAAATCTCCCTTTATGCTAAAGCCCAAAATGTAAAATCTTAAGAATGAAATTTATAGCTCCACAATTACCCCAAAAAAAAAAAAATTTATAGCTAGTTTGACTTTGACTCTTAACCAACTCTCCTCATTTGATTTACATGATTTCCCCTTATTTTTATTTTATTATATATTTATATTAAGAAAATGAAGATTTTTATAAAAATTATGATACTTTTCATATTTATTTGTCATTCTAACTTTATTTAGAAAAAAATGCTTTAAAAAATTCTAACATATAAATTCATGAAAAAATACTTTTAACATGAAGCGTGTCATTCTTCGCTAATATTAAAGCATGCAATTGATCCAATTTTTTTTATTATTGGTATTAAGATGCGAAAATGGACTGTGCAAAATGCTTTTACTAGTCGTACATTTCTGAAATAAATCCTGGATTGTCAAACAAGCAACCCTCTTCATTCGGCTTGGGCGTATCGTTGAACTATAAAGACTCGGCCACCGAAGCGTTGTAAGGGCCGCAGAAGCACCATCGACATCTTGTACTCTTTCTTTCTCTCTCCTCCCTTCACGCTTTCTTTCTGCGGCATCGCTTGCCCACTTGAAAGTGCGAACCCTGTGAAAGAATCAAAGTAGTCTATAGCCAAAGAACAAAGCGTTTGCTTGCTTTTACCTTTGCTTGTGTTCTCCGTTGTCTATACCGAAAGTTCTTGGTGAATCCTCGTTCTCATCGCCGATCGCATTAGGTTTAGGTTATGGTATTTGTTTCTGATTTGAGGTTTTTCCGTAGCTCTATATGCTTACTGGAAAGAGAGCCTGTGAAGCTGATGTAGAGGAAGACGGTGTTGTCATAGAAGAAGTGTCGAAGAAGGCCAGAGCAGAGGAATACGTGATTTCGTCAACTTCGGGTGCGCTGGCAGAGGGGTACAATCACGGGCCACTCATGGATTACGAGGTAGCCAACGGGAAAAATTCGATGGAGATCGATGAAGATCTCCATAGTCGGCAGCTCGCCGTCTACGGGAGGGAGACCATGCGGCGGCTTTTTGCCTCCAGTGTTCTGGTCTCTGGTCTCCAAGGCCTTGGCGCCGAGATAGGTAACTAGGAGATCTGGATCTTGTTTTAGACACTTCTCTTTGTATTTCTTTCTGGATTTATGCTGCTTAACTCCCCTGGTAGGAGGAAGCAGGAATATGACCAGGATGCTACAAGCTTTTTTCTTATGCTTCTGATTCGTAGCAATTTATGATGTTTATAATACTTCTATATTATGGATTGCATATTTGCTATTGTAGTGAGTATTATCTTGCTCTGAAGTTTTGTTCTGGACTGTTAGTGTAATATTTACTCTTGATTTTGTGACCTCTATATTCTTTATGCTATATAACTCTGTATATATTGACTTGTCATTGGAGTTTGAATGCGACGTGTTTCTTCTGTCTGTTCTCGTTAGTGAAATTGCCTTGTTTTAATCTGTTCAGATAGAGAGATGTGCTATAGTGCATTATTGTGATTTGGAGTAAGATTGGATTGCAACTCATTTTCCCTTGTAAAATTTAAATGTTTTTTGCTGCTTTTCAACAATATTTTGGAAAACAGAAGACATACTTCGCTGATTTTGTGACAATGTTTACAGAATGTAAAAGTACTCAACGATGTGTAATATTATATAGGCCAATAACTTTAGTGTTATCGGGTATTTAGTATTTACACTCAACCATCTTATAGTATTTGAAACGGACACATACCCTATCTACTTAAAAAATATACAGATAACCTCCACATATATTTGAAGATAAGTTAACATTTCATGGGGATTATCTATTTGTTTTTGAAGCATTTGATCATGTTTAGTGCCCGAATTAGGATTTCTACATAACTACAAAATGGTTTATCCCAAATAAGGTTTAAAAATATGAAATCAGTAATTGAGACATTTTGCTTTGTTGAGGCAAAGTTGAAGCTTTGAGGTGGATCTCAGCATAAGCCTTGAACTAAAAATATAAAAACTCTAAAAACTAAAGTAAATTCATAACTATGTCTTAAACTATCAATATATTAACTTAATTAATCATCATAAACAATAAAATCACACAATAAGGAGAAGAAAATAAACCTCGAATCTTAAATCTTAATCTAATACTTGTAATTCTTAAGTTAAACAAGATTCAAGTTAAGCTCTAAGTTAAAACTCAAATATTCCATTAGGATCAATATCTACTCTGTCCTCTTCTTCAGTTTCAATTAAAAAAGTAAAAAAAAAAACTAAACTGACATTTAAAAAAAAATAAAAAATGGTAATAAACTAATTAAAATTTAATAAAAAAATACAACACCTAATGAGAAAAAAAGAAATGAAAAAAATCAGCACCTACCTTTAATGCTCGATGCCAAAGTTGAATCTTGCTAGTTTGTCGCAGCAATGGATTGCCACCTAACACACAACTCCCACTTGCATGTGATGCAACTCTTGCTTGCCTACAACACCCTCGACTCTAGCTAACACGCTCCCACTCACGGCTACTTGCCTTCCTCTTAGACCTCAACTCTCTATCTTCAAATCAGTTTAAACTCTCAATCTAAAAATTATATACTATCATCAAGTTGAGGCATTCGCTGCATGCGACACGAATGAAAAAGAAATAAGCCTCGCTCAAGCCAAAGAAATTGTAAGCCGTTAGGCGCTTGCTTCATGGTGAGGCATGTCTCAAGTTGGGTTCCCTGAACGCTTTTTATACCACGATCCTAAACCTAGAGGGTGTGAAGGCATCTTCAAACACGTTTTGGTTCTACCGTTGGGTTTATTTCAAATTCCACATGAGGATTGTAGTTAATCAAAGCTAATTTTGTTGTTTCTGTTGTTGATGATATGTTAAGCAAATGCCCCCCATTTAATTGTTCATTAATTTTCCTAAATTATTCTTACTATTTTTTCATTCTAGTCTTTATTGCTCATCATGGAATGCTTATTTCTCTTTGCTTTCTCTTCTTGCAGCAAAAAACCTAGTCCTTGCAGGCGTTAAATCTATCACGTTGCATGATGAAGGCAAGGTGGAGCTTTGGGATTTATCCAGCAATTTCTATTTATCTGAAGATGACGTCGGAAAGAATCGAGCTATGGCTTGTGTTCAGAAGTTACAAGAGCTGAATAATGCAGTTATAATATCTACCATAACTGTTGCTTTGTCAAAGGAACAACTTTCAGATTTCCAGGTTTGTCCTACATAAACACTGTTGATTGCATTGCATCTACCAATTTCACACATACTTCAGTTGTCTAACTTTGAGCCTACGATTGTTTTTTCACATTTTTATCTCTCTTTTGAAAAAAATAATGTTTAATTATATAAATAGCCTCTATGACTGAATTATATGGTATATGTAGGGTTTATTTGTTTTTATACAAAATTTATATGAACAAGATCCTTTGTTAATTTATTTAAGGCTGCCTTTTTAATTTATGGTTAGCCGATTGGTTACAGGATTTTTATGTTTCAAATTTTACATGGACATTGTAAATATTGAGTTTTATTTTTCTCTTTTGTGCTAGGGGCATGCTAAAGTCATCCATAAGTTGCATGCTTGCAATTTGGTTGCATGAGTGATACCCATGTTTGTTCTCCTATCTATGAAACCCTTGAGATAGGCACGGCTTTATAGTGCGATTCATAAAACAAGAAAAAAAAAATGTATAGGTTATTTCATTTATCTTATATGTGCACAGATTAAGAATTCCCTTGAAACTATCTGTCAAGTTAACATATATGCTGTTGTTTATAAACTCTCAATTTCTCAAGTATGGTTTTGTGCTATGCACTTTCAACAAAGCAGACTCGTTCAGTAATATTACCTGTAATAATCCAAAACTGGCCTATCTATAATTCAATCTCCCTTTTCTTCGGTCCAATCTGAAAAGGCTTTTTGTTTTGGTTTTATGGCTACATAAAACAATACCAAATCATTTTGGCCCATGTCAATCGAAAAAATAAAATAAAAGATTTCATTTTGCCAAATAAAAGAAAGGAGTTCTAAGAGAAGTGCTATGGAGAGTTCTTGAAAAGAAAAGAGTTAATAACGCTTATATTCAAATCAATAAAGATATGCATGTAGGAGCTATTACTTGTGTTCAAACAAAAGGTGGTTTGACCAAGTATTTTCCTATTTCAGTTTGGATTACATCAAGGATCAGCCTTAAGCCCATATCTTTTTGCTTTAGTCATGAATGTTCTCACTAGACATTTGCAAGAGGATGTACCTTGGTGTATGCTTTTTGCTGATGATATTCTTTTTGTTGATAAGACTAGAGAGGGAGTTGATGGTAAACTTAAATTATGGAGGTCAACCTTAGGGTCTAAAGGTTTTCGCTTGAGTAGATAAAAAACTGAATATATGGAGTGCAATTTTAGTAGCAATAGATCTAGTGAGGGGATTATGACTTTGGGCGATCAAGTCATTAATAAGAGTGCACATTTTAGATATCTTGGATATATTGTTCAGAGTGATTGTGAAATAGATGAGGATGTTATCAGTAGAATTCAAGTTGGATGGTTGAAGTGGAGGAATGCATCGGGCTTGTTGTGCGATAGAAAAGTCCCCTTCAAACTTAAGGGAAAATTTTATAAGATGGTGGTGAGACCTGCAATGCTTTATGGTGCCGAATGTTGGTCGTTAAAAGAGAAGCATAATTCTAAGTTAAGTGTTGTAGAGATGAGGATGCTTAGGTGGATGAATGGCTTTACCCTTAGGGATAGGATACAAAATGAGCATATACGCGAAAAGGTTGGAGTAGCTCCAGTGCAAGATAAGATTAAAGAGAGTCGCCTTAGATGGTTTGGTCACATTAAACGGAGGCCTTTTGATGACCCGGTTTGGAAAGTTGAGGTGTTAGATTTGACTTATGTTAAGAAAGGTAGAGGTAGACCTAAAAAGACTTGGCTAGAAAATATTAGAAATTATCTTTCTTTATTATATTAAATGAGAATTTGACTTTTAACAGGACACAATGGCGAAAAAGAATTCATGTAGCCGACCCACCGTAGTGGGACAAAGGCTTGATGTTGTTGTTGTTGTGTTTTGCCAAATAAAATGATGCTCTTCTAACAATGTTACCCCTGAAAACTTGAAAGCAGTGAATTTTAACTTTTAGTTGTTCTTTAGACAATGAAAATTTAAACGCTTGGTCCACCACTCAATGCAAACTTGCCTCTCATCCATAATCTCAGATTACCCTTGCACCGTATTCTACAACTTGTGTAAAAACTGTTTCAGTGAACTTTCTTGTACTAAATATTAAGAAAAAAATTTCCTAGCATATGCCATATGATGACCTATAAACAAATCAACATCAAGAGATTTTCACCTATGAGGTATATTGCTATTACAAATTTGATTCCACCCATCTTTTCTTTCTATATATCTATCTGTCTCCTCTTTCTTTTTCCTCACCTTTTTCCTCCAAAATTTCCATCCATCATGCTAGCAAGAGTGGATGAGATTAACTCTAATTTTGTTTGAAATCTCGTAATTAGGGGTGTAAGTGAGCCGAGTCGGCTCAAGCTCGACTTGTTAACGAGCTCGTGAGTCGAGCTTATTGAGCCTTGAGTTTGAGCTCGAGCTCATATATTAAACAAGCTCGACTTAGCCTGACTCAGCTTGAAAGCTCGTTGAGCCGCTTAATTGAATTAAAATATATTTACCAATTAATTTAAATTAGCACTATATAATATATTTAATATTTTTAAATTAATTGTATATTAAAAAAAAACTAAGAAATCAAGCTCAACAGTTGAGTCGAGCTCGAGCTTTCTAAACGAGCTCAAGCAATTGAGTCGAGTTCGAGCCTATAAAATTTTTAACGAGTTGAGCTCGAGCTTAGTAAACAAGTTTGAGTCGAGCTCGAGCTCAATAAGAGCTAAACAAGCTTAGCTCGATTAGGCAAATACTTGACTCGACTAGACTTATTTACACCCCTACTCATAAGGAGTGGGTGCTTCTCCTCTGATTCAGAGATTCTTTATAAATGACTCCTATTGAGTGGAGCAAAAATGAAGAGGAGAGTTGGCAATTGGATGGTAAAACTTTACTAGAACGAGGGGTGGAGTTACAGTGGGAGCCATGGGGGCATGGTCCCCCACTGGCCCTTTAACATATAGCAAAGCCCACAACAAAATTGGCCCATACATAAACAACAGAAAGCCCACAGTCTAGCCCAGACTTAACCAGCACAAAGCCCAAAACAAAACCGTAACAACGTATAACAATAACCTAGAACAAAGGGGTGGGGATTCATACTCAACTCTGTCTGGCTTTAGATGAATCAACACTACCAACTAAGTAATAGAGTAGTTGTTGCTTCTCTTACTATTTTATATTTTTATTATAATTAAATCTAATCTTATATATACATTTATGTATTAAATTTCTTTTTTTATACTAATACTTAAATATTAAAGTTGAAATAAACTAATTATAGATTTATGTCTAATACAACTAATAGATCATCAATTTTGAAAAAGTATTAAAAATAAATATTAATATTTTTTAAAGATCGAAATATTACATAACTATATACTATTAAATAGAAAAGCAAAAAAAAGCAAAAAAAAAATCACCTGAAAATGTTTGAGAATAATTTGAAAATTATCAATTTGTGCCTCCACTAATAAATTTTTTTTGTCTCTGCCCTTAATCGGAACAATGCTGAGGCTGTGGCTGTTACTCGGGCCAGCCTAGCACTAGCTCGACCCTTGCCCCAAAAAATTTGGATATTATTATATTAATAACTTGGCTGGGTTGGCCATTTAATAAAAGGGTTTTGCTGAAATTTTACAGGGGCCAGCCCATATATTAAACGGTTGGCCTATTTAGGTCTATTATGGCATGTAAAAATTCATATAGGTGCCCAACAAAGTGCCTAGCTTGCAAAACATTTTAGAAATGAGTTCTTAATTTGAAATGTAGCAGATTTAGTTTGAGCAGTAATTTTGAAGGAATTTCATAAGGAGACAGTTGAACCTTTTTGAACATTTCCAACGAAAAAACACCTCTTTCTTCAAGAAATAATATTCCTGTCTTTCTATTCACTTTCCAATTAGGCAGAAGTTTGGAAAAAAAAACTCATATTAATAATTACATATTTTACCTTTTGTTTAAATTTTTAATTGGTAATATTTTGAAGTATTTCTTTATTACAAAGATTGCATTGCTTTTGTTTTCTGTTGTTCTTTCGAATGTGTTGTATCATGAAGTTATTGTCTAAAGAATGCATTGGATCATGAATAGGTTTTCCAAAAATCTTAAATTAAGATAAATTATACTTAAGAGATTTTGATAAATTAGACATCCCATAGCCAGAAATTTTTATTAGAGATTTGAATATTATTTTGAAAACTAAAAAGATGCCATAAAAGGGGGAAAAACAGTATGCTGGTTCCTATTTTCAAGAATAAAGGTGATGCACAATAGTGTGTGAATTATAGAGGAATTAAGTTTGTGTCACACTTCAAAACTATGGGAGAGAGTTATGGAGCATAGGTTGCAACATGACATTAATATTTTTCAAAATCAATTTGGTTTCATGCCAGGTAGGTTTACTATGGACGCTATACATTTATTGAGAGGTTTGATGGAGAAGTATAGAGAGAATAAGGAGGATCTACATATGATTTTTATTAATTTAGAGAAAGCATATGATAAAGTTTCAAGAAAAGTGCTATGGAGAGTTTCTACATAAGAAAGGGGTTTATAATGCTTATATTCATGTCATTAAGGATATGTATGTTGTAGTTGTTACTTGTGTTCAAACACAAGGTGGTTTGACCAAGTATTCCTATTTCAGTTGGATTACATTCAAGGATCAACCTTAAGCCCATATCTTTTTGCTTTAGTCATCGATGTTTTCACTAGACATTTGCAAGAGGTTGTACCCTGGCGTATGCTTTTTGCTGATGATATTCTTCTAGTAGATAAGACTAGAGAGGGAGTTGAAGGTAAACTTGAATTATGGAGGTCAACCTTAGAGTATGAAGGCTTTCTTTTAAGTAGATCTAAAACTGAATACATGGAGTGGTGGGGGGATTGTGACTTTGGTTAATCAAGTCATTAATAAGAGTACACATTTTAGATATCTTGGGTTTATTGTTCATAGTGATGGTGAAATAGATGGGGATATTATTAGTAGAATCCAAATTGGATGGTTGAAGTGGAGGAATGGATCGAACTTGTTGTGTGATAGAAAAGTCCCTCTCAAACTTAAGGGAAAATTCTATAAGATGGTTGTGAGACTTGCAATGATTTATGGTGCATAATGTTGGCCATTAAAAGAGAAGTATAATATTAAGTTAAGTTTTGTAGAGATGAGGATGCTCAGGTGGATGAGTGGCTTTACTCTTAGAGAAAGGATACAAAATGAGCATATACGTGAAAAGTTTGGAGTAGCTTCAGTGGAAGATAAAATTAGAGAGAGTGACATTGTATGGTTTGGTCACATAAAACGGCGGCCTTTCAATGACCCGGTCAGGAAAGAATATGTATTAGATTTGACTTAGGTTAAGAAAGGTAAAGATAGACCTAAAAAAGACTTGGTTAGAAAATATTAGAAATGACATTTCTTTATTGGATTTAGATGAGAATTTGACTCTTAACAGGACACAATGGAGAAAAATGATTCATGTAGCCAATCCCATATAGTGGGATAAAGGCTTCTTGTTGTTGTTGTTGTATATTGTTATTATCATATATTTTTTTGCTGAATGTTACATTTCTCATTGTTAATACCTAGGTTTAGCCTGTCAATGTTACACAAGTCTTAGACTTGGTTTGCTTAAAAAATAGGATGGAATACTTTTAATATTTACATCACATTTTGAATTGGAACTTGTTGCTGATTTTTTTTTTTTTTGGATTCAAGTGTGTTTTCCTTACCGACTCCTTTGTTGTTCCTATTCATCTATTCAATTCTGTGGCCATGATTGATGGCTGCTGCTTATATTTTTATTTCCATGCTTCTTACGTGAGCATTCATTATGCATTAGCTATTAATGTGCTCTAACATATCCTTTTTAAATCTATACTGTGCAGGCTGTTGTGTTCACTGATATTAGCTTAGAGAAAGCCATTGAGTTTGATGATTACTGCCACAATCACCAACCCCCAATTGCTTTCATAAAATCTGAAATACGAGGCCTTTTTGGTAGTGTTTTCTGCGATTTTGGTCCAATGTTCACAGTTGTGGATGTTAATGGAGAGGAACCTCATACAGGGATCATTGCATCTATCAGTAATGATTGCCCTGCACTTGTGTCATGTGTTGATGATGAGCGGCTGGAATTTCAGGATGGTGATCTTGTTATATTTTCTGAAGTGCAAGGAATGATAGAGCTCAATGATGGAAAACCACGGAAAGTTGTTAATGCAAGGCCATATTCTTTTGCTCTGGAAGAGGACACTACTGGGTTTGGCACATACAACAGAGGTGGTATTGTAACACAGGTGAAGCAACCTAAAGTCCTGCAATTCAAGCCTTTAAGAGATGCATTGAGAGATCCCGGCGACTTCCTTCTAAGTGATTTTTCTAAGATTGATCGCTCACCTCTGCTACATTTGGCATTTGAAGCATTGGATGCCTTTCGGCATGAATTTGGGCATTTCCCTGCTCCTGGATCCGAGGAAGATGCTCAGAAACTAACAAATTTTGCTGTCAGTATCAATGAGAGAAAGAGTAACTGTAAGTTGGAAGAGATTGATAGGAAACTTCTCTATCATTTTGCAAGTGGTTCAAGAGCTGTCTTGAATCCCATGGCAGCAATGTTTGGTGGTATTGTTGGGCAAGAAGTTATGAAGGCTTGCTCTGGAAAGTTCCATCCCCTTTTCCAGGTTATTATTTATACCTATTTGATTTATCTATTTTTCTTCCGTCTCTATTATGTTTTAATGTAAGTGGTATTCCTTTAGTCTAACATTTGTTTGGCTTGCTTGCTGGACAGTTTTTTTATTTTGATTCCGTGGAATCGCTCCTTCCTGAGCCTCTGGACCCTAATGATCTAAAGCCATTGAATTCCCGATATGATGCTCAAATCTCAGTATTTGGAGCCAAGCTTCAGAAGAAATTGGAAGAGGCCAATGCATTTATAATAGGGTCTGGCGCTCTTGGATGTGAATTCTTGAAGAACCTAGCATTAATGGGGGTAAGCTGCAGCCCAAAAGGAAAGCTAACAATAACAGATGATGATGTCATTGAGAAGAGTAACCTCAGTCGCCAGTTTCTCTTCCGTGACTGGAATATTGGGCAGGCTAAATCCACTGTGGCAGCAGCAGCTGCTACGGCAATCAATCCGTCTTTTCATATCGAGGCTTTGCAAAATCGAGCAAGTCCTGAGACAGAGAATGTGTTTGATGATACTTTTTGGGGGAGCTTAGATGTTGTTATCAATGCTTTGGACAATGTAACTGCCAGGATGTATATAGATGGAAGATGTTTGTATTTTCAGAAGCCATTGCTGGAATCTGGGACACTTGGTACTAAGTGTAACACACAAATGGTTGTACCTCACCTTACTGAGAATTATGGTGCATCCAGAGACCCCCCAGAGAAGCAGGCACCTATGTGCACGGTCCACTCGTTCCCCCACAATATTGATCACTGCTTGACATGGGCTAGGTCCGAGTTTGAGGGCATACTTGATAAGACGCCCAATGAAGTGAACAAGTTTTTAGCTAATCCAAGTGAATATCTTGCTGCTATGAAGGCTGCAGGTGATGCCCAAGCAAGGGATCTTCTTGAACGTGTCGTGGACTGCCTTGATACGGATAGATGTGATACCTTTCAAGAGTGTGTCACTTGGGCACGGCTCAGGTATAATTAATTTCTTTTCCCTCTACTTGGCAGCATGCTATGTTTTCTAACAAAACTATCCTAATGATTATGCTTCTTAAAGCACTTGGCTCTATCTTCCAGCACTTTGAACTGGAAAACTGATCTAATTTCTGTAATTGCTGCTAGGATATCTGTCCAATCAAACAAAAAGAGTTTGATGGCATGCACTTGGACTGCATCTTATGAATCGCTCTGTTTTTTTTTTTTTCAACCAATCTGGAGGGTTGCCACACTCAATTTTGACCTTCCTTTAGTCAACCATGAGGTGTAATAGAAATGGACAATCTAGGTAGACTTATCTTCCACTGACACCCATCCTGACTTTTTTAATGTATTAGGATCGAATAAGTAAAAAATACTATGGCTAGATCGTCACAAAATATAACTCAAATAGTATGGCTAGATTATCACAAAATATAACTCATATACATTATACATACTATGGCTAGATCATCACAAAATATTACACATTCTTTAATATATTCATCATAATCATTAATGTGGAAGTATGTGTAATTTAAATCATCAAAATAGACTACAAAGCTTTGAATACTTTTATATAAATTTTATACATATCATAAGTCCTTAATTCACATCATGTACATTCTTTTATATATTACATTTCATAATTATACATCCTCTGATAATATTATGATAGATAATAACGGTGTCACTGGTGCGTGGTCCAATAATCGTTGTCATATCTATTAGCTAAATGCTTATTGAGATATTAAATAATTTAGTATAATGTTCAAACATATAAAAATGAAATAATAATATGCATGATTGTCTTTTGAACTTACATGATTATTTTTTATTATAAATATAGCTAATTTAGTTTAGTAATAAACTTTAAAGAAAAATTTATGAATTTGTTTGGATGAGCAGGATTTTATTTATATATTTCAATTTTAAATTTGTTTGGAATTAAGATTTTTTTTTGGTTATCTACTATTATCATGATTATTGTCTTGTAACAAGTTTAGGGCTAGTGTGCAATTTTAGTATATATTTTTAAAAACTGTTGTGTCAACTTTCCTTCAATTAGGATGTTAAGATAAGTTCAATGAAAAACTACTTTTCATATTTAGTTTTCTAGTTTATATCTTGACCATTTGAGAAGTTCATTTATTGTTAATTGTGGGATTAATATCAACAATTTGATGATTCACTATTTTTGTGTGTTTTTCTTTCTATTTTATATCAGCATTCTACCGTTTCACTGCATACCCTGCATCAATTTGACATTAGAGTAAAATTCCTCTAAACTTCTTATTTATTTTCATCAAATGATACCATTTTTTTTCCTTTGTTTCGTCAATTTTTTGCTTTTTACCACTTTTAAATTATTTCTACAATTTTTTCCTAGCATCAATCTCCTATAATTTCCTTTTTGGGTTAAATCCGTAATTTTTATATAATTTACACACTCCTCTGCATCACATTTATTCTTAAATATTGGATTCAAGTCATTGAGGATACGTATGCTAGAACTGTTACTTTTTTTCAAGGTGGTTTAACCAAGTATTTTCCTATTTAAGTTGGATGACATCAAGGATTAGATCTAAACCATATCTTTTTTTCTTTAGTCATGGATGTTCTTACTAACATTTGCAAGGGCATGTACCTTAGTGTATGCTTTTTGCTGATGATAATCTTCTTGTGGATAAGACTAGAGAGGAAGTTGAAGGATAGCTTGAATTATGGAGGTCAACTTTAGAGTATAAAGATTTTTATTTGAGTAGATCCAAAACTCAATACATGGACTGTAATTTTGTAGTAATAGATCTAGTGGAGAGATTATAAATTTGGTCGATCAAATCATTAAAAAGAGTACACATTTTAGATATCTCATATTTATTGTTCAAAGTTATGTTGAAATAGTTGGGAATATTATTTTTATAATTCAAGTTTGATGGTTGAAGTTGGGGAAATATGGTGGGTCTGTTGTGTGATGGAAAAGTATCCCTTAAACTTAAGGGAAAATTCTACACGATGGTGGTGAGACCTACAATGCTTTATGGCGCAAAATGTTAGCCATTAAAAGAAAATTATAAAATTAAGTTAAGTGTTGCAAGATGAGGATGCTCCGATGGATGAGTGGTTTTATTCTTAGAGACAATGTGAAACGAATATGTACGTGAAAAGGTTGTAGTAGCTCTAGTGGCATATAAGATTAGAGAGAGCTGACTTAGATGGTTTGGTCACATAAAACGTCGGCCTTCCGATGACTTAGTTAGGAGAGTATATGTATTAAAATTGGCCTATGTTAGGAAAGTTGATGTAGACCTAAAAGACTTGGTTATAAAGTTTAGAAATGACATTTTATTAGATTTAAATGAGAATTTGATTTTTAATAGGACACAATGGAGAAAAAAGGATTCGTGTAGCCGACGTCGCGTAATGAGAAAAAGACTTGTTGTTGTTGTTGTTTTTGGGGTTAAATACCAAAATTAATTATAGTTCTTGACGTTGTTTAAATTTGTCACAGTTAAAATTGTAAATGATGTGGCTATTCTAAATTATTTGTTGATTTTGTGTGTTTCAAAAATTTTTAAATATTTTTGAATTTATTCAATCATTACGGTATCGTTTGAGTTTTAGTTCACATATATTTTTCTTTAGACCTAAAAAAAGTGGTGTTTTTACCATTTTAAGTGGCATTCTGCAAATCATAATTTCTTTTGCATGATCCATTGTCATTACATAATTTTAGTTGCATCAGGAAATCTAAACTCTAAATTTCCCACTTCAAATATGCTTACTGTTGCATCATGTTAACTAAATGTTTCTTCTCACAAAAAAAAAAAAAAAAAAAAAAAAAAAAAAAAAAAAAACTAAATGTTGAAAATATTAATTGGATTACTAAGAAGTTAAAAATTGATGCAATTTAAATAAGAGTGGTTAAGTTGTGAATTTGGACGAATTCATTATTACTATCGTGAGGTTTAAACTTGTATTCCTATGTTCAATGTTTGGTTGGATCGACAATTATCAATATTTTTTTTAATATTATCATCAATTTGATCATGAAAAGGTTAAAATGGGTAAAGCAAAGATAAATGTACATGATCAATCATTTTTGTGAACATGAAACATAAACTTAAAAGGTATATTTGTCATTCGGTGAATATATAGGCATGGAATAATCAATTTAAGAGTCAAAATAATTATAGTGTGTATGAATATTATGCAAGTTCTGTACATGTTGTTGCTACGTATAACATGTATATTGGCCATTTTTCTTTCACTATATTTTCATTAAAGGTCTTAGATGAGAGAGTTTAAGAATAAACCAAGCTACAATTCTTTGAAAATATTATATGAGGCTTTATCTAAACCAAGTAGGCATGTCGCATATTTTTTATTAGGACTATAACACTCGTGATTCATGTTTGCAAAGGAAAATCAATTTCATCTCCTTTGAAGCATACCGCATTCACACCAACACAAGAATCATGCATTGCTAAATTTGTTTTTATTGAAGAGATTTTAATTCATGAATTATTGATTATTCTTTTGAGGATATGTTAGATGTAAATACAATTTACAATTATAATATAAATGTATATCTACGTTTATTGAAACTGATTGTATATCTACATGGCTACGTTTGATCATATTCATGAACTTGAACTACTCTTGCACAGCAGTTAAAATTTGAATATTGAAAGCAAAATTGAGTATGAAATTATTTCTAAACTTGAATTTCGAATGGAGCTCTACGCCCAGATGTGAATTTGAACTATTCATGTTAACTATAGTTGACGAATCAAAATAGTTATTTGCAAATATAACTTTTGATGAATTATTTGGTGATATTATTTTTATCATTAATTAGGGATGCAAATGAACCGTGCATTTGACGAGTTGCTCATGGATCAGCTTGTTTATAGATCTTTCGTGATCGTTTGATTGACAATCGAATAAGCTTGAATACTTTTATAAATACTCGGTTGTTAAACAAACGAGCTTGAATAACTTGTTGAATTCGTTTGTTATCATGAACATTATTGTTTAAAACTTATGAGCTAGCTCAATTAAGGCTTGAAATAAAACTTGTTAAGAAGTTGGATTAAATATTAATGCATATTTAAGTATGTGTGTATTATAAATACAAATATATGCATATTAAAAATATAAAAAACTAAGAAAATTATATGATATAAATATATGTTATAATAAGAACATAGTTTATGGTTAAATATAAAGTTCATATTCTTAACTTTTATAATATCCATTCAAGCTACCCAATTGTTATAGTCAAAATTTGCATCCCAAGTCCTCATCTAGCATTTACACAACCTTTTTTTGTCTGACATTATAGGAGTCTTCAATTAGTAGTGTTTATATAGTACAAAGCATAAGCCACTAGCATAAAGTCATGCTGTGTGAGTTGGAAGCCATATATACACTTTGAATTTGCCTGCATACTTTTAAATGAAGATAATTTAAAAAAAAAGATTTAATAAAACTAAATCATGTTTTTAAAAAAAAATTGTTAAAATATAACTTAATATTTTAAGCTTAACAAACTTGGCTTCATAAAACTTATTTATCATTCTAAACGAGTAGCTCAATAAGTAAAAAGCAAATCAAGCTCAATTCGAGATCAAGTCAAACTCAAACAAGTACGGATTTAAACAAACCAAGCTTGAATATTATCATAAAAGCTTGAATCGAGCTTGAGCCAAAAATGAGCAGGCTTTGGATAAAACAAGCTTGAGTTTGAATAGCCACCAGCTCAGCTTAGCCTAATTCATTTGCAGCCCTATCACTGATGGTCAAATTGATGATGATTTTATTTTTGGTTCTTAGATGAGTTGTATACCTGTTTATAAGAAATATAAAGAAAAATCTATGAAGATTATGTAGCCTCAATATTTCATGAAACTTTTTAGTAATGAATGTCCTAAAAGAAACTAAATTTATTAATCTAGCAATTCTAAATTTGATTTTTTAAAACAGCTGTTTGTCCATGTATAAATTTCATTTTGTGGTTTGCACATTTTAAATTTCCTTATCATCTATTTTTCTAGGAATGTTTTTGGGTATTAATACCATCCTTTAGGATGTATACAAGTCATGTATCATTTTTATTGCTTGCTCCGTATTTTGTTAACTTGAAGAAAAGGTGCATAGTGTTTAAACATGGTGATTAAATAATGGTGCATTATGTTCAAAAAGATTTCCTTTATTAATCTTTAAGAAATTAAAAAGGAGAGAAAGGCTTAGATTTCTTATATCTTCATCTCCTCATTACTTATCATCTAACCCTATGTCAGATAATCTTGTAAAGTTTTTTCTTCAAGTCATCTTAGATGATGAGATTTTGTCTATTATTGATGGCGGATTTCAAAGATATCTTCTTACTAACGTGACAGGCTTGATTCTAATCACTCGTGTATTATTTTATAAGAAATTTATGTCATGATTGGCTTGATAAATATCAAATATTAAAATTCATGTGGTCGAATTGGCCCAGATTGAACAACTTTGATGGAGATATGCATTTATATTCATTAGAAATGTTTGATAAATAAATCATATGTATAAGTTTTATGTAGTTATCTTATTAATTTAGATATGCTTGTGATAATAATTTTTTTTAAGAATAGTGTGCTCTTTATTAATTTGATTCCCTTGTGCATTAAAAATTTCATGTTAAATATTGATCATTATATATATTAGCAGATTTGGCTATTTCTGGATTTTATATGGCTGGTAACTTTGTTATACACTTATGCACTATTCGTAGTATGGTGGTTTTGTACTGTGACATTTGAACTATCACTGTCCTTTTCATATACGCTATCTTCAGCATGGCTGTTACGACTCTTATATATTTTCCCAACTTGCAGGTTGTCTATCATAGGTTGTTATGATTTCTTGTATAAAATAATGATGCTCATCTTTTGCTTTGTTTTTCAGTGGAATTATTAAATTTTGTGGATATTTTGCAATTCTGTTGCATTCGAGGATCAAATTTCAATTTAACTTGAACCAAATCAGGATTAAGTTTTTTCCATTTATATTTACAGATCTAAAGATTAAGCCCATAAATGAAGAAGTTGACATGTATTATTCGACTTTTGATTTAACAAATTCCTTTATCCCAATTTCAATCTTATGCGTATGTTGGATATGGGATTCCTTAAAGTGTAATGCAATTACAATTTATTAATTTTGAAGGAAGGCTTAAATGTTCTTTACTTTGGCGAATTCTTTTTCACTTAATTTCTTCTAATTAACTTGTTATTCCACCTGTTATAATTCATGATTTTGATGAAATTTGACACAACAAATTTTTTTAATTATTATGGTGATTTTTTTATTTTTTTTTTTAATTTCATTTGAAACAATATCGTTGTCAGGTCTTAAGCCCTGAATGAGAAAAGTGAAGTATTGTGTTAGGTAGTTGACAATTAGCATAAAATTGTTTGAACAATCATAACATGAATCATTTAATAATTAATAGGACATTGGAGAAAAATGATTTATGTAGCTGATCTCATATAGTGGGATAAATGCTTGATGTTGTTGTATTGCATTATTGTTTGGATTATATTTCTCATATATTTTGTTTACACTTGAAAAAAGCGAGTATTTTTTTTAATACTTAGGGTCAGTTTGGGACGATTGCAACTATTTGTAAAATTATTTGTGGTCATGTGGGTAAAATAAAGTTTTTTAAAATTATGAATATTATAGTTTTATCTCCAAAAATAGTGAACAACCCTCTTATAGCTGTCACACTCTAGTAGCTTTGTTTATGAAATGCTCCTTCTAAAAAGGCAAGAAAGTTATGAATAAACAAAATTGTGGCAACATTCTATTAACTAAAGCTATAAAGTAAGCTATCCCAAATGAACCCTTGATGGTATTTGAGTATCTCTTTGATTAGTATTCCATGGGTGATGAAGAGTGAGTTAAATATGCCATAGTTGAATTAGTAAGTGTTGCTAAGAGATTCTAACTAATTCCAATGTGATAGTTTTGTTTTTCATCATGTTAGAACTTTCCTTAACATGAAAATTAGATTAAGAGGCAAATACTACATGCTTATCAAGCGTAGAATAGTTGAATAATAGAGAAATTTGTGGGAAGACAATCTTAACTAATAACGAATACTTAAATATGTTTGAAAATTTTAATTCTGGGTGTGATTTACAAGAAAATATATGAGAAGTACCATCTAAATTTGTGAATACCCTTCGCTTAAAAATTAAGATAGAAATAGGACTCGTAAAATCAATGACTATAAATGACGCTCATAATAAACCCCTACCCGTTGAAAGGCAACTATATAAAATAGGATAGGTCCACTTGGGTCTAATATGTTAATTGTTGTTTAGTGTTTGCCAGCTATAAATCTTAGCAATAAAAATGATAAATTCATTGGTACACAAATTACTAAAGGCGCCAGGAAAATGCTATAGAACCTCTCTATATTATCATAAAATTATCTCTTGTGCTATAATTAATGAACTACCATTTTCTGACAATTAAAATATTTAAGATGTGGAGATGAGCCTTTTTCTGATGATTTAAACACAACACATGCATAGAAAAACATATAAATATTTGTTTGTCGTATATTCTTTTAAATGATTTGAATATTAAACAATTTTGAGTTTTAATATGAAATTAAAATTGAATATGAAAACTTACATGTCAGAGAATTTAATTTTAAATCTTGTATTTATTCACCTTATCTACATGATTTATTCATCAAATAGTCTGTAGCTGCTATAATCCCTTGGTTTGTATTTCATGATTTTGTTATATTGTGTGTTGAGCATTTGTATTAAATATTATTTTAAATGAATTTTATTTTACAAGATGAAAAGTAGATAGTTGGAATGCAAGTGCATTATAGTGATGGGAAAGTTTTAATGAATTGTTGTGATGCCGTTGTTCTATCTTTTGCATATGATTTGTGCTCACATATTTTTTTGTTCCTACTAAATACATAAAGGCATTACAGTGGTGGTCGACTACACGTTACCTTTTAAGTTTTAACATTATGATGCCGATTTGATTGGGAGGGAATTAGGAAGTTTACTGTTCAAGAGAGAACTATTTGGGAAGGTTCTTAATCAAAGGAGAATTGTTTAAGAAAATTTATAATTACAATTGGGAGGGAATTATTTAGGGCAAGAGATTTAATTTGAATTCAAAATCTAAGAGGGAATAATTTAGTGGAAGGGAGGAGGAATCAATGGAGAATTGTTTAAGAAAGTTTTAATTACAATTGGAAGGGAATTATTTAGGGCGGGAGATCTATTTTGAATTCAAATATGAGAGGGAATTATTTAGGAAAATGGGCTAATTTGAGAGAATTAGGGGAGCATATTTAAGTAACAATAGGGTGATTTCAGATTATGTTTTGAGTTTGCTGAAATTATAGTTTCTTAGGTTGTGAGGGCTCTAGTCGTCTACTAGGGATTTGGGAGAGCCGAATCTTCCACTCCAATTGAAGATCCAACTTTATCTTGCTTTTTCTTTCATATATCTTGCAAAAAAAAAAAATTTTTTTTTGGCATGTTCTTCTAAATTTGTTATTGTCATTCATTGATTTTGAGGAAAATTATATTGTCTTCCTATCAAATTGGTATCAGAGCCTAGATCTGGGTGTCTATAGCGGGAAGAAAGGTAGAAATGTTGAAAAGGAAGATCAAGCAATTGAAATTTGATTTTGTATAAAAGATTTTAGGTTTCGAAAAATAATTTTCAGCATCCATGAGAAGATCGATGAGAAATTTGTCATCATTGAGGAGATGATGAAGAAGCTGCTTGAGGGTCAAACCAAACCAGCAACATCAGAGGTGGGAGCATCGTTGACTGTACTAGAAATGGGAGAAATCCTAATATAGGGATAGTGAGGGAGAATCATGAGGTAAAATTTTTGGAGGAAGAAGAGAATATGTCATTGATGGACCGGTTCACCCGGTCCATCCTAGACCCGTGCGGGTCTATGGGAGGCGGGCGGACCGGCTGGACAAAAAGGGGCCCACCCACTTAAGTGGGGGTAATTTGGGGATGTGAGGGACTTTTGGATTGTTTGAAGGGGGCCATTAGGGTTTAGTTGGAGGCATTATGAAAAGTGTATTCTCTTTCTAGTTTTCATCTTCTAGTTTCCTTCTTGTTCTTTTCTAGGGTTTTCTTGTGGGAGATCTTGTCCTTCTCGAAGTGGACAAACTTATCTTGTTTTCTCTTGGCTTTCTAATGCAAAGGTTCTTGCTTTTCATCTCAACCCTCTTGTGATTGTTTCTCTTTGGTTTTGGTGGAGAAATTTCCTTTTTTGGGGGAAATTAGGGCAAAACCGAAATTGTGGCACCCTAGGGCGTATCAGTCATCTTTGGAACCACTTCCAAGGAAGGGAAATGGTGAAGGAGTAAGATTTTTAGTGGTGGAGCTGTAGAGTTTGGCAGGAAAAGAAAACGAAGAGAAGATAGAAGCACCAGATATTATTCAGCCACTCCTACAGGAACATCGAGGGGTGTTCCAGCCAGTTCATGGGTTGCTTCCTCCGCGGGAATATGAGTATACTATCATTTGGAAGGATGGAGTTTCACATATCAGTGTTTGTCTATATTATTCTCTCCAACTCCACAATGATGAGATGAAGAGATTGATCAGGGAGATGCTGGAGGCAGGTATCATTTGTCCTAGTGACCATCCATATTTCAATCTAGTGCTATTAGTCCAGTGCTTCAACAACAGTTTTCCTTTGTTCCACCTTGAAGATAAGGTGGCATTTTGGAAGGGGTGTATTGATGGACAAATCAAGAGGGAATTATTTAGGAAGGTTCTTAATCAAAGGAGAATTGTTTAGGAAAAATTTTAATTACAATTAAGAGGAAATTATTTAGGATAAGAGATCTAATTTGAATTCAAAATTTAAGAGGGAATTATTTAGAAAAAGAGAAAAGGAATCAAGATGGAGTGTTTAAGAAAGTTTTAATGAAAATTGGGAGGGAATTATTTAGGGCAAGAAATATAATTTGAATTCAATATGAGAGAAAATTATCTAGGAAATGCGGGCTGATTTGAGAGGGAATTAGGGTTTAAGCCTAACAATATGGTGGTTTCAGATTATGTTTTGAGTTTGCTAAAATTAGAGTTTCTTAGATTGTGAGGGCTCTAGTCACCTGCTAGGAATTTGGGAGAGCCAAATCTTCCGCTACAATTAAAAATCCAACCGTATCTTGCTTTTTCTTTCATATATCTTGCAAAAAAAAAAAAGTGTCTTCTTCTTAGTTTCTTATTGCTGTTTACTGATTTCGAGGAAATTGTATCCACTTCCTACCACATTAATAATTATACTCCTTTGGAATGATGCAATTTGGTCCATGCAATTTGGTCATGAAGTGAAGACACCTTTAAGCATATAATGCTTATTGTTGCTGCTTTTGAAGATACAGTTTATGCAAGCCAATGTATATTTTATTTCTATGACTAACACTTCTTTATGTAGCATCTTGAAGATTTACAAATGTTCTAACAAGATGGAGATAATATCTATCTTAAAGAGATTTCATGATTCTTCAAATGGATGTATTGCTGTCCTTTTGGCCTTTCAAAGAGATACCAGCACTCTTGCTCTTTAGAGGAGAGCTTCTTCCTCATAAGGCAAAATGATGCAGTCTGCCATTTGTCATCTGGTTGATTGATATGGTTTTGAGGAATTAATATTTTAAATATTATCTCTTATTTTCATGATGAGTACCTTGAAATACGCTATAAAGGTAGTTTGAACTTTTAGTTAAGCTATTTCCTTACAGCACCCATTTCCTTCTAACAATTTGTTATGACGAGTTAAATTTGTCCATATTTCGGTTTTCTAATTTTGTTATCATGTAGATTCGTCAATCAAATAAAGAATTAACATCAATATCTAGAGTATTCTCTATTTTGACATCATTTTCTTTTATTTCTTTCTATTTCCTTTTTGTTATTCTACAATCTCACTGCATATCCTGCGTCATTTTGTTGACATCAGTATGTCATTTAATCACGGATGGGGAGAACAGCAATACCGTGCTGATTGTTTCTGTATTGAATTTTAGTAAAGAAGATCTAAGCAGAATTTGTTTGTTTCACTTTCCCTGCTGTATTTGCAATTTTTCATATTACTTAGATCCCTTACACCTAGCAAATAATTTTTTTTCAAGCTGCATCTTTTACATGTTTGTATGCCAGGTTTGAAGATTACTTCTCCAATCGTGTGAAGCAACTAACATTCACTTTTCCTGAGGATGCTGTTACAAGCAGTTCCACACCATTTTGGTCCGCACCAAAGCGTTTCCCCCGGCCTTTGCAGTTCTCAACTAGTGATGCGAGTGAAGTTAGTTTGATCATGGCTGCTTCTATATTAAGAGCAGAGACATTTGGAATCCCTATTCCTGAATGGGCCAAGAACCCAAAGAAATTGGCCGATGCCATCGATAAAGTAGTGGTGCCTGATTTTGAGCCGAAGAAGGGAGTAAATATTGTTACTGATGAGAAAGCTACAAGCTTGTCAACAGCCTCCATTGATGATACTGCTGTCATTAATGAGCTTGTCGCAAAACTGGATGAATGTTTGAAGAGGCTACCACGAGGATTCCATATGAACCCAGTACAGTTTGAAAAGGTACTTATTCTAATGCTAATAGTCTAATACAGTATTAACAGCTGTTTGTTAAGTTCCATTATTCACTTAAAATGGGTTTCTATTCTAAATCTTCACTTAAAATGGGTTTCTATTCTTTACTGTTTCCAAAGCTGAGGTGGATGGAAGATTTTTGATGTGAATTTATTTGGAGAATGTAGCTTTACTCCATCAATTCCCATTCTATGTTCTTATTACAAAATTCTATAAACACCGTTATTTGATGCTGTGAAATTTTCTCAGGATGATGACACTAATTTCCACATGGACCTCATAGCCGGGCTAGCCAACATGCGGGCAAGAAACTACAGCATTCCCGAAGTCGATAAACTGAAAGCGAAGTTCATTGCTGGGAGAATCATCCCTGCCATTGCCACCTCTACGGCAATGGCGACCGGTCTGGTGTGCCTTGAGCTCTACAAAGTCCTCGCCGGTGGGCATAAGTTGGAAGACTACCGCAACACCTTTGCGAACCTTGCCCTTCCCTTGTTTTCCATGGCGGAACCTGTACCGCCCAAGGTTATCAAGCATCAGGACATGAGCTGGACGGTCTGGGACCGTTGGATAATCGAGGGGAACATAACCCTTCATGAGCTCCTTCAATGGCTCAAGGACAAGGGGCTTAATGCCTACAGCGTTTCTTGTGGAGCTTCCTTGCTTTACAACAGTATGTTTCCAAGGCACAAAGATAGAATGGACAAGAAAGTGGTGGAGATTGCACAGGATGTGGCCAAGTTAGAGTTGCCTTCGTACAGGAGGCATCTAGATGTTGTGGTAGCTTGTGAGGATGACGATGATAATGACATAGATATCCCACTAATATCTATTTACTTTCGTTGATCATCTGCCTATTTAATGAGCTTAATTGCATTGTGGTATAAGAAACATTGAAGGGCATTTGTTGAGGTACTTCCTTAATACCTGTCATCTTCTCTCATGCTATTTGACAGATTGAAGATGCGCTTTTCTTTATTTTAAGTTTCGATTCTGCTTCATTTGTCCTGCCTAAATGAGCTGATACTGTGCTTGTACATTATTCCCCATGTTATATTTATACCTATTTCCTTCATCATTTGTATTTTTTTCTTGATTGTTGCTTGTCAAGTTGTTCCATCTGCAATGTTTTGTGTATTGATTCCGATTAGGTGAAAACAAGCCGTTAGTTGGGGGTTGTAGCTGCTGGGGTACTGTCTGCTGTGAGATTTGCGTGATTCAGATTAATGATTTATGGTGCCACCTTTGGGCAGCCATTCGATTTCCTGCATAAAGTTATAAGAAATTATTCTGTGCGGAGTCCGGACAGGAATAACCGTTTAGGTTGCTGCATATCTATTGAATATCTGAATATTTGTAAATACTCAACAAATACTCAATAAATTCGATGTTAATCAACAAATACTCACAACTGAGTATTTGCAAGCATCAAATACTTAGTAAATATGAAGCAAATCCGGATGGTTCTTTCTATCCGGACTCCGCATAGTATATATATATATATGATTTTGTCATGTTCATGGAGTTGCACCAATTTGCATGCCCTACTGCATACTTGGGTGCCTAAGGAGATTAGAGATTATATCTGATTGCTTGGGAATTTCATAGGACTTCATTGACCATTAGGGAGGAGCTATAGGAATATCTGGAGAACAAAGATTTTGCCAAAAAAAAAAAATACATAATGATCTGCAATATATTTGACCCCTTATTCTAGTGAGACGAATGTACATATGAATCAGTTTTCTAAGTTTCTAATTCCTTCGCGAAGCTCAGAAGATTAAGAGCAAATTAAAAAAATCCAATTTGCCAAGGCGAGTAATTGGATCCCTAGAAGGTATTCAATGAATGAGTATACCTAACTAGCTTTGTACTTGATCTGGTTGTTTGTGGCTTGGAAGAAAATTTTTATAGGTTGAGAAAGAACAATCTTGGATGGGCTCTTCAGAACAATTCCAATGTATGCTCCATAAACTCTTGAGGTTCTAACATCTTCATTAAGAGTTTAGAGTAATCCATCTTGAGTATCGATCTCCATTTCAATTCCCAAAAGCACAAAGTCGTCCACAAAATCAGAAGAGTCAGTGCTCTAATTGTAGCTCTTGGTGATGGCCTTTAAGAGAAACACCTTCAAAGAATGATCAACAACTTGAATCAAATGAGCTCATGCTATTCTCTCCATGATATGATGTTGCAATTCATCTCCTCGGAATTTTTTTTTTGGTCATAATAGATTGGTCGCTACTTTCTTTCATCTTCTTTGATCCAAATAAAAGATAAAATATTGATTCGCCTGTCAATATGCATAGAGAAATCAGCAGTGAATGCAGCTCAACCGGCACTCAATGCTGATCAGCATGCAAGTGAATATATCAATCTCCTGCAAACATGAAATTAATGTGCAATGTACATATCAATTTGTCTGCAATCAACAACGCCTCTTGCAAATATATATAGTGATGCATACAATAAATGCAGATGCTTGATGGCAATGCCAAAAGATTTGTCGTATGCACAGTAATATTCTACGAGTGGTAGCCGGCAACAGACAATGAATGCTACAACATCCTCACAATCAGATAAAGATAACATCCTTCTCACTGGAATCGACCTAGAGTAGTTTGTCATAGTCGATCTGTGAGCTCTATAGAAGATGCAATGAAGAAAAAAAAAAGTAATTTTAGATGATTGAAGACAGTTCTCATTCTCCGATCTTGTTGAAATGCTTTGCACTATAAAGAATCTTGAAAAAAGGCGAGCCTTTATTGCCATAATTTAAAATAAAATGATTGAGACCAATAATTTGCCCAATAAGTAACCAAATATCTTTGGGAGTTCAAAGGGCGACATCTCCAAGTTAATCTTGGCCTCACTCAAATTCATTTCGAAGGCCATAAGAGTGAAAGGAAGTTGCGACTTTTCCCTTGACTTTGAGAATGCAAGTTAAGAGGGTTTAGATGCGTTTTTATTTTTTTTTTATTTTTTATGAGTAACAAAAGTTTCTTGGAGATTAAGAATATGTTGAGGGCATTGATAAAGGTCTTGATTGGGTAACTAATGGTATAATTGATTAAATAATCTATTTGTGGAAGCAGACGATTGTCCTCAGGACAAAGCTTATCTATATTTGTAAAATAAAAAAACATCTTCCACTTCACATTAGGTATTTATACAATTACAACATTTGAGATCCAGCACATTAGGCGTGTTCTGATTTGCCTCCGGATGCCGTGCGGTGACTGCACAGAATAATTTTTCCCGTTCAACACCATCTAGAGGTGTTGCCAAAAACTAAAATCACATGAATAAGTCACTGATGATTACACTATCCAACAATGTCACCAAGTCACCAACCATATTACTACATCAAGGTGATATTTGAAGTCCTTATATTTACGTTGAGATTAATATTATATATAATATCATGAATTGTACTAATTTTAATGTAAATCCATGAAATTTATAACTTATCTTAATATATTTTGCATCAGAATATCATATGATCGCTCATATACATCTCACCTGGAATTGATGTATATGGCCCCCATCACTAATTTTCTCCATATCACCATCATCTAGAGAACTTTTATGGCTAACATAATACCGAAGCTCCTCCAAATATTCAGAGGTCAACTCTGTACACTTTTATAAGAAAAATAAGATTTTTACAACTGAATAAAACAAAAAGTGTGTGCCTCAAAAGAAGGCAGGCATATACTTCTCAGTCTAGATTCATCAGTATTAAGAGAACAAGTTTTCTTCACATCAGAACCTTTAGAGAGGAAGGTGGTGTATCAAGGACGCCAAAAACCTTTTTTACCAACAAGAAAAGCGCCCTTGTGGATTCTAGTATCCCAATGAAGTGTCTGCAACATGGAGCTTAGCTTCTTAGTTATTTCTTCTGTATCTTGAATCAAAACCCATCCACCTGGTCTTAATATTCGATCCATTTCTGTAACCACGTTTACAAGATCACACCTACATAATGGATGGCAAGAAGTTAAAGAGCAGAAACCGAATTGATTGTTACAAATATGCTTTAACTATGTTACAAATGGTAGAGTTGCATGGTTTTCGGTTTTGGATACATGGATTGTAACAGTCCAAACTCTTAACTATTTGGACATTATCCGCTTTGGCCTAAGAGTCTCACGGTTGTCCTGTTGGTGTAACTTTCTAGTATGCTACCCATTTCAGAATTGCTCTGAGATGAGCACGCTTAACTGCGGATTTTCTTAATGAAATTCCAACCATTACACCAAAGGGCACTTCGATATTTAAGAGTTTAGCTTTTTTTGCTCAAGGGGTTTCACAATCTCCCTCGTTTAAGTAACTAACATACTCGTCATTATCTTTATCCCAGAATCATCCACCAGACATATGATTCTAGAGGTGACCCTACAAGTTCAAGTGGTGGTTCCCGTCATGTAGCACTTTGTCCCATATAGGGTTTAAGAGGTGGTTCACATGACGTAGCACTTTGTTTTGTATGACACTTAGTTCTCATATTTCGGCTGGTGTATTGTTATAATATCATTTGTAACAGTTCAAACTCTTAACTATCGAGATATTGTATGTTTTGTCCTAAGAGCCCTCACAGTTTGTCCTGTTAGTATAACTTCCTAGTAGGTAACCCATCCCAGAATTGTTTTGGGATGAGCATGCTTAACTGCATATTTTCTTAATGAAATTCCAACCATTACACCAAAAGGCGCCTCGATGTTTATAAGTTTAGCTTTCTTAAGTAAAAGGGGTTTCACATGGATGTTGATACAAATCAAAGTATGTTACCTCTTTGTAAGACTGCCAAATAGAAAACTGGAGTGCAGCAGATCATATGTTCTAGGATATGTATTAAATGATTCACACCAGTCGTGATATATTCCAATTAAACCCCTATCAAAGATGACGGGTAAAGTATCCAGTCCATGGATCGGCACAACGTTCATTACCCATAGAGGTTCTTTGACTAGTGCTGCAGCAAACCTGTAATGATTGAATAAAATTTGACTTGATCAGATAAATTTTTTGCAGAAAGACAACTTTAAGTTGTTAGTTCAAATTGTTCTTTTTGGGTTGGAATTAAGTGGAAATAAAGTAGACAATTGATTGTACAGTATTCCATTTTAATTCCTACGTGTACATCCATTCAGTTCTCAGACAATTACAAAGCAAAATGACTCTTCTTTCTGTGGGAGTAGGAACTCTGCAGGCTTTATCCCTCTCTTCTTACCGAATTCACATTAACTCACTCAAACGGAATGCAGTAACCAAGTCTGATATAAAATTTGACGATGTGATGCACCAAGATTTTCATTTGATAATAAACTTGTGCTAAGCAAAGGTTCTCATGATGAAGTAGCTAAACAGGCTTAAAATAACAAAATCAGCAATTTCAATAACAAAGAGAAGTATAAAATGGATTAAGTGATATTGTGAATGTTTAAGAGAATGAAAAATAATTGGAGATTACCCTAACTGTAGAAGTTAAAGGTATAGAATACAAAATAACCAATTTCAAATATAGACCTAGTTAATATGATATAACTAGGGGCGCAAGTGAGCTGAGCCAGCTCCTAATTCAACTTGAATTTGACTTGCTAACGAGTTCGTGAGTCGAGTTTATCGAGCCTTGAGCTTGAGCTTGAATTCATATAATAGCTCATATGTTATACGAGCTCAAGTTCAAACTTGAGATTCAGCTTGTTGATTTGCAAGCCAACTGAATTAAATTTGAATCATAAATCTTGTTTTTCCCTTATTTTACATTAAATCCAGAAAGGGTTCCTCAAACTCTTGATTTAAGAATGGTCTTAACACAACTTCTATTTCCTCTTCAAACACTACTAGCAGCCTGTCCAATTTGTTATTTCCTCTTCTTCTACTTCAAATTTGCCAGGGACAAGTCTCATTGTGACTTCCTCTTCTTCAAATGCCACTGGTCACATCATGACTTCATCTCCTTCTTCAAACTTCATTAGTCCTATTGCAACATCCTCTTTTTCTTCTCAAACATTGTTGGCTCCATCAATGCCTTCTCCATCAAGCTCCCATCACAATTTCCTCACCGCACTGATAACTTCTCCCACAAGCTTCCATCATGACTTCTTCACGAGGCTTCTCTAGTGATCTTGAGCTCACGAGTCATACTCAAGCCTTCCGCTAAACAATGGAGCCTTCAAGCTCAATCTATCTATGAACTAAACTCCAGCTCAAGCTAAAGTTCAAAACTCCCATTCAACCGATGAGCCGAGATTATGTTAGTGTGACTAAAGCTAAACTCGACTCATTTACACCTTTAGTTATACACATCATGCTAGGATAGATGCCTTGATAGAAATTTGGTGTTTCTCACAAAATTTGCCCCAAAACTCAAAATAGAATTTTCTGTCATGTGTCGACAGGAAGTTCATCAAATGTACTTGGTGGCTTAAAACAAAGCACTTCTTAGCTGAGCTTACCATAGGGAAATTTGATTTTATATGCCTTATAATAGATATAATTGGTAAAACATCTTTGCTGTTTGTTTTCTTGGAAAAATATGCACGAAAGATCATTTCAAATGAAATAACAGGCTCTTCTATTCACAGTTTGCTGCGAATTTGATTTGAATTGGTTCAAACTTGAGCCCTTGTTCAAATCAAGGCTCAAACTTGATTTGAACCTTCGTCTTTCTTGTCATTCTTGAATGCCACATATCCCACTAACGAATCTTCTCCTTCATAGGCTGTTGTCCTCTTGATGCCTTCTCTTGATGCCTTCCCCTATGAGATTTGTCCACATAATTTATCAGAAACAAAATTTCAAGCATATTTCTTAAAAAAAACAAATAGTAGATATATTTAACCAACATATTAGAAGGCATATAAAGTAAAATTTCCCCTTATCATATAGCCTACAATTCTTTTTTTTCTCCTTTGGGTTCTACCCTAAACTCTCGTAAAGTCAACTTTTATTTATAAGGGAAAGTGAAAAGACTACAATTAAAGGAATCAAGTGTATTTGATGAGCAATAAAAAAACCAGCTGCACAAGCTATGTGGCTAATCCTCATTGTGACTAAACCTTTACTTCAAGCATGAAGCATAAAACCTCCGTTCAAATTCCAAGGCCCCAACAAACAGTTACAACGCATCCATCTAACACCTTGGATATGCTTTAACATATGGGCAACCCTATTTAGTTATCTGCAGCAACATTGAAGGCAAGCCATCTAATTTGCAAGAAATTATGTTAATTTAGAGCTCAAAAGAAAAGGATACAGGTTTTGTTTCAGGAGTCTCTTTTGACCTTAATGGAGGGATAAGGGTTCCATTTGAAATTCATGGAATGAAAAAATAAGGCATTCATTTCATCAAGCAAAGCAAACAGGGTCAGATAAGCTGCGCAAATACAGCATACATGACCATCACATTCATGAATACAATGAATATAAACTGCGCAAATATAATAAAGGTTAAACTTACCCTCCAAACCCAGCATTCATGTCCATCACATTACGGAAGCTTGACCAGTTGATTGAAAGATCAAACGTGTAAATACCTGATACAAGTACTTCCCAGTGCTTCATGTCCTCATAGAATCTTTCTTCACCATTTTCTATGTTTAACTCAAATATATTTGAAGGCCAAAGGTTTAACCTTTCAGGCCAAACAGGCCAAGTTTGCTGCGCATCAGAGTTGGCAATATGGACGGGAGGAAGACAATCTTCAAGAGGAGTATACCTACAGATTCATAAAGCCCGAGAAGTTGTAAAACAAATAACTAATATTTATATAGTATATAAATATTAGCGGATAGTACCATGATATACTAGATCTGTTTTTCTGAATGCATAAGGGAGGATTGTTGACTTTTCTCTTATTATAGCATGAGTTTAAGGTAGGCTTCTGATATATGACAAGTCCAATTCCTGTTGCATCAGTTGCTTTCACCACTACTCTCCAGCAAATAGATTTTGTCAAAGTCATCATAGCTGCGGGAAAAATAAAAGCTGTAGTGTACTAACTTTAAAGTTCAACAGATAATTTGAAAAAAGTTTATGCAACCATAAAAAGTCCAAAACATTCACTCAAATTTGAGTATTAAGATACTGAAACCTTAATCTGTTGGATGAGAGAATATGATATCAATCAAGAGATTTCGAGTTCGAAGTTTACATATATGATGTATGTATGAGTTTACATTAAATTTGCTCAAAAGTAAATAAAAAAAAGAAGATATTGATGATGAATAAAACAGGACATTTGCATAAAGAATCTCTTCGCTATCTTTTTGGTAGATTTAATATAAAAAAATCAGTAATTACAATCATGCATAAGAGAAATCTCAAGGGATGCATGTAGTGTTGCATGCATATGTGCTTCATATATAAGCCCTAATGAATTATCAATGCAAAAGATTTTCTAACAGATTACCTTCTCCAGTAAAGCTCATCCAGATGCTCGAAAAGCTAATCTCATTACTATTTGTATTTTCTTAACTTAAAAGAATAAAGTAAATTATTCAGGAGAGATCTGAAATTTTGCGGTGTTAACAGGAGACAACAACAGGGAAACTCAAATTAACGAAAAAGTGAACTGAAAAAAAAAAAAAAAAGAGATTCAATAAAACAAAAGCCAGCGAAATGGTTGCCAAAAGCAGTTCCATGTTATGTTGATGCATGTATAACCACGGCTATGATCTGTTAGAACAAAAAAGATGGAGCGAGTATGATGCATATTGTTAGCCAATTCAGTTCGCTCAATTATTCAATCAACCAACAAAGGAATTAAACCAGACCAATTTTTAAGTCTTTTTGGCCCAAATCATTAATAGCTGAATCTTTCTTATTTGTTTTAAATTTTTAAAATAGTTTGAATGTGATAATAGTAAGGATAGTTTTATCCTTAATTAGGATTTTTTCAAATATAGAAGAGCGCAAGGAACAAAAACTGATATCCATGAGCATCATCTCCTATTTTAAAGGCTATGAATGAATTAATGTTACTATCAATAAGGATATCTCCAAAATATTTCCTTTCTTGCTCTTGCATTTGACTTTACATTTATCCTCAAATTGACCATTGGTTGAAAATATGGTCAATGTATTCCTAAGATACCAAGGTTGATTCATGCACAGTCCATTAGTTAAAATTTCTGCCACCTGTTCTTCTGATGTTATAAACGTCTTAACTACACCTAAGTCTATCTTCTCTCTCTGATAAATAGGTAATCGTTTTTGTTATGTTTTGAATGCATGACGGGATTGTTAGTCATTGCCAGAACACTTTGCTATCAGGATATACTATTTATCTTTCCAATTGTTGATCCATTAACTTATCATCATCGATTTTCCCCTATCAGTGGCAGTACCTGCTGGATCACCCACATCACGATGTTCGAAGCATCACCAATGCATCAATCCATATTTCAAAATTTGAATGTGATGTCTGTGTGATGAGGACATTCGACCATGGAGAGTCTACCAAAGAAGGGGCCGACGATCTATGGCCATGATCGCACAACTTTATTTTTTAGCTATCATTTGTATTGGGTATTATTATTATTATATGTGTATTTGATTTATTATTGCAGTTTTTTCATTTTTACCCTCACTTGAGGGAGTAGTTGTTTGTGACCCTTAGGGGCACTTTTGTTTTTTGTCTAATCATTATAATTTGGGATATTTATAACCCCTCCTTTTCTTTGGAGAGAGTAATGATGATTATTATGAATTTTTTTGTACTTTTGTTCCTTTGTGAGTTTTGAGAGTTCTTGTGAGAACATTGGTGAAGTCCCTAGGTGAGGGCAACGCATTACCCACCAACCGCATGAAGCGCCCGGGCTCATAGTTCTCCTCCCTCCCCTCCAAGCCGTCGGCCCCCATCTCCCCTTTTTCTCTTGGCCGAAACCCCCACCCATGCCATAGGCCAACTCCATCCTCCTTTCCCCCACCTAGCTACCAACCCCAAGCCCTCCCCCTCCTACTAGCTGCCGGCTCAAGCTTCTCCCCCATACCCGTCCTAGTCACCGGTCATACATCCTCCCCTCCTCCTAGTCGCCGGCCACCTCACCCTCCCTTGCCTCCAAGTTACACAATTAATACTTTCCTTTAATAACATATCTAAATTAGGAAGGCTTTAATTTTAGATTTCCAATTACTTGAATTTAAAATTTTCTTCCTAAAATAGGATGATTTAATTTAGAAAAACCCATTAAATCAAGCCAATTTGAATTTCAATTAGGAAGAGATTCGTTTTAAATCCTCTTTCCTAATTTAAGATTGGCAAGAGTGGAAAGGCTTTCAATCCCAAATCAATCCCCCAAACAAGCACGCCGCCCCCCCGCCCCTCCCCCCCCCCCCCCCCCCCCACCCCCAAAAGAATTCTCCTCAATCAATTAATCCAAATTAATTTCAGATTTGGAGATTTGTCATAAATATGATTTCCTTAATTAGGAAACTAAACAAGCCATAAATTCCAAACTACTATAGAGTGGAGAATTCGAAATAACTACTAAAGAGTGGAGAATTCGAAATAACTACTGAAGAGCGGATATTTCAATGATTAAAATCTTGGTGATAGCCTTATAGTTCATGGAAGAACAGAGAAATATTTCACAACAAGTATCAATCAAGAAAGTCAAATTTTAAGAAAAATGCTTCATTTTCTACAAGGTGAGAGTAATTGTGAGACCATAGTTATGGGATTCGAGCACAAGTCATTAATACCTCTTGTGAGAATAAATCTCATAACATGATCATCAAAATGTTATTATGCTTATTACCATATCATGTTTATGATTACAAAGGAACAATTCTAAACTTTGTTTCAAGGAGTTGCAATCCACCCTCAATCTTTAGTCTACAAAAAGCATTATTGAATGCAGGTTTCAGGTAATTGAATCCACATTGCACGATGAACAATAGTAGACTCATGTTTTGCTTAATTTTTTTATTTATTTTTAACCATTATAGAGGATTGTTGGTTGCAATTCTTGTTTTAAACCCTTTAAAAAGGGAGTTTATCCCCATTCCAAAAGCGAAATGGGTGAAAGTTCACTAAATTTTTTGTGAGAATAACTTCAATATTCATGTAGCTTAAAAATAAAAATTCTAGGATGTGCTTCTTATAAAGGATAATGAGGTTGATTAAGTAGATATAGATGTTTTGTTCAATAGCATTGTTTACTTAACATATAATAAAATAGAGAAACGACTCAAAATATTCTTCCAACTATTAGTAAGTATCGAATTTAGTCCTGCAATTTTGCTCTATTCCAATTTAGTATATCAATTATTGAAAATTGATCTAATTTGGTTCTAGGGCCGAAAACGCCAGTTAAAGTTAACTGTGAGGATATTTTAGGTAGTGCAAGTGTATGTGAGATTATATTTCTTATGTTACTCTATTTTATATTTAATGAATTATAATATATACAAAAGCATGAATAAAAGTTGATCTACTAAATAATAATGTTCAAGAATTAGTGAAAGAAATATTTAAAATGAGTATCAAGGTAGTAAGTTATTGTGACATAAATTATATTTGTAAATATTTACCTTATGTTATATTTTTGCACTCCTATTAGTTTAAATTATGTATTCCAATTATTAGCACAAGTAACCAGTTTTGATAAATGAGTTAAAAAACATAATTTATAATTTTTTTAATAAATGCCATTGCCAAATTATGTGGTGAGAGAGCATCAGCACTTTCTGTTAATTTGGACAGATTTGTTAATGGATAGACAAAATTAGAACAATTTTCAAAAGTCGAGAAACTAAATTGGGGTAGTGTGAAACTCGGGAACTAAATTAGAAACTTATTAATAGTTTGAGGGCTAGTTTGATTTTTTTTTTGCCAACAAAATATCTCATACTTCTGGCCATCCTTATATTTTCCATATTTCTTAATTGTCCTTAGTCATGATAATTAAAGAGTATGGGTGATGAGGGCATCAGATTTCGACATGTGTACCATCGCTGGGGACGACGATCGACGGCCCTGATTCAGAGCCTTTATCTGTGATGCTTTAGTCTTTTTTTTTTTCATTAGTTTATTTCATGTTTCCGTTTGTACCCCTATGAGGGATGTAGCACTTATTGTAGCCCAAGGGCATTTTCGACTTTATGCTTTTATTTTTCTGCCAACCTATATATAAGGCTTGTATCATTGTACTTGAGAATTATTGGATGAATGAAAATTTTTATGTTCTCTTTGTGAGTGCAATGAGGATCTCTTAGTGAGTTCTTCTTCGAGATCTCTTAGTGAGTTCTCTAGGTAATTGTAACCCTAACAATTTCTCTCTTCCATTTTCCTTTCGTCTTCCCCCTCAAGAAATTCTCTACGAAGCTTCCTCTAGCTCTTGCCGCCGGCCTCTCCAAGGTGCCCCCACCACCGACCAAGCCCCCCTCACCACCGGCCGCCCCTTGCCGAGGACTATTCCTCACGGTCGAACCCCTTCCCCCTTCACCAATTCCCATGCAAAATTCTGAGATTCAAGTTTGAGTTGTTTCCTAATTTGGAAAACCAAATTAGGAAAGTATTCATCATTACCCCATTTCAAATTAATTTAATTTGGAATTTCAAATACCTCGCCACGTCATCAAAACCGTTTTGGAAATCTATTTCCCTCCCCTCAATCCTCTCTCTCCCTCCCAGCTATCCCGCCGGCCTCCCCCCTTTAATTGCCATTAAGGAGTTAATTACTCCTTTTCCCCCCAACTTGAAATTTGAAAAGGATTTGAATTCCCTAAATCCTCTCCCCATTAACGTTAAAACTGAAATTAACTTCAGTTTTTTTTATTTCTCTCACCTCCCCTCCTCACCTCTCCCGCCGGCCTCATTGGCCCCCATTAAGGGAGCATTAATTCCCTCCCTTAATTTGGGATTTCAAATCAAAATCCCAATTAAACTTCCCTCCCAATTTTCTAAAACTGAAATCAATTTCAGTTTTGGCTACAACCCCTCTCTCCTTCCTCCTTTACTCCACCGCCGGCATCCTGTGAGACCTCGTTCCCTTACTGTTCCTCTCTAATTTGGATTTTCCTCTCAAGATCGTCCGGGACGATAGTGGGATCGTCCAGGCCGATCTGCACTGTAGAAAATATCGGCCTGAAAATAGTCCTGGGAACCGTCCAGGACGATTTTTTTGGTCTGATCGTCCCGGGACGATTTGGCGATCGGCCGGGCCGATCTGCTTAATGATATGAGTAAATCAGCTCGTTTTGAGGAGAGAGAAAATCATTTAAAATCAAAATATCTGTTTTGAGGAGAGAGAAAGAGAAAAGGAAAAAGAGGAAACTTGGTTTTGGAGGCCGCGGAGCGCTTTTCGTCCGACATCGCTGTTGGGAAAAGTGTAGATCTCGTGGTAAGGACTCCGAACCCTATTTCTGTTTTCAAAGATATTGAGTTTTGACTGAGTTATGATCCGTTTTGTGTTTTCGTAGTCGAATTTTCGACGTGATTTTGATTTGACACGACTTTCACCGCACAACTTTGGATATGTTATAGATATGATTACGACACACGATTTGAGTATTTTCTGCGAAGATTTTACCGGTTGGAATTGATTCTACGCGATTTTAATCGAATAGAAAATAATCAGGACTTGATTTGATTTGATTTCTATAGAATAATAGTCTTGCATTGATGTCGTGAATATTCTGTTGTAATTTGGTAGAATTTGGAAATTGTGTCTTTTTGCAGGATTTTTGTGTAAATTTGACCGACTGCCGTTACGCTGCCCGATTTTCGTATGATTTCCCAATTTTCTGGAATTGATAGATTAAATTGAGATGTGTATGACTATTGATATGATTGTATTGGATTGATTTAATATTGATTATTGCATCGATTATGGATTTATTATTGAACTGATTATTGATTGACTATTGATACTGGAACCCAAGTGGAACCTGGTTGAACGTTGGTGAAGATTGATATTGACCTGTACAGGATGGTGGGCCGACGGGCTTTCCTTTAAACCATTGATCATTGATATAACGATTGGGAGTTATAAGGAGTTTATATGCCGACGGGCGGCCGACGGGCAAAAAGAGTGACGGCTCTTATTGATAGACCAACGTACTACAACAGCAACATGACCAGTTGATTTTACTTGTCCAGTATATAGTATTGAATTGCATGTTTACTGTATTGATTTATGGATTCATTGTTTTATAGATTCCTGCTTTATCGACTTTGATTGGATTTACTAGATCGTACGATTTTATTGATTTCACTGATTGATTGATGTACATCGACATTGAGCATTGATATAGAAATGGATTGATATAGATATTGCATTGATAGCATGGACATGAATAGTATAGAATCATTGACACTGTTGCTTATAGATTCATTGATTTCTGCTTATAGATTCATTGTTACTACTGCCTATGGATTTATTGATCTCGCTTATAGATATTACTGATAGACCGTATTGATTTGATTTGATAGCGATTGATTTAACGGATTGATTGATTCGACGATTTGATTGATTTGACGGATTGACTGATTTTCTTCTGTGTACGGATTTCTTCGAGATTGATTTGAATTGATCGAGCTAGATTTATGGATTTGCCTGCTGCTGCATTGACTGGTTTTATTGACTATGGATTTCCGTATTGCACAGATTCATTGACCATTGACTGAAGTAGATTTGATTGACTGTGATTGACTGACATGCATATTGATAGCATAGCCGTGCTTTGATTTCAGTTATAGGTATTAGGTGACCTGCTGGGCTTTGTAAAGCTCATTATATGTGGTTGAATTTTCAGGTCAGGGCAAGGGAGCAGAAGATAGGAATTGATCCGGATCTTCAGGTTTTTGTCTTTTGATTGATAGTGATTCTTTTGTACTCAGGATAGATTTCAGAACTGGTGATTGTAGTGTAGTTCCTGAGTATTGTACATGTTCTTTTGAGTTTGAATCGACTTGTATATTGATGTTTTAAATTTCATAGATGTTTGATAGACTGTTAATTGAAGGTTTTAGATAACTCTGGTAAATTGTTTGAGTAATTGATTGACATTCTTTCCAAGTTAGATCTTGGGGCATGACACATCCCCCTACTCCCATACATCCCGCCGGTTCACCCCTCCCCTCCCTTGGAGAATTGTGACGTCAACCACCCACTCTCCTCTCAAATAATGCATGGAGGTTCCCGAATGGAATTTCGGGTTTGAATACGACGAACGCGGACGAGTGGACATCCTCCGATCTCCTTTCTTTGACGCCGGATTCGACTTCGACGACACCGTCGAGGAGTATTTGGCCCGGATCGTACCCACTCTAATAGAGACCGTCGACGATCATTTTTCAGTTTACACTTGGATCATCGAAGGGCGTCGTCTTCCACCACCTCCACGACCCGCGCCGACCTCTTCCTCCCTACGGATCTACGGCACCCTCGCCCTAGGAGTGATCTCATCTATCGTGTGGTTCTTCTTCTCCCAACAAGCCTAGGAGTAGGTAAATGAGAGCGGCCTCAAGGTGAGACAATCGCTTTGTTAACCTTGGGATTCTAGTTGGTCTCTTCATTTGCTTGCGCTTATTAAAGTTGTTATTTTCTTGGTCTTGCTAATTTAGGTGTAAGTGCTTGCCTAACCGTAGTTAACAATTAAGATTTCCGAAAAGCTTGAATTGAGAATAAGATTGAATTTGCAATTGTCATTACTTGAATAATCTTTTTGTTAAATCTCTAAACTCAATACCTGGATTTACATCAATGGGCTTTACATTAAACTTCCATCTAATTGTGCGTCGTTAAAATGAATCATAATCCTCAATAACATTGGGAGCAACAATGGTGAATCCCGAATGAAAGAACATTCTCTACTCTGAGGGTATAGACTAATCTCATCTTCTCATGCTTGTATGTCCTTATCAATTTATATGTTTAATTAGTCATTATTTGTTCATACATGTTTTTTTCGTGTGCACTTTTTGAGGATCGGGCCTTCCGATGACCCAATTAGAAGAGTATATGCATTAGATCGACATATATTAAAAAAGGTAGAGATAGACCTAAAAGACTTGGTTAGAAATTATTAAAACTGACATTTTCTTATCAAATTTAAATGAGAACTTGACTCTTAATAGGATGCAATGGAAAAAAATGATTCATATATAGTCAACCCTGCGTAATGGGATAAAGGCTTGATGTTGTTGTTGCACTTTTTCCATTTTCAACAACAATTCCATATTTATTAATTAGCAGTTGTATTTTCTATATTTATCAAGATAAAGAACACTATGATTTCACCTTTCATAAAAACTAACGTGATTGAAAACTCACTATTCAAACCTAAAGCAAGAAAGAAGCAGGGACTAACCATTCCAGACACCCTGATCTCTTGGATCGTCACGATAAACTGGTGTTGCAGACCAAGCAAAATAGCCACCAGGCCTAAGTATCCGGTTAAGCTCTATTAATGGCTTTCCACCTATAATTGAAAATAATGGTTGGTAATAAGCATAAGATTATTAATGATATAAAGAGAAATCTTATAAGAAAGGTTACAGTTACCATCTCCATCCCAATGCACTCTGCACCGGGCACAATGAATCAGATCAAATGCATTATCAGGGAAAGTCAATTGTTGGGTACCAATAACTGACAAAACAGCAGGAATTCCTCGCTCAAGGGCAAATTGTATCTGAGCCTCGTGCTCATCCTTTGGTGCAAAAGACAATGTGATGACATCTTTATCCAATAAGTACCCACCAAAGCTCGCAACACCACAACCAACATCAAGTACAACTCTTGTATGTCTACCCCAATCAATAGCAGGCATGGTCTGGGTTATCCAACAAGTATGAACATAATAAGTTGTCAACTCTCAGAAACCTAACGCAGCCAGTTCTATCTTATAGAAAAACAAATTGAAAGTCTTTGAGAAACCTATATTGATTCCATACACAAATTGAGAAAACAAATAATGAGAATTGGCATGCAGCAAGGACTGGGAGAATAATAAAATAAAAAAGAGTGAACAAGAAAAATATTCACACAATATTATCAAGTATTTTCAGGAAAAAACTGCAAAAGATTGATCTTCATGATGAAGCACACAGTCACGTAAGGGCATTTCCAACTGAACTCCAAACACTTGAATGACGTCACTCGCGAGCTTTAGCCAAATGGTAAAACTTCTGTTATTTGGTTGCGGGTGAACAGTGGGACGTCAATAATGGTGTTGCACTATTCATCTTTGAAAATTTTCAATCTCTACTGAACTTGTCGAAGAAACACGCGAAAGAAGAGAACGACCGTTACCTTCGCAAAAGGGGGCAAAATGAAGTTTGGTTGGAGAAGAATCACGGTATTTTTTAGTTTCACGGCATTTTGGAGTGAAAAATGAGATTTTCGGTTGGAGATGCCCTAAGCACGCCATCACTCCTTTAACATCCCATGTTCCATTTCTTAGGTAGAAAAAAGCCTTCTGACTACTTATATTCATTTTTTCAACTTGGTAAGATGATTTATTTCTCGAACATATTAAAATATCCTGGTTATTTTCATGCGCTGAGGAAAAAAATTGTGCCAAGTTTGATAATCTAGAGAAGTAACAGCAGTTTGTAAAACCAAAATACCTGAAAAACAATCCATAGCATGCAAAAAGTTCTAAACAAGTATAACAGCTAGATAACAATGCAACAGAAACAGTAGAAGTTGTGATCTAGAAATTTGAAATTTCTTCGATTTATATGATTTCACACACTCTTCCATGTAAATTTCTTCGCATACCTTCTCAATAAAGTGAATATAGGCATTTACTCCATCTTTAAATTGAGTTCCACCGCCTGGAAAAAGAAGATATTCACCAGATTTTCGGACCCAATTTTGATCCTTCTTGTACTCAACTAGTTTAGGGTGAGGAACATTGTTATACCATATCTGGAAACAAATTAATCAACTAAAATCAAGCAAACATTAATCAATCGTTGAATTCTAAAATTACCATCCTTAAATACGCAAGTAAAGGTGTATAGCTTATAGAATAAACAAGAATGTGATCATGTTAACAAATGAATTCCAATACTACTCACATCTTTCACAAAAAGATTTTTCTTGCATATAGCATAGCTTCAACAATACTATTTTAATTGTTAACAGATCGACTGCAGAGGAGACTAGAATATTAGATAAAAAGAAACCCGTGATGTTTAATTTCTTACCGAACACTCAATCTCACCATGTCTCTGCTCTTCGGCCAGGGCACCGGTATCTTGTACCCGAGGGGGAGGGGGACCAGGCACCTCGGGCTCGGCTTTGGACAATGGCGCTCCCGGTGCTCCATACGCCTTCTCGACTTCAATGCCTTGATCGCTTTCATGTTGTCCAGGCACGGGATGTTATCCACCGCCTCGGATCCCTTCTCCCTTCCACAGATCTCCCAGCGGAAATCAAACTCCTTGGCGACTTCTTCGCCATCTCTACTGACTCCCTTTCCTTCTCCTCTTTCGTCAAGCTTCGCCGAGCCATCCCCAGAAAACGATGTGGAAGAAGCCCGAAGATTTGGAGCAGAAGGCGGGAAGAGCTGGGATTGAGGAGTGGAAGGATTGGAATTAGAGGATTTAAGATCTGGGGAGGGGAAGTAGAAAGAGGAGAAGCGATTGGTGATGTCGGTGGTGAAGTATATGATGACGAGCAGGGTGACGATCAGGACAGCCAGAGTTAGGAGAAAGGGATTCCGTCTCTCGCTCAATTGGATTCGAGTCGTTGCCATTCACGGCGAGAGGTGGCGGCGATGATCGTCGAGCACTTCTTAAATATGATTGTGCAACTCTGGAAAAGGAAAAAATCTTTACAACGGAGTATCCATCAAGGAGTCTAATGCCCTCAAATTAATTTACACGTGTATCAAAAATACTAATTAAGGGTTTCTCAAAAAAATTACTAAATTATAAGAATTTACACTCACATAAAATTTATATTAGTAATAATGTAAAAAATAATAATATATGACTCAAGATTAATTAACTACCAATAATATTCTTTGATAAATTTAAATTTTTTTAATAATATTAGAAGTATATGTAGTCAATTTCTCAACTCATCATTTATTAAATAATTTAATAAATATAATATAATCTATAGTAATTAATTAAGTAATATATTAGAAGTATATTCATCAAATTCCGGGAAGATTAACATAAAATTTCAATACAAATAGATTGTGAAAAATATTTTTTTGCATTCTAAGAAACAAAAAAAAAAAATATTTTCACCTATGCCCTTAATGCGAAAATTCGTTTTAAGTATTGCCCTTTTTAGATAATCTCTTAAAATAGTTTTTTTTTCCACTTTAATTATTAAAAATCTGCTCTTTTTTTATAAATTTGCATTTGCTTCATGTGGTTTGTTACTTCTTCGCTGCTTCGGCCTCACGTGCTTCTATGTTGCTACGACTTTGGACAAACATGATTTATGCCCTTCAAACTTGCAAAATACCTCTGTCTACTCTTTTTCGTTATAAAACCATCTCCAACCGAATGCAAAACATGTCTATGACATCATTCCGTTGCTCTAGCCGAACGCGAAATTTTCCGCTATTTGTTTGCGAGTGAACAGTGCGACATCAATATTGGTGTTACACTATTCATCAACGCTACTTTCTTGTCTCAACCAGACTTGCAGAATAATCATTACATTCGCAAAAGCCCGCAAAATAGAGTTCGATTGTAGTCGATTCACGACATTTTTGAGTTTCACCGTACTTTGGAGCGAAAAATGAAATTTTTGGTTGGACATACCCTACATCCCTGATATACTAAATTTTGCAGCTTGATGGATTTGACATTTCAACGCGTAGGAGAGTGATAGAGAGAACGACGGGAATGGGCTATTTGGCAAAAGTAGGATTTAACTTTTGTTGAAATTATTTAATAAGTCTTAGGTATGTTAAATCCTTAAAATTGTTCGGCACAATATTTTTTAAATCCTATGAAATGGCAACATAATCTAGGATTTAATATGATTGGTTCATCTTAAGATTAAAATTAATAGGTTATGAATTTAATTATATGTTAAGTACAAATAACTTATTAATTTAAATATAATTATAATCAATAAATTATAATGATAAATAATTTAATTAGAAATAAGCTTAATTATTAAATTAATAATTATAATTTTATTTATTAATTTAATTTTTTTATGTGCTAATTTAATAAGTATTTAATATCTAATTATATTAATGTATATATTTCTAATAACTAATTATTTAACTAGCTCCTACTATTGATTTAATTAAATTTAAAGTATTATTTATAATGATTCATTATATTATTAATTATCTCAATAATCATTTAAATTTTCTAACACTAATTAATTATTTAATTATTATTTATAATATTATATGTTAATTATACTATTTTAAATTATATTTAATTCTATTGATTATTTTGAAATAACAAATTATTTCACTAATAATCATATTAATATTTTAATTACTAATTTAAGTATTATTTAGTTAGTTTTGATTATAAATTATATTATTAATTATTTCATTAATTTTTTTTTTTTGGGACAATTAGGCCATTTAAGGCAAACTCACACACACAACGCATACACAAGGACTCGAACCTTGGACCTCTTAGTTGGAAGCCTAAGCTCTCAACCAATAGGCCAAGGGGAGTTGTGTAATTATTTCATTAATCACTTAAGAATTCTACTAATCATTATTTATTTAATTATTATTTATAGTATTAATTTTATATTTAGTAATTTTTATTTTAAATTATATTAATTAGGCTAATTATATTATTTTAATTACTAATTATACTATTATATATTTAATTAAACTAAATTAGATAAATTTTAAATGCATTAATTATTCTTATAAATATTTAATTAATTTACTTAATTATTAATATTTTAAATTATATTAATTAAGTTAATCAATAATAGCTTAGAGACGTCTAGGGTTTAGGGTTTGATTTTCATCTTCTTTGGCTTCGTTGCTTCGCTGGAGGTGTTGAGATTGCACAGGTCACTTCTTCGGCTCCTTCGTCGCTGTTCGACTTCGCTCCTTCGACGACGTTCCCTTCCTGTCCGATCGGAAGTTACGACATTTTGATCGGAAGCAATGACGGGAGCTCGCTCACTGTGAAGGTAACTTTCTCCCTTTCGCGCGCTTCTTCAGCCAAATCCCGTAAATCCGCCGAACTACAGGATTTAGCAAATCCAGGATTAAGTCAAAACGAGGGAAACGGAGGATTTATCCCGCCGTGAGATTTACGGGGCGCTCAAATCCCGTTTGGCAGAATTTAGCATAAATCCTGCTCAAATCCTGCATAAATCTTGTTGCCAAACAGATTCGGAGAGTGAGAGAGCGGACAGAGGAGTAGTCTAGCATCAAGTTGCCTGCCTCCCCATTCCTGCACTATATTACGATCGATGAGGAGTGTTGATGATTTGATACTAGAGGAGACTATATTACGATCGATGAGATGGTTCGTAAATCCTTATCTCTTTAATTTTGATGATGGCCAAACAGGTGGCAAAATGCTTTTAAATGATTTTACAATGCATAACCATTAAAATGGTTTGAGATTAAGTGGTTTGGGCTTAACCAAAATAAGTTAGTATGATGTGTAATAGTTTATGTATGATGTTTTGTTGAGTGTATGTTAAATGGAGTGTTGGATTTTGAAGAAATAAAACTTAACTAATCTAATTAAAGTTTGTTATTTAAATAAATACCTAAAGATATATGGGTTATTAATATATGGCTTATAGTCATCATATAATGACTATAATTAAGGTGTAGTGTATATATATGAAAGAATAATGCCAATAATAATTTGAGTGTTTGAATTCTATTTTTGGTGACACTTAAAAGGATAACTAGACGATTTGTAGAAGTAAAGTTGTAGATTGTAAATTACTTAAGTTGTATGACCTGACCATATTTATGGTTTGTGGATTGAATTAGAATTTAATTGTGGTGTCAAGTTTAAGTAGTGCTAAGTTGGCTCTTCTAAGTTCAAGATCTTAAGGTGATGCCAAGGTTTTAATTCATATTTTAAAATGTTGTAAGGTTGGGTGATCTCTTTTCTAAATTAAGGCAATGCTTACTTTCTTAAAAAATTGATGCATTTGTTGGATATTCTTTTGATTTCTTTTTATTTATATACATGAGATGAAGTTATTATTATAATATTGTTATTATGAATTGTTTTACAATGATTTATATCTCTTAATGCTACTGATCTTCATGTTGATATGAATAACATGTAGATTTCATAGTTGGTCGTAATTGCTTATGTAAACTTTATACCATTCCATGCATTTTTTCTTATAAAAGACATTGAATGCTAAGGCAATTGCTAAAGAAATGTTGTATGTGCATGTTCAAAGATCGAGTCACTCCTCATGGTACTAGTTGTGGATGTTTGCACCTGCTCGTATAGGATTACACCTTCTAGTGCTTCGAGAATGTCATAAGCTGGAAATTATTATTGATAATGGCAGTGTTTCAGTGACAGATGTATTAAATATTTATATTACAAGATAAGCTATGATATGATATGCTTTAATTCATATTCATGCTATTAATGTTAAGTTGAATGCTATTATTAAATTCTTGTTGGTTACTCTGACAGCTAAGTATTGTTTTTTATAATAATTGTTATTGCAAAGAGAAAGCAGGTTATATGATTTATTTATAATTTAAATATGGCAACTGACATGCATATTCCTTTTTTTTTCCCTTTGAGTTACTATAGTTTAGAATTGTGAACTCAACCCATTTTATTTTTGATATTTTTAGGTAAGTTGAGCTTGATGGAGTCATTGAAGGTTAAGAGCACCAAGAAAGGAATGGGTAAGTTTAGTTCTAAGTTATTAATTGTATTTTTGATTTAGAAGTTCTGATTAACATTTATTTGATACAAATCATCTCTGATGTAAGTATGAAATTGTAATATTGTCTACAGCATTGCCATTTTATCATTATTTTATAGTGATGGTAGATCAAGGATCAATCTACAATATCCATTATCAAGATCATCTGCTTCCACTTTTTACTATGAGCTTCCAGGCTAGGTCATGATAGTTGCCGCTTGCTCTCTCTCGTGCCACCCTTTACACTTGGTATTTTCCCTTGCATTCACTTGCAATGCCTAACTTGCCACAACCTGTAATGCTCGCCCATCCGACCATCACACCGACCATTCTGATCGATTATGTCTATAGGTCTATTTGTGCTTGTGCTCATGCTAGCAACTTGCTTGCGTGCTGCTGTCATCCACTTACCTAAATGCATTTTCACACATGTGCTTACTTCTCGCACCTTGTGCTGCTGCTGTCCACTCACCTACATGCATCCTCACACATCTGCTTGCTTCTTGCACCTTGTAGCCTAGACACATTCTAGTGTCTATCGTCTCGATCATGTCATTGCCCGCACTTGCTTGTTCATGAACTTGTTTGCACATTGCCTCATTCTTTATGACTATTCTCATTTTATTCAGATCAAAGGAATGAAGCTTCACTCTTCAGAATTTTCTTAATCAATATAAAAAAAAAAATTCACGATTACAAGGATAATAACATTATCCTAAACTCCTAGTTGGTCAAAGGTAGTAGTCACATGGTCATCATTTTTTTGCATGGATTTCAAAGACTACCCTTCACAAATATATTTTCAAATAGATATCACCTATACTTTAGATATTCCTAAACAAACCGAAACTCAATCTCTATATAAGATGTTAGTTTAATTATTTTCATTTTTTTTGTCCGTTGACATCCAGAGAGAGCTTTAGAATCCTTAGAAAAATCCGTAGCCTTACAAGTTTATTTTTTTGTAGATCCTATGAGGCAACTAACGATCTTAAAAAATTCTCCTTGTTTGATAAGGAATTAACTTCCATCCTTTAAGTTTCCTCTTTGATAATCTGAAGGGTCATCTTTTAGCATGTCATTCTAATTATCTTGGCACATTTATGAAATTTTATCAATTAAGTATCTTGATATATACATCGAATGCTCTACTTGGTATTTTAAAAATGGATAATGATGATTGAACTTTCTCATCTCCAACTTCCTTATCATTTTGTTATATTATAGTTTGGTTACACTATGGTTGAGACTCAAAGTGGTAGGGCAAAACTAAGAGGTTTCATGTGCTATGTATGCGTCATAAATAGAGCTCTCTATATGAATAAAGTTCAACTTCAACGAAAAAATCTATCTTTCAAAAACCTACTTGCAATTAATACCAACTTCATATAAATAAGCCATGTTGATAAATCGAAATGTAAAATAAGTTTCAAACTTGTAAAAAAACTTATATTTCATTAGCAGGTTTTCCCATATACTAATCACGAGAAAAAGAAAGAAGTATAAGGAAAAATAAAACAACAAAAATTAAAATCCATATGTCATAAATTTATCGTCTAGCTAGTTACATAAAAATAAAACAAATTCAACTTTTAGAAAGATGACTTGAGGAAGCTGTAGCACCGTGGAATTCATCATACAATAATAAATCAAATCCTTCTGGCAAAGTACAAAACCTCAGATCGAGAGCAACTTCCCATGGAATTTTGCCAATTTGGATCACTAAGCGCAGCATAACTCAAGTCTCTAATTACTTCTGATCAAAACAACCTTCACCTTGAACTCATTTATTTTTTGACGAGATTCTTGGGCAAGTATATCAGGCAAGAACAATAAGGCAATTACCAAACCATTTGAGATTAGTCTCAATTGCATCATGCCTTGACTTTTCTATTTCTCATAAGGCCTCAAATCGATCGATATTAGTCTCTATGATTTCAACACCTATTTGTAGTTCTAATGCTGTTTTCAGAAGTGACATGGCTTCAACAAGTTCTTCGAACCTTATTGTTAAGATTGTTATCCACAACTCTTCTTCCAACAACCTCGTCACAAGGCTCATCGCTTTAGGAGATTTTCTTTTAAAATGATATTGAGAAGTTTCCTTACAAAAAACCGCAACCTATAAGGTAGAATCCCATTCAATGCCATCATTAATAGCTTCATTACCTCGTCTATTCTCCTCAATGACGACAACCCTATTCACCGACAAGCTTCTTCCTGCAACATTCTCATTACTAGTAATTTCAACATCATTGATGTTGATGATTTCTTTGGCCTATTCTTGATAAGGCTCTGCAGCATTCACCCTTGTTCTTTCTATGGTTTGGTGGCTTGGAGAATCTTTCCATTATTTCCAATAAAAGATGCCCTCGGTGCTTGCAGACTTTTCTCAGTTGGACTTTGAAAACTGTATGCCTCAGTAGTTACCTCCATTTTGCTTTGAGTAGTATTAGTCTCAAAGTATCAAATAGCTTAACTTGAAATCAAAGAGAATGAGTGAGTTTCAAATCCGCTACTAGCTTTACCTTTTAGGAGGCATTTATTTCATTTTCTTTTTCTCTTCAGTGACGACTAAAATATCTTTAATTACTATTAATAACCACCATCTCCATGGCTGCTTCTGATGGATTCATCATGCCTAATTATTATCTAAAGCTGTGCACATGAGCTAATAAGATGATAGTCATGACACTTACACTTAGCATATCATTAATGGTATTGAGCCAATTTTAAAATTAAGATTTGAATAAATGAGATGACACTCGGCATAGAATTTGTGCCTTATTTTAATTATCATAATTTATATAATTTTAATTTAATTCTTTATTGCATTATGCCATGTATTATTAATAAGGCACATTAAATAATGTGATTTTAATTTTAATTTTAATACTGTAAGAAAAAAAAATCAACGAAGATTTAATGATGGCCACTTATATATTTTTTCCATGAATTATCATGGTTTAATGATTAATATGATTTGCAATTAATTATTTACATATCATGTATAATTCATTAAAACATAGTTTGAATTTGAACTTTTATAAATCATAACATAATAAATATTACTAATTATAAAGGCCAACCAATATTAAATTTTTTTTATACTTGCCCTATTAGCAATCAAAATAATTTAATGCATAATTGATTATTAGTTGTTTAAAGTTATTGGATGTTGGTCATCACTATGTCATGCTCATCGGCACATGCTGCTCAATTTTAGCTGTTTTGTTTGGAGACTTTAAGTAAAATTAATCAAAGCTCGAACCATTGGGCTATGCTGGGGTGGGCGGTGGACCATTTCCTTTGTATTTCTTCTAGTCAAATTTGTGATACAGTTGGCATCAACTTTTCTTCTTCATGTCTCTAAATTCTATAACTTGCGAGCTTTCTCATTTTTTGTCTCCCGTGCTTTCACTGAAGAAGTATAATGCCATCACAAACCAATGCGAAAACCCTAACTAATCTTTGGGCAAAAGAAGCCAGCTTTTGATTACCTAAACAGAGATTTGTGTTCGCTTGATGAGAGGTTATTCAACAAGTGAAGTGTAAGAAGAGAGAGGAGGCCTCCAATAAGCAAAAAGGTGGTGCTGAGGCTAAGAGAGATGAAAATTGCTAGTTCGCCAAGGTCCCTTCCTCATCATAGTCCATCCCTTTTTCTATAGGAAAGGTGAATTAAACTTATGTTCATTTGGTTCAGCTTCAGTTAATTGAAGTGGGTTCCAAAATTTTGGCAGTATTTTTACAAAATTATTTTTATTTAAAGTAGAAAAGATCTATTAATTTAGGAACTAGAGAGCTTCAGTTCCCTGTTTCTTAGGGTGGATATCAGATATTTGAGTACAATGTGTTATTCTTTAAATAAATATTCAATAGCTTACTATTTGAAAGATGATACGTAATTAGTCTTGTGACATCTTTATTTGTAATTGATGTTATAGTTATTAATGTGTAATTGATTTTGTGCTTTACTTTCATATAATAAAATATTTAAGATAAATATTTTTTATCTAAAAAAGTATGAAATTAGTAAGAAGTTATTTGTAAATTAGTTATGCACTTCTTTTGATTTATAAGATAACTCATTTTGAGTTTTATTCTATGAGATGAGTGAGATTTCTCCATTTTTTTTATTTAAGCCGTTTTGATGAGGGTTTAAGATAATTTTTTTTTATTTGTACATTAGTTAATGCTTTTACATATGATATTTCTCCATTGTTTTGAATAAACTCTTCATGCCAAACTTGCACAATTAATTGTTATATACCACATTTTTATGCTGGTTTTGAATTGCTAATTCCACAATAAAGTATACCTAGTTGAGCTTCTACTTGAAATAAATGTGAAAATTTATGTCAAAATTATTCATTGACTTTGTGTTAGGAATCCCAATAATTAATCATGGTTAATAGTTTGACTATACTTGAGAAAGCATTTAAGAAGACATGGTGTGAAAAATGAGAATTCATTGGGCATTGATAAGAATTGAATGAAGACTACGCTAAAAATAAAATGTTAAGTAACATATTTGATGCTTATGCATGCTTACTAGTTTCATGTAAAGCCATAGGAGGTTATTTCATGGTTAACTCAAATTAGGGGTATAAGTGAACTGAGCCTACTACTTGAGCTCAACTTGTTAACAAGCTCACGAGTTGAGCTTATAGAGCCATGAGCATGAGCTCAAGTCTATACTGGCTTGGCTCATAAGCTTGTTGTGCCACTTGATTATCTTAAAATATATTTAAAAATTAATTTAAATTAGCATTATATTATATTTTTTAACATTTTATATTAATTCTATATTAAAAATAAAAATTCTAAAAAAAATTGAAATATTTAATTTAAAAGTAATAAATCGAACTGAACAATTGAGTCAAACTGAAGCTTTCCAAACGAGCTCAAGACCATAAATTTTTTAGGGAGTTGAGCTGGAGCTCAATAAGAACTAAATAAGCTTAGCTCGATTATTTATATATTCGACTCGAGTCGACTCGACTCGTTTTTACCCCTAACTCAAATCACAGCTTGCCTCTAAAGTAAAACAGGCAGATGATATTACCTTTTGGTGTTTTCTCATATGAATTTTGCTACAAGTGCAGAAAATTATTTCTTTCAAAGCAGCATGTCGAGATAAGGATTTAAGAATGTTGAAATGGGATGTGAATTTTGTTGTTTTATAATGTTTCTCAGGATATTTGAAGTTCTCTGGTAAAGCATCTCAGAGACATGCCTCTTTGAAAACAGGTATATGAATCCCTTTCTTTGAAAATAGGGTTTATGATTTTAGATTTTAGCAGTTCATCCTTTCAACAATAATTTTATGTAGCTGCAGATTTCCACCCTGTATATTCAGAACTCTTGGAAGGCATAAATGACAAACTTCTAAATAGTGAGTCCGATGTGAGTATGTGCCTGGTTCACTTTGTTGGCTCTATGCTGATTGCTATCTGTATGTTTTTGCTGATTCAGCATGTGTGTTCCATGCTAAGATGATTGAAAATCACTATCAACTGTCCATTATTGCCAGATATAGGAAGAATTAGTATTGATCAATGGTACAAGAAGCATTAAAAAGAGCAGGGATTATATAATGAAAGGGAGATTAGCGATTTAAATCCATGTCATATACTTATCATAATGTTTGCTTTAATTCGGGTTTGACTCGACTCTATTTAACAATCAACGGCGGCATATATGTCAAATCAAACTAGAATCGAGTCAAATCGATTTGGCGTCATCAAATTTGATCAAATCTATTTCAATCAACCTAAATACGGTTCAATTTTGATTATGAAGGAAGAATGGATGAGTACGATTGCAAGCTCTGCTTAAAATGAGGTCAACAATAATGTAGATTACCACTCAATTATTAAAATTAACAGGGATGGAGTTATAATGAAGTTAAATTCTTCCATTGAAGTTTTTGTCCACATCATTTTATAGGAAGAATATGTTAGTCATATATTCAACTTCAATGCTGGATCTCGCGATAACATTTTGCTTTCTTACTTCTCCAGGAAAGAAGACAGTCTTCTCAAAAGCACATTATTTGTAATTAGAGTATTGATCTTCAATAAATCTAACATAATATCAAAAAATGCTTTAATGTTTAAATAATTTGGTATTTGATATTAAAAAACTTTTCTTTAGAGATTTTTTATGCTTCTTAAAAATCCCAATATTAAATCCTCTTGTTGTTCTTTGGGTTTTGTATATATTACCTAACCACATCGACAACAAAGCATACATGGAGTGGGGTGACAGTAAGATGGATAAGCTTAACAATTACTCAACTTGTATCTTTGAAGTTTTGATAATCATTGAATGATTTTAGAATATCCATGGGAGAGTTAGCAACCAATAAGTTACAAAATTACACTTTTTAAGGTTCTTATATAGTTTTTTCTTTTGGAAGACTTTGAAAGAACATCTTAGATGGACAATATAATCTTTTATTTAGCCACCATGTATCCTAATATCTTTAAAATAAATTGTTGGAAAACTTATAATGAAAGTTTAATGCGCAGTGGTTCTTTTTTGCTTAAATGTGCAAAGCATAATGTGTGTGTGTATAGGCATTTATTTAATCAAATTTAATTCTCATCAAGTAATAATTTTTATCATATAAGTTGCATCCTTGTATTTCTCTTATTTTCCCAAAAAAAAAAATTGAGATGGATTTGGCAAGTTAATGCGTCTTTTTTCTATAAATATTGCTAGCCCTAAGTGCAGAGTTATAGTTCTCTTTTATTCTATGTATGAAATCAACCACTCAACTAGGTGCGTGAGCTAAACCCAAATGCTGCCCAAAAATGCAGAATGAAGAAACGTGCAAGTAGTTTCACACTTGTGTGATGCGCTACTCGTGCTCCTTTCTCTTTATAGGTGAGAAGATTGTTAGTGTCACCCTTCGTGCTGCAACAGTTCACTTTTGAAGTGCACTTGCTTTTAACAATCTTGCTTAGTGCATTTGATAATTAAAAAAAATTAGTACTTGCTATTCATGTAAATTATTCTCAGTTTAAATTTTTTCCCCGTCATATTTTTTATGCATTTTGAGGTCATGTTAACTACTTATTTAGTCAATTTTTAAAACATTGCAACTATTCATCGTATCAAGCATATGATATATGAATTAGTAATATTTGATAATAATATATACTTGATGATTATTTAAAATTGCGCAATTTGAGACATTCGTTGAAGCAGATAAAAGAACTTAAGATGCATGCCTCCTATGGAGCTATTGATGATTTGATGGGTATGCTTCAGTTATGCTTGGCACGCCTCATGGAATTTATAATGAGATGTAAGCCTCAATTTTCATAGTCATTGGTGTTGGGCTAATTTAATTGATAAACTTAAGCCCAATTACCATTATGATTTATACCCAAAACTATTTCATTAAAAAACCTAGAATCCTAAACCTTGATTCATTACATGCCACTTGTGACTTGCATGCTCCACAGGAGAATCTAACCTACGAGAAGTTGCATTGCTATTGTTGTTGATGCTTCTATTGCAGCACTCACTGGTATCCCTTTGACATAACATATTAACCTCTACAGTTGCAAAATTTGTATATGAGAGATGAATTTTGAAGGGATATAATTGAGAAAGATTGTTTTAAATGAAAATTTTTGACTAAGTGCAAGTTTTGTTATAACAACTACAATGCCTCTGTTTCAAGTCTTGAGAAAATTTGATGCAGAGAAAACCCCAACAATGGTTTCATTTATAATGCTATGGGTGGGACGAAGGAGTTGATAACGAAAGGCTTAGGTGGAGATTAAGGCAATTACAAGAAAATTTGAGGGATTATTAGATGAGAAAGGGAGCTTCAAGTGCATCGATATTTGCAAGCAATGAGGGGTATTATCTAAAACCTAAATATCAATATGACGAGAATAAGTCCACCAATCTAGACATCAAACTTGGAATGTACTATTGTATGGATCAAATGATTGTTGATTCAATAGGGAGAGGGAAGGCTGTTCTCCAACTTGTAGCTTTTAGGAAGTGTTCTTTATATTAGAACAAGTTAAAGGCACTATAGCCAAACATTCCCCTGATAAATTATATTTTATTTTCTATAGATCCTTGCTTTTGATCTTTATTGTTTGTTTTCTGAATTTGTATTATTTGCTCATATTTTTTAATTAGTTGAGCTGTGAATTAAATTTGGAGATGGTACTTTCGAATTACAAATATTTGCAGTTAAAGTGTTAGGTTTATCATCTTCCTTATGGCGGCATGAGAGAATTTGGAGTACTTATAACCAAGTTTATACTATGGGAAGAAATTGGTTGATTAACTAAAACTTATTGTTTTACCTAAATAGATAACTATAGATTAAAAGATTGACATTTGAGGAAGAAAATTTTGAAGGATGATGTGAGCCCCTTTCATAGTAATAATATGTCATCAGAAGATGAATGACTTATGGAGGATGAAAATGAGGTTACACCATCATACTTATTAGTGGCATATCTCAATTTCACTTTTTGATGGAGAAAGGAACAAGAGCAACACAAACGAATGAGAAAATAGAAAATATTAGAATAAAATTTTATTTAATAAAAATTAGAATAATCAATATAGTCACTGTTTTATTATTCTTATTGGATTTTATTGATTATGGAAGAGGAATGCGATTGAAATTGAAGATGGGGAAGATTGAGAGGATGTTATAAATGAGAATGAGGGAGGCTAGAAAGCAATCATCGACGATGATGATTATAATGAACACCTAAGTGGTGAGATTGACAGAGGCTTTTGAATTGAAAGTCTTAAGGCTTATGATTAATTTATTTGAAGAATGAGGACATGTTTACTTATTTATTTTAGACATTGTGTTTATGTTTACTTGTTTATTTAGACTTCTTGTTTATTATTGAATACTTATTGAGCATTTTTTATTATTTATTTATTTTATATTACTTATGTATGATCACTCATTAATCCTACGAGGATTATTCAGAAATGTTTTATTTTTATATTTAAATTAATTTAATAGTTTAATTTTGAGACTTAGGCATTGTTTCAGAAAGAAAATGCCTTGATTTGCACAATTTCAAAACTTGTGTTTGACAATATATATTTTTTTAATTGTACTACTTTCTGGTTGTATGCTTGCTTCCATTTTTCTTGAATTGCATTTAAATTCATGCTTTCTCTATTAATTTTGTTTCCTAATAAACTATATTACTTTTTTAGTTTGATCCAAGATCATGATGAAGGTTATGGGCAAAAAAAAAATGATGAAGGTTATTGGTGAACCTTCTCGGAATTTGATCATAGTAATCTAGACTTAAATATAAGGATGTTGTAACCTTCTTTAGATCTAGATCAATAAATTTGAATTGATTTACAGGAAAAATTTTATATGAGATTGTAATTGAATTGATCTTTAAAACATGTTATGGTCATAAATTGTAGGTAAATTCTAATTTACATGATATTGAAGAGGCCAAAGCCTGACACTTTTTATGGTGTATCAAAGAGATTGGTGGTTTAAATCTATATTTTGATGTTAGAGCTTTGCTACATAGCCTAATTTCCTAAATGAGAGTGAATAGTCCACAACTATAAAATCAGAACCACTATCTTTTAGGTTAACGTGAAAATTTTGTACTTGAAGTTTTTTCAGTTTATTCATAACCCTAATGGTGGTCTATTGTTTAGCGTTTATTAAAGAATTAAGTTGTCTTGATAAGACTTCGATTGGAAGATGCATATGCATCAATTTAGGGCCAATCATATGCATCAATTTAGGGTTTCAGGCAATGTTACGATTTTACAGCAGTATCAGTCATGTATTACTTAAGTAATAATGGAAGGGGAATATAGAATCGTACAAGATAATAAATCTAGAGTGTTCTTACTTGAAGATGTTAGATTCCACCCTTAATTGTTCCTTGAGGATGAATTATTTTTTAATGTTGCTTTGCCTAGATCTCCATGCAATCTTTCTTGATTTCTTCCCTCCCTAAATTCTTTCTCTTCCCTCGTCTATTTTATTATTTCTCTTCAAAAGATTTTCTGTTGCTCTTTTATTGTTCATTATTTTTTTTTTTGTCAGATGTTTACGTTAGGGAGGTTGGTGGGTTTATAAATAATGGGAATTGGAGAAAATAAGAGAAAATGAGCTAGAATAGGATGCTCCATGATTTTTGTACCTCTCCCTTGCAATCCATGCACTCTAGAGAGAGGCTCGTTAATAGAGGATGAGAGCTTTTTTTATGTCTCTTGAGAGGCATCAATTAGGATTAGAGAGAATGAGGGAATTGGCTATCAGAGGCAATTGAGGTTATTTTGAAGGAACTTTTTAAACCTATTCTACCTTGACGGGACAATTAATATCCTGATGGTCTCATATTTATAGAATATAGGATCCTTTCTTAAAATACTTAAAAAATAAATAATTATTTAAATTAGTCTAAATAAGAAAGGTAGGGGTAGACCTAAAAAGACTTGGTTAGAAAATATTAAGAATGACCTTTCTTTATTAGATTTAAACGAGAATTTGACTTTTAATAGGACACAATGGAGAAAAAGGATTCATGTAGCCGACCCCACGTAGTGGGATAAAGGCTTGATGTTGTTGTTGTTGTTGTTAAATATGACAATTAAATGATAAATACAAAGGATAAGAATGACTTTAAGGGGGGATAAGGAAAATGAATAAAGATTTTAGCATTTAGAAACATGCATTTACTAGATTTGACTTCAGCATTTCACCCTGAGAAAAAGCTAAAATATAATATTAGTCATGCATATTATTTTTCTATTGATTAGTAGTGAACAGGAATGACTATAGTAGAAGCTATTGTGAATGATGTATGGTAGAAGTCTTTATACATGTATGCAAATGCTCATTGGTGAGCGTTTGTTGTGATTTATTATAACATTTAAAGAAAATATAGGGTGAATATCATAATCCTCTATTTAAACGAACATCAACTTTCCATTGTACATCACCTGTAATGGTTGATTTTTGTTTGTAAACGTGTGGAACAAATTGTTGGTAGAATATTGATTTTATAAATAATGGAAAAAAACATGGGAGTTATATTGTTCTCCATTGGGCCCTAATGAATGTATTTTTTTTGTTTCATGTAGGTCTCAAATAGAGCTGATATTGTCAATAAAGTTGTATATGATATTTTGCAACATGGGGAGGAGTGGAATAAATTCAGAAGGACTAGCTTAAAGAAAAAGATAGACCATTGTATTCTACTTGATAATTTTGTTCCTAATGTTGGTGTTTCAATGGATGCTCGTGCAAAGGCTTTACGAAGCCATTCAAAGCGGTCACAAAAGCACATGTCTCTACGACAACATCGGAAATGTGGGTCTTTTGATATGCCAAAGGAGTTTCACAAGTGCGTATTAATTATTATTGAATCGTTTTTAACATTATATATGTAGCTTTAGACTTTTGTGGCTTCTGAAATTTTATGCCCATAAATTTTTTATGAAAACGCTTTATGGACTATATGAAGTGAGAAGTTCAATTTTAGCATTTATAGTCAAGCTTTAAGGATGGCTATTTTCTACAATATTTTCTTTTACAATTTTCAGTTATTCATTATTGTTTTTCTTCTTCACATGTCCTCGCAGTTGTACATGTTTGATATTTAATCTGTTCACACTTCAAATGTGTAAATGTTACTAGTGTTTCTATGATGGAATGTTCCAAATTTAGCTGTATAATACAACTATGAGAAAGTAATGAAACATAGATTTAGAAGCATTACGCCAATTCTCATGCAAGGAAGATCTACTATGAAAGTGATTTGTGTTAAAGACAAGTAACGGAAGATATAGAATAAAGGATCTTCATATTCTTTTGTTGATCTTGAGAATATGTATGATTGATTGCCATGATAATTGATTGGCAGACAGTGAGGAATAAATGCGTGTCTTAGTCTCTTTGGTTTCGTTGTGAGTTCAACCTCTCGACCTACTACCAGGATGTCGCCTTGGGGATCTTCTGACAAATTGACTTAAGCCCAAGCATCCTAAACTGCTTCAGATTCCTCAGTGTAGTATTGAGCCAAAGTATCAAGATATGTTGCAAGGATTGTTCTTCCTCATGAAACTTGCGTAGTTTGCATGCTGTCACGTGATCTATCTAAGAATGCTCTAACAAATGTTGTTACAAGTCTGCATGCTAACTGCCACTAGTATTAAATAATTCGAGTGTGATGCTATATTTAGATTCTTTTACCAAATTATGAATTATGAGTATTCATATATCTGTGCAATGTTTGTTTGCATATAGCTTTATTGAATTTCTTATTTTGGGGCATTGACCTTAGATATTTGTCCTTGCTAGTTGCAGATTTGAGCTCTTCAAGCCAATGCATGACATGTGGAAAGCCTATATCCTTGAGCTCCTGGAAGAATCCAGGTGAGTGTCCTAATTGCTTTGCTCTGTCTTGTTGCTTGGTATTTTGTTCTTTCTCTATGCAAGAAATTGGCTACATACTCGAATCTTATCGAACAGTTTCTATGGTATAGTGATTATCAATTGTTTGATTGCTTTGCTTTTACTTTGTGCTTCCGAAATCTTAATGAGTTACTTTAAATGCTTGGCATATTACCAAGTCTTTTAGTTGGTTCACATTTGTACTAATACTGCTTCATACTTACTTATTCCAGTAAAAAACAATTGGCTCAATGCCTTCTCACAGCAGACTTGCATGGTGCTTTTGTTGTTGGTAATAAATGCTTTTTGACCTGAATCATTCTATTGTGTTTATTTTTGGCTGAAATATACTTTAGAGTGGGATACTAATGCACATGTTATCTTCTATTTTTTTATGGATGACTTTTTAGTTGTTGAGTGTAAAACAAGATCTTTTGTTGGTATAAGCGGCATTATGATTCGAGAAACAGCAGAGACCTTTGGAATAATCAAGCAAGATAATCATTTCCGAGGTATCCTCTTTGAGAAACTTTAAGATTTATAATTGAGTTGATCTTAGTATTATTTCATGTGCTAAATCCTAACGTGTAGTACTAAGTGATGGATTAGGAATTTCATGTGGTAGGATTAGGAAGTAAAAAGTGATGGATAATAAACTAAATTTAACATCTCAAATAACACTTAAGAGGAATGAATGCAGAATGCAGACTGATAAAACAAACTCAAACTGCAGAACGTATAATAGCTCATTTGAATGCTGGCAGTGGATGGTTTGTATTGTGTCTTGCATTGCGCTATAGGTTGCATGGGTAATTTTGCTCGTCTTTCTGCCATTCTGCTTGCTTCTCTGTTGTGGTCACTAAGATCTATTTTGCATATCTGCTAGATGTAATCACAAAATCTTGTTTCATTAAACCCGTTATGCCTGGTGATATATTGCCATAAAGAGCTTAGCAATTGGCGATTTAGAATATGCTTAATCTTTTGGAGAAATTGCATTTTATGAAATATCAATTGCTCTCGTGATTGCATGGGCCGTTTGGCAAGCATGCTTTTGTTCCCTTTATGACAACTCCTCAACTTGAAGAGAATCATTCTACTTTGCTGAAAATATGATTCCTTAGGCTGTGTATAATATGAAGGAAATCAGGGGAAAGAAATGGAAATGGAAGACATTGTGTTTTGGTATGTTTTTTCAAGGTGTAAAGAAAATCTGGAAATTTTACTACAATTTCTACCTGCTTTTCTTTCTGAAACCGAGTGAGTCATTGGTGAAGGCATGTTTAAGTTGACACTTATCACATCATTGACATCATTTTTTTCCCTTGCGCATCCACCGCATTTGGGTGGTATGTATATAATTTCCCCATTATTTTATTATTAACTCTACAATAACAACAACAACAACATCAAGCCTTTTTCCTACTACGTGGGGTCGGCTACATGAATCCTTTTTCGCCATTGTGTCCGGTTAAAAGTCAAATTCTCATTTAAATCTAATAAAGAAAGATCGTTTCTAATATTTTCTAACCAAGTCTTTTTAGGTCTACCTCTACCTTTCTTAACATAAGTCAAATCTAATACCTCAACTTTCCTAACTTGGTCATCGGAAGGCCTCCGTTTGATGTGACCAACCCATCTAAGGCGACTCTCTCTAATCTTATCTTCCACTGGAGCTACTCCAACCTTTTCACGTAGATGCTCATTTCGTATCCTATCTCTAAGGGTCAAGCCACTCATCCACCTAAGCATCCTCATCTCTGCAACACTTAACTTAGTATTATGCTTCTCTTTTAATGGCCAACATTCGGCACCATAAAGCATTGCGGGTCTTACCACCATCTTATAGAATTTTCCCTTAAGTTTGAGGGGGACTTTTCTATTGCACAATAAGCCCGATGCATTCCTCCACTTTAACCATCCAACTTGAATTCTGCTGATAATATCCCCATCAATTTCACCATAACTTTTCTGAACAATAGATCCAAGATATCTAAAACTTGTACTCTTCTGATCGCCCAAAGTCACAATCCCCTCACTAGGTCTATTGCTACTAAAATTACACTCCATATATTCAGTTTTAGATCTACTCAAGCGAAAACCTTTTGACTCTAAAGTTGACCTCCATAATTCAAGTTTATCTTCAACTCCCTCTCTAGTCTTATCAACAAGAAGAATATCATCAGCAAAAAGCATACACCAAGGTACATCCTCTTGCAAATGTCTAGTGAGAACATCCATGACTAAAGCAAAAAGATATGGACTTAAGGCGGATCCTTGATGTAATCCAACCGAAATAGGAAAATACTTGGTCAAACCACCTTGTGTTTGAACACAAGTAATAACTATTGCATACATATTTTTAATGATTTGAATATAAGCATTATTAACTCCTTTCTTTTCAAGAACTCTCCATAGCACTTCTCTTGGAACATTATCATATGCTTTCTCTAAATCAATATATATCATATGTAGATCCTCCTTATTCTCTCTATATTTCTCCATCAAACCTCTCAATAAATGTATGGCTTCCATAGTAGACCTACCCGGCATGAATCTAAATTGATTGTTTTATTATTAACTCTAGATACAATAAAATATTATAAGCAGCAAGAGTAGTAAATATCACAAAATCTTGTCATCAATACTCAAACAATTTGCCTTAAAACAAAGAAAGAAAGAAAAATGCAATGCTGTGAAAGATTTCCCCTTTTTTTTTCGTGTCCTTACCATTACTTTCACTTGAACTAACACATCATTGTGCACATTTGTGGTGCTCTAGTTTGCTTGCGTTGAGTATCAGGAGATGCTATATAATTGTGCTTGCTGAAAATAATTTTCTGATCTAATTTTGCTTCGTTATTGTTTTATTGCAAGTTGAAGCAGACAATTTACATAAGCTGAAATGCTCTATCATATTGAAATTCTTCATTTAACAAATCACATGATTTGATTCAGTGGTTCCTAAGCATGGATCTGTGTTTATATTTCAAGCTGGGTGTTGGAAGGTTACTTTGCATGGCGACAAACTTTCCTTGCGGAACATCACGTAATGTTCAGCTATCTACTGGGCTTGCATGTTGTATTTCAAAGGTGAGTTGATCTGATTGCGCTAGTCATTCTTGACAAATGACTATTGATTATGATTTTAGTGATGTCTATGTAAAATTATCACAGTTTTGTTTCCTGCTAATTATTTATCTGTTCTGAAACGGATTCTTACTCTTGGCACACAATCCTCAGCAGCGACACTACTTATGTTTAATGTTTTGAAAAAATAATTATGATAGAAAAAATATATTATCCCTGTGCGGCTGTGCCCTTTCACCATTACTTCATGAGTATGTTGATTGATTTATTAAGTTCCATATAATTTTTTTTAATATAGTCAAACAACACCAAAATATAGTTTCATTGCAGTTTGACTAAGTACAGCTTGCTGCATGGTGTTAAAGGCTGTATGTGATTTAGGGACTAAATTAATTATAGCTTTTCTTGTTAGGGTAATTTTATCTGTACTTCTTATTTCTTATATCTACTAATTGTTATAGTCCTTATGTGCTGAAAAAATCTTAAACAAAAATGTTCAGATGTTGCACAAAATGGGTAGCATCTAGGGGATAAATTAGTTGAGTCGAGTCGAGTATCTGCCTAATCGAGTTATAAGCTTATTTAGGGGTGAAAGCTTGAGCACATTTAGAAAGCTCAATCTTGAGTCAATTGTTGAGCTCGTTTTCTTAGTTTTAAACTAAAAAATCAAATTTTTAGAATTTTTATTTTTAATATAGAGTTAATTTAAAATTATTAAAATATATTATATAATACTAATTTAAATTAATTATTAAATATATTTTAATTTAATCGAGTGGCTCAATGAGCTTTCGAGCCAAGCCAGACTTGAGCTTGTTTAATATACGAGCTCGAACTCGTGGTTTGATAAGCTTGACTGGCTAGCTCGTTAACGAGTCGAGCTGGAGCCGGCTCGGCTCACTTACAACCCTAGTGGCATCTGTTCACTTGACTGATGGTGTAAAGGTTTACTTTTTTTTTTTGGTTATCGTTGTTAACAATGATATCTTTGTAAATGTTTAGTTTCTATAATATCGGATAGTACTCTCTAATCTCTTGTTAAGTAGAAGTAATGCTATGACAAGAGGATAGCTTTAGAAAAAAAATGTAATGTGTTTTTCTTGCCTGTATGGTTTTATTTGTCCGAGAAGTTAAACTTCACAACCCCAAAATGCTCAGCTTGTAATTTTCTTATGGATAAAGTATACATTCATCGCCAACATAAAAGAAGCACTTTCCGTTTGTAGATATTAAAGCTGTTAAAAAAATGAAACTTGATTTAAGGCAAAAGTTGTTCGTCTTTTGGCTCTACTTGGTGATTGATTTTTAGCTTTAGGTTAGACTTCAGTGAAGAAGGGACTGTCATGACTTCTTTACCAAATTGGAAGTGTGTTTGGCAATTTTTTATTAGAAAATATTTGAATATCTCAAGTAAATCCTAACAAGAGAAACAAAAACAATAAGAATGATCCACAAATCCGATGGGAAAACAAACAAAACAGTAGTTTTTATTGAAGAAATCAAACTAATGGAAGAAATAAAAGCAAGATTGATCCTCAATTCGAGAGGAGGATCTATCTCCCAATCCCTAGACGCCGCTGGAGCCCAAGACACCAAATTCCAAGAACAAGAACAACCACAATAATTTACATACATCTAACACTGATCTCTCTTCCTACTTAAAGCATGCAAATAATCCTCGCAAAATTACTCCCTTAGCCCAAGCCGCTCCTCCCTTTCTATGTGAAATCTTGAATTGGGCCCACCCATGCTTGGGTGGCCCCTTCAAGGGGCGGACCAAGTCCACCTCTTATAAACTTGGACTGGCCCTTGGCAAGGGACGGCTGGACTAGTCCATGAGGGACTGGTCTAACATTTTCCTGCGCTGAATAATCTTTGTTTGTGCGAAACTCTGCTTTGTTGGCTTCCTAAAAAAGCTCATATCTATTGGTTCTCATCGATTATGTCATAAAATGGTTTGAGGCTATTTTGACCCTTGTCTCTTTGGAACAACTATTGAGGTGGTGGTTAAATTTTTGGGTAGCTATCTTTTGTCAGTTTTTTCTGTCATTGTGACAAATAATAAATTTCAGTTTCCCAGTAAAATATTATTTAATTTCTGTTAAAGGGATGATTTAGCTTTGAAATATGTGTTAATTCGCCACGTCTTGTCTAATGGGCAAGTAGAGGTGGAAAACAAAATGATACTAATCATTTTGGAAAAGATATTAGAGGGCAATAAGTGACTTTTGGTTTGAACTCCATTTGGTACTTTAGCTTACCAAATCAATAATCATCGATGTAACACTTTATACATGAACTTTTGGAAGGGATATGAATGAATTCGTTTAACTATCCACTTAGATCCCATTGACCATAAACTTAGCCTTGACTAGCTTGACCAGTGGCATGAACAAAATATTGAATGGTTGGAGGACATGCTTGATCTCTTAGAGGAGTAAAGGGTTGATGCAGAATGGAGACATGTGGAACAGAAGCATCACACAAGAATTTCTTAGAAGTTGCATATGTCGCGGTATAATTTTAGTCTCTTTATTCTTTTGATAAATTGAATCACTTCGGCATCTATTGACCTAAAAAGTTCTCAAGATAAAGTTGATTTACCCTACATGATCTATAAACTAAATGACCAAGTACTCCATATACATCTATAAATTAAACTATTTCTCTAAGAAGAAAAATGAGTCAAATATTTTATTAAGGAATGAGTTATCTAAAAAATCTAATCCAAACCACTGTTTTAGCTCAGCTGAGTTATAAACTATTTTTTTTAGAGCTAAAATTGCATTAAAAGTATTGAAAGGTCATTTAGTGCGCATCCTTTCAAGAAGAAAAAGCCAAAGAAATGATACGGAATTATCCTCATTTCATCAAAATACATGTAATCTAAAATAGTTGCACCAACAAAACTTTTTTTTTTCTTCCAAATCTGTACTTCAACATCTTAAACCCTTCCTCAAAATGCTCGGGTCTCTCTCGATAACTGTATTAAAGTTTTCTTTTGAATAAAATAGCTTGCTCTATCCATTGAGGCTTAGGGTGGTTAATGGGGGAGCATGATTGGGAACCCCCCATCCCGGTTTTATTCCCCTCTACTATGGTCTCGCCTCTTCAGTGGGGCAAAATAAGTATAGGCCCAATGTAGGTGGGTGGCCTCGCAAGGTTCTGTCAAGGGATTAGTTACGCCGCCAAGCGCTTCTTTTGGAGGGGTAGCAGGTACATACTCCGGTTCTAAAAAAAAAAAAGAGGAAAATTTTGCTCTATCGATCTGCCTTGAGAGCTCAAACGTCAGCTTCAAGTTTTATTAATAGTGAGATTTATCAAAATGCCCTTCAACACGCAACATCCTTAACACTGCAAGTCTTACCTTGTCCAACAGATCAAACAATCTTAACTTCACACCATAATATCGTATAAATTAGAAAAAAATAAGTGGAGAATTCCATGATATATTATATCTGTTCCTGAATGCATAAAAGAAGATTGCCAATTTTTCTCTCGTCATAGTATAATCTTGAGATAGGCTTCTGATATATCACAAGTCCGGTTCCAGTTGCATCAGTTCTTTTACCACTGCTTTCAGAAAACTGATTCTTTCAAAGTTACCATAGGTGCGCGAAGAATAAAAGCTGGATCATTAATATGAGAAGAATATATACTTCTCTAATATCTTCAATAGAGAATTTGAAGAAAGATTATGCACCCATATAGTCTTAATTTAGTACTGAATGATGCATAAGTCAGGATTTACATCGGCAGCTAACAAGTCGACTCGATTTTTATGTGTATGGAGCTAATTCTCTCTCTTCTTGAATTTTTTTATTATAGTGATTTTTTGATATTGTCTACAATCTCTTCTATGAGACAATTTTCTTCTTCCATTGTATTTTTGGTTGGTGGCTAAGACTTAAGGTGAACTAGCACTTACGTTTGGTTCTTCTTTCAACAAGACTTTCATGTTGTATAAGAAAATACTTAGATTTGTTTCAAAGTTAGGGAAAAATCATGGTTTCTATTTGTTGCGGGCTTGAATATGCGCGGCGATAGAGTTTTAACTATACGTCTTAGCTTTGCAACGGATATCCAGCACACACACAGAGAACACAAAATTTTTTATGTGGAAAACCCTTGAAAGGGAAAAAATCACGAGGCCTAGCCAGTTAAAAATGATTCCACTTGAATATAAGTTGGTTACAATGGTCTGATTTGCCTCCGAGGGGGCGATCAGATGACAAATAACAACTGTACGATAGAAGTCCGGGTGTCTGGTGATGGTCTGGGGAAACTTCGGGCCTCAGGTGATGGTCTAATGAAGGTGAGGGCCTCTGATAAAGGAGAGGGCCTCTGGCGAAGGTGAGGGCCTCTAACGAAGATGAGGGCATGGCCAAGGTGAGGGGCTCTGGTGAAAGTGAGGGCCTCTACAGGCGGAAGGTGAGGGCCTCTAGCGGTGCGTTCGGCAAGACTCGGCGAGGGTCCGGCGAGGGTGAGGGCCTTAGGTGGGTGGTGACGAGGCTCGGCGGTGTGGTCGAGGAGGAGCTTCTTCCTTTCTTTTCTTCTTCTCTTCTTGCTTCTCTTCTCTCTTCTGTTTTGCTTGGGTCCTCTTTCAAGAGAAATGAGGAGTCTATTTATAGATTTTCTGGAGTGGCATGCTCCATAAATAGGTGAGAGATCAAGGGTAAATGGGGAGGTTGTGGATGGACGGTCGATATTGAACCCTTGATCATTGACCGTTCGTCAGGCATTTGGAGGCCTTAGTGATTTCGGAATTCGGTGATCTTGGGCTCGTTGGATTCGTCTCGTCGAGCCGTTCGATTCGAGTATAAGCTCGTTAAAATCGGAGACCGTTTGGTAACTCAAATTGTGATTCGAACCTTCCAACAGCACTTCGAGTCTTAGATTTAGACTCATTTGGACTCGGATCGAGTTGAATTTGGTGTCGTTGGGTTCGTATTTCCGAGACACTCAGTTTGACTATAAGTTCGCTGAAATCGGAGTTCGGGAGCTCCAGATTTATTTTTTGTGAGTTTCCGACTCCATTTTGCATCGAGATTCATGCCCGATCAAGATAATTTTTTGACGATGTATCACTATTATTAATAGAGGTGACTAATTTGAATTCCCCTCTTAAGGCATTAAGAGTATTCATTACTTATCCTTATCACAAATGGGTTCACTATATGAGATTGATATTTTCGTGGCAGTCTTTTTGCATGTATTTTTCTTGATTGAATCGCTGGAGTTTACCTCTTAGATGCATGAATTCAACTTATGATAATCTTGAATAGTTGTCAGGTAAACTCTTCTTAACTCCTTTGCCATGGCTCAGTAGAGGGCTAGGCATGAACAACTTGATTTACAACTTCAGAGAGAGGAGGTTTGATTTACTACTCGCTTTGTCATCACTACTTTTCTTAAGGAATCCAACTCTTGGTTTACAAGATTGAAGGTTGTTAGTCCATTGTATCTCTTTGTCATCACTGCTTTTCTTGGGAGAGTCTTGAAAGAATTTTGGAGAGTCTATGGAAGCCATCAGTATATACCATGATCATTTGTACAACAATAAAAGGTTTTGTTTAGGGGTGTAAATGAGTCTGAGTTGAGCTCGTTTGGGGGTGTTCGAGATCGACTCGCAAGTCAAATATCGAGCTTGAACTTGAGCTCGAGCTCGAGCTTGACTCGCGACACAGAAACGTGCTCTTCTAGCCAATCCGATTCGCTCTTGCCCGCCATTTGGAATTTTCTGCAGTTTTCGACCAGCAAGAAATTGTCCGCATGGTCCCCTTGCTTTTTCCTTGGATAATAGGTGTCCACATGGTCGATGCCAACTGGCTCGAGTCCAATGTTGCTTTTTCCCTTGGATAAATATTTTTTAGATTTAAATTTAATAAAGATAATAATTATTTTAAAAAAATCAAAAAATTATTAGAGCCGGCTCGCGAGCTCACGAGCTGAGCCTCATCAAGCTCGAATTCGAGTGTAAGTTTCATCCGCCATTTCTCGCACGCGCTTTCTTACGCCAAATCCCGGAAAATCCGCCGAACTAACAGGATTTAGCAAATCCAGGATTAAGTCAAAACGAGGGAAACGGAGGATTTATCCCGCCGTGAGATTTACGGGGCGCTCAATCCCGTTTGGCAGAATTTAGCATAAATCCTGCTCAATCCTGCATAAATCTTGTTGCCAAACAGATTCGGAGAGTGAGAGAGCGGACAGAGAGTAGTCTAGCATCAAGTTGCCTGCCTCCCCATTCCTGCACTATATTACGATCGATGAGGAGTGTTGATGATTTGATACTAGAGGAAATATTACGATCGATGAGATGGTTCGTAAATCTTATCTCTTTAATTTTGATGATGGCCAAACAGTGGCAAAATGCTTTTAAATGATTTTACAAGCATAACCATTAAATGGTTTGAGATTAAGTGGTTTGGGCTTAACCAAAATAAGTTAGTATGATGTGTAATAGTTTATGTATGAAGTTTTGTTGAGTGTATGTTAATGGAGTGTTGGATTTTGAAGAAATAAACTTAACTAATCTAATTAAAGTTTGTTATTTAAATAAATACCTCTAAAGATATATGGGTTATTATATATGCTTATAGTCATCATATAATGACTATAATTAAGTGTAGTGTATATAATTGAAAGAATAATGCCAATAATAATTTGAGTGTTTGAATTCTATTTTTGGTGACACTTAAAAGGTATAACTAGACGATTTGTAGAAGTAAGTTGTAGATTGTAAATTACTTAGTTGTATGACCTGACCATATTTATGGTTTGTGGATTGAATTAGAATTTAATTGTGGTGTCAGTTTAAGTAGTGCTAAGTTGGCTCTTCTAAGTTCAAGATTTAAGGTGATGCCAAGGTTTTAATTCATATTTTAAAATGTTGTAAGGTTGGGTGATCTTTTTCTAAATTAAGCAATGCTTACTTTCTTAAAAAATTGATGCATTTGTTGGATATTCTTTTGATTTCTTTTTATTATATACATGAGATGAAGTTATTATTATAATATTGTTATTATGAATGTTTTACAATGATTTATATTCTTAATGCTACTGATCTTCATGTTGATATGAATACATGTAGATTTCATAGTTGGTCGTAATTGCTTATGTAAACTTTATACCATTCCATGCATTTTTTCTTATAAAAGACATTGAATGCTAAGGCAATTGCTAAAGAAATGTTGTATGTGCATGTTCAAAGATCGAGTCACTCCTCATGGTACTAGTTGTGGATGTTTTGCACCTGCTCGTATAGGATTAACCTTCTAGTGCTTCGAGAATGTCATAAGCTGGAAATATATTGATAATGGCAGTGTTTCAGTGACAGATGTATTAAATATATTATATTACAAGATAAGCTATGATTGATATGCTTTAATTATAATATTCATGCTATTAATGTTAAGTTGAATGCTATTATTAAATTCTTGTTGGTTACTCTGACAGCTAAGTATTGTTTTTTATAATAATTGTTATTGCAAAGAGAAAGCAGGTTATATGATTTATTATAATTTAAATATGGCAACTGAACATGCATATTCCTTTTTTTTTCCCTTTGAGTTACTATATTTAGATTGTGAACTCAACCCATTTTATTTTTGATATTTTTAGGTAAGTTGAGCTTGATGAGTCATTGAGGTTAAGAGCACCAAGAAAGGAATGGGTAAGTTTAGTTCTAAGTTATTAATTGTATTTTTGATTTTAGAGTTACTGATTAACATTTATTTGTATACAAATCATCTTGATGTAAGTATGAAATTGTAATAGTCTACAGCATTGCCATTTTATCATTATTTTATAGTGATGGTAGATCAAGGATCAATCTACAATCCATTATCAAGATCATCTGCTTCCACTTTTTACTATGAGCTTCCAGGCTAGGTCATGATAGTTGCCGCTTGCTCTCTCTCGTGCCACCTTACACTTGGTATTTTCCCTTGCATTCACTTGCAATGCCTACTTGCCACAACCTGTAATGCTCGCCCATCCGACCACACACCGACCATTCTGATCGATTATGTCTATAGGTCTATTGTGCTTGTGCTCATGCTAGCAACTTGCTTGCGTGCTGCTGTCATCCACTTACCTAAATGCATTTTCACACATGTGCTTACTTCTCGCACCTTGTGCTGCTGCTGTCCACTCACTACATGCATCCTCACACAACTGCTTGCTTCTTGCACCTTGTAGCCTAGACACATCTAGTGTCTATGTCGCTCATGTCATTGCCCGCACTTGCTTGTTCATGAAATGTTTGCACATTGCCTCATTCTTTATGACTATTCTCATTTTATATCAGATCAAAGGAATGAAGCTTCACTCTTCAGAATTTTCTTAATCAATATAAAAAAAAAATTCACGATTACAAGGATAATAACATTATCCTAAACTCCTAGTTGGTCAAAGGTAGTAGTCACATGTCATCATTTTTTTGCATGGATTTCAAAGACTACCCTTACAAATATATTTTCAAATAGATATCACCTATACTTTAGATATTCCTAAACAAACCGAAACTCAATCTCTATATAAGATGTTAGTTTAATTATTTTCATTTTTTGTCCGTTGACATCCAGAGAGAGCTTTAGAATCCTTAGAAAAATCCGTAGCCTTACAAGTTTATTTTTTTGTAGATCCTATGAGGCAAATAACGATCTTAAAAAATTCTCCTTGTTTGATAAGGAATTAACTTCCATCCTTTAAGTTTCCTCTTGATAATCTGAAGGGTCATCTTTTAGCATGTCATTCTAATTATCTTGGCACATTTATGAAAATTTATATCAATTAAGTATCTTGATATATACATCGAATGCTCTACTTGGTATTTAAAAATGGATAATGATGATTGAACTTTCTCATCTCCAACTTCCTTATCATTTTGTTATATTATAGTTTGGTTACACTATGGTTGAGACTCAAAGTGGTAGGGCAAAACTAAGAGGTTTCATGTGCTATGTATGCGTCTCATAAGATAGAGCTCTCTATATGAATAAAGTTCAACTTCAACGAAAAATCATCTTCAAAAACCTACTTGCAATTATCCAACTTCAATAAATAACCATGTTGATAAATCGAAATGTAAAATAAGTTTTCAAACTTGTAAAAAAACTTATATTTCATTAGCAGGTTTTCCCATATACTAATCACGAGAAAAAAGAAAGAAGTATAGGAAAAATAAAACAACAAAAATTAAAATCCATATGTCATAAATTTATACGTCTAGCTAGTATTACATAAAAATAAAACAAATTCAACTTTTAGAAAGATGACTTAGGAAGCTGTAGGCACCGTGGAATTCATCATACAATAATAAATCAAATCCTTCTGGCAAAGTACAAAAACCTCAGATCGAGAGCAACTTCCATGGAATTTTGCCAATTTGGATCACTAAGCGCAGCATAACTCAAGTCTCTAATTACTTCTGATCAAAACAACCTCACCTTGAACTCATTTATTTTTTGACGAGATTCTTGGGCAAGTATATCAGGCAAGAACAATAAGGCAATTACCAACCATTTGAGATTAGTCTCAATTGCATCATGCCTTGACTTTTCTATTTCTCATAAGGCCTCAAATCGATCGTATTAGTCTCCTATGATTTCAACACCTATTTGTAGTTCTAATGCTGTTTTCAGAGTGACATGGCTTCAACAAGTTCTTCGAACCTTATTGTTAGATTGTTATCCACAACTCTTCTTCCAACAACCTCGTCACAAGGCATCATCGCTTTAGGAGATTTTCTTTTAAAATGATATTGAGAAGTTTCCTTACAAAAAAACCGCAACCTATAAGGTAAATCCCATTCAATGCCATCTATAATAGCTCATTACCTCGTCTATTCTCCTCAATGACGACAACCTATTCACCGACAAGCTTCTTCTGCAACATTCTCATTACAGTAATTTCAACATCATTGATGTTGATGATTTCTTTGGCCTATTTTTGATAAGGTCTGCAGCATTCACCCTTGTTCTTTCTATGGTTTGGTGGCTTGGAGAATCTTTCCATTATTTCCAATAAAAGATGCCTGGTGCTTGCAGACTTTTCTCAGTTGGACTTTGAAAACTGTATGCCTCAGTAGTTATACTCCATTTTGCTTTGAGTTAGTATTAGTCTCAAAGTATCAAATAGCTTAACTTGAAATCAAAGAGAATGAGTGAGTTTCAAATCCGCTACTAGCTTTACCTTTTAGGAGGCATTTATTTCATTTTCTTTTCTCTTCAGTGACGACTAAAATATCTTTAATTACTATTAATAACCACCATCTCCATGGCTGCTTCTGATGGATTCATCATGCCTAATTATTATTAAAGCTGTGCACATGAGCTAATAAGATGATAGTAATGACACTTACACTTAGCATATCATTAATGGTATTGAGCCAATTTTAAATTAAGATTTGAATAAATGAGATGACACTCGGCATAGAATTTGTGCCTTATTTTAATTATCATAATTTATATAATTTTAATTTAATTCTTTATTGCATTATGCCATGTATTATTAATAAGGCACTTAAATAATGTGATTTTATTTTAATTTTAATACTGTAAGAAAAAAAAATCAACGAAGATTTAATGATGGCCACTTATATATTTTTCCATGAATTATCATGGTTTAATGATTAATATGATTTGCAATTAATTATTTACATATCATGTATAATTCATTAAAACATAGTTTGAATTTGAACTTTTATAAATCAAACATAATAAATATTACTAATTATAAAGGCCAACCAATATTAAATTTTTTTTTATACTTGCCCTATTAGCAATCAAAAATAATTTAATGCATAATTGATTATAGTTGTTTTAAAGTTATTGGATGTTGGTCATCACTATGTCATGGTCATCGGCACATGCTGCTCAATTTTAGCCTGTTTTGTTTGGAGACAGATAAAGTAAAATTAATCAAAGCTCGAACCATTGGGCATGCTGGGTGGGCGGTGGACCATTTCCTTTGTATTTCTTCTAGTCAAATTTGTGATACAGTTGGCATCAACTTTTCTTCTTCATGTCTCTAAATTCTATAACTTGCGAGCTTTCTCATTTTTTGTCTCCCGTGCTTTCACTGAAGAAGTATAATGCCATCCAACAAACCAATGCGAAAACCTAACTAATCTTTGGGCAAAAGAAGCCAGCTTTTGATTACCTAACAGAGATTGCTGTTCGCTTGATGAGAGGTTATTCATACAAGTGAAGTGTAAGAAGAGAGAGGAGGCCTCCAATAAGCAAAAAGGTGGTGCTGAGGCTAAGGAGATGAAATTGCTAGTTCGCCAAGGTCCCTTCCCTCATCATAGTCCATCCCTTTTTCTATAGGAAAGGTGAATTAAACTTATGTTCATTTGGTTCAGCTTCAGTTAATTGAAGTGGGTTCCAAAATTTTGGACAGTATTTTTACAAAATTATTTTTATTTAAAGTAGAAAAGATCTATTAATTAGGAACTAGAGAGCTTCAGTTCCCTGTTTCTTAGGGTGGATATCAGATATTGAGTACAATGTGTTATTCTTTAAATAAATATTCAATAGCTTACTATTTGAAAAGATGATACGTAATTAGTCTTGTGACATCTTTATTTGTAATTGAGTTATAGTTTTATTAATGTGTAATTGATTTTGTGCTTTACTTTCATATAATAAAAATTTATAAGATAAATATTTTTTATCTAAAAAAGTATGAAATTAGTAAGAAGTTATTTGTAATTAGTTATGCACTTCTTTTGTTTATAAGATAACTCATTTGAGTTTTATTCTATGAGATGAGTGAGATTCTCCATTTTTTATTTAAGCCGTTTTGATGAGGTTTAAGATAATTTTTTTTTATTGTACATTAGTTAATGCTTTTACATATGATATTTTCCATTGTTTTGAATAAACTCTTCATGCCAAACTTGCACAATTAATTGTTATAACCACATTTTTATGCTGGGTTTTGAATTGCTAATTCCACAATAAAGTATACCTAGTTGAGCTTCTACTTGAAATAAATGTGAAAATTTATGTCAAAATTATTCATTGACTTTGTGTTAGGAATCCAATAATTAATCATGGTTAATAGTTTGACTATACTTGAGAAAGCATTTAAGAAGACATGGTGTGAAAAATGAGAATTCATTGGCATTGATAAGAATTGAATGAAGACTACGCTAAAATAAAATGTTAAGTAACATATTTGTGCTTATGCATGTTACTAGTTTCATGTAAAGCCATAGGAGGTTATTTCATGGTTAACTCAAATTAGGGGTATAAGTGAACATGAGCCTACTACTTGAGCTCAACTTGTTAACAAGCTCACGAGTTGAGCTTATAGAGCCATGAGCATGAGCTCAAGTCTATACTGGCTTGGCTCATAAGCTTGTTGTGCCACTTGATTATCTTAAAATATATTTAAAAATTAATTTAAATTAGCATTATATTTATATTTTTTAACATTTTATATTTAATTCTATATTAAAAATAAAAATTCTAAAAAAAATTGAAATATTTAATTTAAAAGTAATAAATCGAACTGAACAATTGAGTCAAACTGAAGCTTCCAAACGAGCTCAAGACCATAAATTTTTAGGGAGTTGAGCTGGAGCTCAATAAGAACTAAAAAGCTTAGCTCGATTATTTAATATTCGACTCGAGTCGACTCGACTCTGTTTTTACCCCTAACTCAAATCACAGCTTGCCTCTAAAGTAAAACAGGCAGATGATATTACTTTTGGTGTTTTCTCATATGAATTTTGCTACAAGTGCAGAAAATTTATTTCTCTAAAGCAGCATGTCGAGATAAGGATTTAAGAATGTTGAAATGGGATGTGAATTTTGTTGTTTTATAATGTTTCTCAGGATATTTGAAGTTCTCTGGTAAAGCATCCAGAGACATGCCTCTTTGAAAACAGGTATATGAATCCCTTTCTTTGAAAATAGGGTTTATGATTTTAGATTTTAGCAGTTCATCCTTTCAACAATAATTTTATGTAGCTGCAGATTTCCACCCTGTATATTCAGAACTCTTGGAAGGCATAAAAGACAAACTTCTAAATAGTGAGTCCGATGTGAGTATGTGCCTGGTTCACTTTGTTGGCTCTATGCTGATTGCTATCTGTATGTTTTTGCTGATTCACGCATGTGTGTTCCATGCTAGATGATTGAAAAATCACTATCAACTGTCCATTATTGCCAGATATAGGAAGAATTAGTATTGATCAATGGTACAAGAAGCATTAAAAGAGGCAGGATTATATAATGAAAGGGAGATTAGCGATTTAAATCCATGTCATATACTTATCATAATGTTTGCTTTAATTCGGGTTTGAACTCGACTCTATTTAACAATAACGGCGGCATTTATGTCAAATCAAACTAGAATCGAGTCAAATCGATTTGGCGTCATCAAATTTGATCAAATCTATTTCAATCACCTAAATACGGTTCAATTTTGATTATGAAGGAAGAATGGATGAGTACGATTGCAAGCTCTGCTTAAAATGAGGTCAACAATAATGTAGATTACCACTCAATTATTAAAATTAACAGGATGGAGTTATAATGAAGTAAATTCTTCCATTGAAGTTTTTGTCCACATCATTTTATAGGAAGAATATGTTAGTCATATATCAATTCAATGCTGGATCTCGCGATAACATTTTGCTTTCTTACTTCTCCCAGGAAAGAAGACAGTCTTCTCAAAAAGCACATTATTTGTAATTAGAGTATGATCTTCAATAAATCTAACATAATATCAAAAAATGCTTTAATGTTTAATAATTTGGTATTGATATTAAAAAACTTTTCTTTAGAGATTTTTTTATGCTTCTTAAAAATCCCAATATTAAATCCTCTTGTTGTTCTTTGGGTTTTGTATATTTACCTAACCACATCGACAACAAAGCATACATGGAGTGGGGTGACAGTAAGATGGATAAGCTTAACAATTACTCAACTTGTATCTTTTGAAGTTTTGATAATCATTGAATGATTTTAGAATATCCATGGGAGAGTTAGCAACCAATAAGTTACAAAATACACTTTTTAAGGTTCTTATATAGTTTTTTTCTTTGGAGACTTTGAAAGAACATCTTAGATGGAAAATATAATCTTTTATTTAGCCACCATGTATCCTAATTCTTAAAATAAATTGTTGGAAAACTTATAATGAAAGTTTAATGCGCAGTGGTTCTTTTTTGCTTAAATGTGCAAAGCATAATGTGTGTGTGTATAGGCATTTTATTTAATCAAATTTAATTCTCATCAAGTAATAATTTTTATCATATAAGTTGCATCCTTGTATTTCTCTTATTTCCCAAAAAAAAAATTGAGATGGATTTGGCAAGTTAATGCGTCTTTTTTCTATAAATATTGCTAGCCCTAAGTGCAGAGTTTATAGTTCTCTTTTATTCTATGTATGAAATCAACCACTCAATAGGTGCGTGAGCTAAACCCAAATGCTGCCCAAAAATGCAGAATGAAGAAACGTGCAAGTAGTTTCACACTTGTGTGATGCGCTACTCGGCTCCTTTCTCTTTTAGGTGAGAAGATTGTTAGTGTCACCCTTCGTGCTGCAACAGTCACTTTTGAAGTGCACTTGCTTTTAACAATCTTGCTTAGTGCATTGATAATTAAAAAAAATTAGTACTTGCTATTCATGTAAATTATTCTCAGTTTAAATTTTTTTCCCGTCTATTTTTTATGCATTTTGAGGTCATGTTAACTACTTATTTAGTCAATTTTTAAAACATTGCAACTATTCATCGTATCAAGCATATGATATATGATTAGTAATATTTGATAATAATATATAACTTGATGATTATTTAAAAATTGCGCAATTGAGACATTCGTTGAAGCAGATAAAAGAACTAAGAGCATGCTCCTATGGAGCTATTGATGATTTGATGGGTATGCTTCAGTTATGCTTGGCACGCCTCATGGAATTTATAATGAGATGTAAGCCTCAATTTCATAGTCATTGGTGTTGGGCTAATTTAATTGATAAACTTAAGCCCAATTACCATTATGATTTTATACCCAAAACTATTTCATTAAAAACCTAGAATCCTAAACCTTGATTCATACATGCACTTGTTGACTTGCATGCTCCACGGAGAATCTAACCTACGAGAAGTTGCATTTGCATTGTTGTTGATGCTTCTATTGCAGCACTCACTGGTATCCCTTGACATAACATATTAACCTCTACAGTTGCAAAATTTGTTATGAGAGATGATTTTGAAGGATATAATTGAGAAAGATTGTTTTAAATGAAAATTTTTGACTAAGTGCAAGTTTTGTTATAACAACTACAATGCCTCTGTTTCAAGTCTTGAGAAAATTGATGCAGAGAAAACCCAACAATGGTTTCATTTATAATGCTGGGTGGGACGAAGGAGTTGATAACGAAAGGCTTAGGTGGAGATTAAGGCAATTAAAGAAAATTTGAGGGATTATTAGATGAGAAAGGGAGCTTCAAGTGCATCGATATTTGCAAGCAATGAGGGGTATTATCTAAAACTAAATATCAATATGACGAATAAGTCCACCCAATTAGAACATCAAACTTGGAATATGTACTATTGTATGGATCAAATGATTGTTGATTCAATAGGAGAGGGAAGGCTGTTCTCCAACTTGTAGCTTTTAGGAAGTGTTCTTTATATTAGAACAAGTTAAAGGCACTATAGCCAAACATTCCCCTGATAAATTATATTTTATTTCTATTAGATCCTTGCTTTTGATCTTTATTGTTTGTTTTCTGAATTTGTATTATTTGCTCAATTTTTTAATTAGTTGAGCTGTGAATTAAATTTGGAGATGGTACTTTCGAATTACAAATATTTTGCAGTTAAAGTGTTAGGTTTATCATCTTCCTTATGGCGGCATGAGAGAATTTGGAGTACTATAACCAAGTTTATACTATGGGAAGAAATTGGTTGATTAACTAAAACTTATTGTTTTTACCAAATAGATAACTAAGATTAAAGATTGACATTTGAGGAAGAAAATTTTGAAGGATGATGTGAGCCCCTTTCATAGTAAATAATATGTCATCAAGAAGATGAATGACTTATGGAGGATGAAAATGAGGTTACACCATCATACTATTAGTGGCATATCTCAATTTCACTTTTTGATGGAGAAAGGAACAAGAGCAACACAAACGAATGAGAAAATAGAAAATATTAGAATAAAATTTTATTTATAAAAATTAGAATAATCAATATAGTCACTGTTTTATTATTCTTATTGGAATTTATTATTATGGAAGAGGAATGCGATTGAAATTGAAGATGGGGAAGATTGAGAGGATGTTATAAATGAGATGAGGAGGCTAGAAAGCAATCATCGACTGATGAATTATAATGAACACTAAGTGGTGTGATTGACAGAGGCTTTTGAATTGAAAGTCTTAAGGCTTATGATTAATTTATTTGAAGAATGAGGACATGTTTACTTCATTTATTTTAGACATTGTGTTTATGTTTACTGTTTATTTAGACTTCATTGTTTATTATTGAATACTTATTGAGCATTTTTTATTATTTATTTTTTTATATTACTTATGTATGATCTCACTCATTAATCCTACGAGGATTATTCAGAAATTTTTTATTTTTATATTTAAATTAATTTAATAGTTTAATTTTGAGATTAGGCATTGTTTCAGAAAGAAAATGCCTTGATTTGCACAATTTCAAAACTTGTGTTTGACAATATATATTTTTTTAATTGTACTACTTTCTGGTTGTATGCTTGCTTCCATTTTTCTTGAATTGCATTTAAATTCATGCTTTCTCTATTAATTTTGTTCTAATAAACTATATTACTTTTTTAGTTTGATCAAGATCATGATGAAGGTTATGGGCAAAAAAAAAATGATGAAGGTTATTGGTGAACCTTCTCGAATTTGATCATAGTAATCTAGACTTAAAATATAAGGGTGTGTAACCTTCTTTAGATCTAGATCAATAAATTTGAATTGATTTACAGGAAAAATTTTATATGAGATGTAATTGAATGTATCTTAAAACATGTTATGGTCATAAATTGTAGGAAATTCTAATTTACATGATATTGAAGAGGCCAAAGCCTGACACTTTTTATGGTGTATCAAAGAGATTGGTGGTTTAAATCTATATTTTGATGTTAGAGCTTTGCTACATAGCCTAATTTCCTGAAATGAGAGTGATAGTCCACAACTATAAATCAGAACCACTATCTTTTAGGTTAACGTGAAATTTTGTACTTGAAGTTTTTTCAGTTTATTCATAACCCTATAGGTGGTCTATTGTTTAGCGTTTATTAAAGAATTAAGTTGTCTTGATAAGACTTCGATTGGAAGATGCATATGCATCAATTTAGGGCCAATCATATGCATCAATTTAGGGTTTCAGGCAATGTTACGATTTTACAGCAGTATCAGTCAGTATTTACTTAAGTAATAATGGAAGGGAATATAGAATCGTACAAGATAATAAATCTAGAGTGTTCTTACTTGAAGATGTTAGATTCCACCCTTAATGTTCCTTGAGGATGAATTATTTTTTTAATGTTGCTTTGCCTAGATCTCCATGCAATCTTCTTGATTTCTTCCCTCCCTAATTCTTTCTCTTCCCTCGTCTATTTTATTATTTCTCTTCCAAAGAATTTTCTGTTGCTCTTTTATTGTTCATTATTATTTTTTTTTTGTCAGATGTTTACGTTAGGGAGGTTGGTGGGTTTATAAATAATGGGGAATTGGAGAAAATAAGAGAAAATGAGCTAGAATAGGATGCCATGATTTTTGTACCTCTCCTTGCAATCCATGCACTCTAGAGAGAGGCTCGTTAATAGAGGATGAGAGCTTTTTTTTATGTCTCTTGAGAGGCATCAATTAGGATTAGAGAGAATGAGGGAATTGGCTAATCAGAGGCAATTGAGGTTATTTTGAAGGAACTTTTTAAACCTATTCTACCTGACGGACAATTAATATCCTGATGGTCATATTTATAGAATATAGGATCCTTTCTTAAAATACTTAAAAAATAAATAATTATTTAAATTAGTTAAATAAGAAAGGTAGGGGTAGACCTAAAAAAACTGGTTAGAAAATATTAAGAATGACCTTTCTTTATTAGATTTAAACGAGAATTTGACTTTTAATAGGACACAATGGAGAAAAAGGATTCATGTAGCCACCCACGTAGTGGGATAAAGGCTGATGTTGTTGTTGTTGTTGTTAAATATGACAATTAAATGATAAATACAAAGGATAAGAATGACTTTAAGGGGGGATAAGGAAATGAATAAAGATTTAGCATTTAGAAACATGCATTTACTAGATTTGACTTCAGCATTTCACCCTGAGAAAAAGCTAAAATATAATATTAGTCATGCATATTATTTTTTCTATTGATTAGTAGTGAACAGGAATGACTATAGTAGAAGTATTGTGAATGATGTATGGTAGAATCTTATACATGTATGCAAATGTCATTGGTGAGCGTTTGTTGTGATTTATTATAACATTTAAAGAAAATTAGGGGTGAATATCATAATCCTCTATTTAAACGAACATCAACTTTCCAATGTACATCACCTGTAATGGTTGATTTTTGTTTGTAAACGTGTGGAACAAATTGTTGTAGAATATTGATTTTATAAATAATGGAAAAAAACATGGGAGTTATATTGTTCTCCATTGGGCCCTAATGAATGTATTTTTTTTGTTTCATGTAGGTCTCAATAGAGCTGCATATTGTCAAAAAGTTGTATATGATATTTTGCAACATGGGGAGGGTGGAATAATTCAGAAGGACTAGCTTAAAGAAAAAGATAGACCATTGTATTCTACTTGATAATTTGTTCCTAATGTTGGTGTTTCAATGGATGCTCGTGCAAAGGCTTTACGAAGCCATTCAAAGCGGTCACAAAAGCACATGTCTCTACGACAAATCGGAAATGTGGGTCTTTTAATGCCAAAGGAGTTTCACAGTGCGTATTAATTATTATTGAATCGTTTTTAACATTATATATGTAGCTTTAGACTCTTTGTGGCTTCTGAAATTTTATGCCCATAAATTTTTTATGAAAACGCTTATGGAACTATATGAAGTGAGAAGTTCAATTTTAGCATTTATAGTCAAGCTTTAAGGATGGCTATTTTCTACAATATTTTCTTTTACAATTTTCAGTTATTCATTATTGTTTTCTTTCTTCACATAGTCCTCGCAGTTGTACATGTTTGATATTTAATCTGTTCACACTTCAAATGTGTAAATGTTACTAGTGTTTCTATGATGGAATGTTCCAAATTTGCTGTATAATACAACTATGAGAAAGTAATGAAACATAGATTTAGAAGCATTACGCCAATTCTCATGCAAGGAAGATCTACTATGAAAGTGATTTGTGTTAAAGACAAGTAACGGAAGATATAGAATAAAGGATCTTCATATTCTTTTGTTGATCTTGAGAAGATATGTATGATTGATTGCCATGATAATTGATTGGCAGACAGTGAGGAATAAATGCGTGTCTTAGTCTCTTTGGTTTCGTTGAGTGTTCAACCTCTCGACCTACTACCAGGATGTCGCCTTGGGGATCTTCTGACAAATTGAACTTAAGCCCAAGCATCCTAAACTGCTTCAGTTTCCTCAGTGTAGTATTGAGCCAAAGTATCAAGATATGTTGCAAGGATTGTTCTTTCCTCATGAAACTTGCGTAGTTTGCATGCTGTCACGTGATCTACTAAGAATGCTCTAACAAAGTTGTTACAAGTCTGCATGCTAACTGCCACTAGTATTAAATAATTCGAGTGTGATGCTATATTTAGATTCTTTTACCAAATTATGAATTATGAGTATTCATATATCTGTGCAATGTTTGTTTGCATATAGCTTTATTGAATTTCTTATTTTGGGGCATTGACCTTAGATATTTGTCCTTGCTAGTTGCAGATTTGAGCTCTTCAAGCCAATGCATGACATGTGGAAAGCCTATAATTGAGCTCCTGGAAGAATCCAGGTGAGTGTCCTAATTGCTTTGCTCTGTCTTGTTGCTGGTATTTTGTTCTTTCTCTATGCAAGAAATTGGCTACATACTCGAATCTTATCGAACAGTTTCTATGGTATTGTGATTATCAATTGTTTGATTGCTTTGCTTTTACTTTGTGCTTCCGAAATCTTAATGAGTTACTTTAATGCTGGCAATATACCATGTCTTTTATTGGTTCACATTTGTACTAATACTGCTTCATACTTACTTATCCAGTAAAAAACAATTGGCTCAATGCCTTCTCACAGCAGACTTGCATGGTGCTTTTGTTGTTGGTAATAAATGCTTTTTTGACCTGAATCATCTATTGTGTTTATTTTTGGCTGAAATATACTTTAGAGTGGGATACTAATGCACATGTTATCTTCTATTTTTTTATGGATGACTTTTAGTTGTTGAGTGTAAAACAAGATCTTTTGTTGGTATAAGCGGCATTTGATTCGGAAGAAACAGCAGAGACCTTTGGAATAATCAAGCAAGATAATCATTTCCGAGGTATCCTCTTTGAGAAACTTTAAGATTTATAATTGAGTTGATCTTAGTATTATTTCATGTGCTAACATCCTAACGTGTAGTATAAGTGATGGATTAGGAATTTCATGTGGTAGGATTAGGAAGTAAAAAGTGATGGATAATAAACTAAATTTAACATCTCAAATAACACTTAAGAGGAAATGAATGCAGAATGCAGACTGATAAAACAAACTCAAACTGCAGAACGTATAATAGCTCATCTGAATGCTGGCAGTGGATGGTTTGTATTGTGTCTTGCATTGTCGCTATATAGTTGCATGGGTAATTTTGCTCGTCTTTCTGCCATTCTGCTTGCTTCTCTGTTGTGGTCACTAAGATCTATTTTGCTTATCTGCTAGATGTAATACAAAATCTTGTTTCATTAAACCGTTATGCCTGGTGATATATTGCCAATAAGAGCTTAGCAATTGGCGATTTAGAATATGCTTAATCTTTTGGAGAAATTGCATTTTTGAAATATCAATTGCTCTCGTGATTGCATGGGCCGTTTGGCAAGCATGCTTTTGTTCCCTTTATGACAACTCCTCAAACTTGAAGAGAATCATTCACTTTGCTGAAAATAAGTTCCTGTAGGCTGTGGTAATTATGAAGGAAACAGGGGAGAGAAATGAAATGGAAGGACATGGAGGTGTGGTATGTTTTTTCAAGGTGTAAAGAAAATCTGGAAATTTACTACAATTTCTCTACCTGCTTTTCTTTCTGAAACCGAGTGAGTCATTGGTGAAGGCATGTTTAATTGACACTTATCACATCATTGACATCATTTTTTTCCCTTGCGCATCACCGCATTTGGGTGTATGTGTATAAATTTCCCCATTTTTTATTATTAACTCTACAATAACAACAACAACACATCAAGCCTTTTCCTACTACGTGGGTCGGCTACATGAATCCTTTTTCGCCATGTTGTTTCCTGGTTAAAAGTCCAATATTGCTCTTTCTTAGATAATTATAGATCGTTTCTATTTTCTAACCAAGTCTTTTTAGGTCTACCTCTACCTTTCTTAACATAAGTCAAACTAATAACCTCAACTTTCCTAACTTGGTCATCGGAGGCCTCCGTTTGATGTGACCAACCCATCTAAGGCGACTCTCTCTAATCTTATTTCCACTGGAGCTACTCCAACCTTTTCACGTAGATGCTCATTTGTCTATACCTATCTCTAAGGGTCAAGCCACTATCCACCAGCATCCTCAATCTCTGACACCTTAACTTAGTATTATCTTCTCTTTTAATGGTCACAATCATCGGTCCACCATAAAGCATTGCGGGTCTTACCACCATCTTATAGAATTTTCCCTTAAGTTGAGGGGGAACTCTTTCTATTGCACAATAAGCCCGATGCATCTCTCCACTTAACCATCCATTGAATTCTGCGATAAATATCCCCATCATTTCACCATAACTTTTCTGAACAATAGATCCAAGATATCTAAAAACTTGTACTCTTCTGATCGCCCAAAGTCACAATCCCCTCACTAGTCTATTGCTATAAAATTACACTCCATAATATTCAGTTTAGATCTACTCAAGCGAAAACCTTTTGACTCTAAAGTTGACCTCCATAATTCAAGTTTATCTTCAACTCCCTCTCTAGTCTTATCACAAGAAGAATATCACAGCAAAAAGCATACACAAGGTACATCCTCTTGCAAATGTCTATGTGAGAACATCCATGACTAAAGCAAAAGATATGGACTTAAGGCGGATCCTTGATGTAATCCAACCGAAATAGGAAAATACTTGGTCAAACCACCTTGTGTTTGAACACAAGTAATAACTATTGCATACATATTTTTAATGATTTGAATATAAGCATTATTAACTCCTTTCTTTTCAAGAACTCCCATAGCACTTCTTTGGAAATTATCATATGCTTTCTCTAAATCAAATATATATCATATGTAGATCCTCCTTATTCTCTCTATATTTCTCCATCAAACCTCTCAATAAATGTATGGCTTCCATAGTAGACCTACCCGGCATGAATCTAAATTGATTGTTTTATTATTAACTCTAGATACAATAAAATATTATAAGCAGCAAGAGTAGTAAATATCACAAAATCTTGTATCAATGCTCAAACAATTTGCCTTAAAACAAAGAAAGAAAGAAAAAGCAATGCTGTGAAAGATTTCCCTTTTTTTTTCGTGTCCTTACCATTACTTTCACTTGAACTAAACATCATTGTGGCACATTTGTGGTGCTTAGTTTGCTTGCGTTGAGTATCAGGAGATGCTATATAATTGTGCTTGCTGAAAATAATTTTCTGATCTATTTTGCTTCGTTTATTGTTTTATTTGCAGTTGAAGCAGACAATTTACATAAGCTGAAATGCTCTATCATATTGAAATTCTTCATTTAACAAATCACATGATTTGATTCAGTGGTTCCTAAGCATGGATCTGTGTTTATATTTCAAGCTGGGTGTTGGAAGGTTACTTTGCATGGCGACAACTTTCCCTTGCGGAACATCACGTAATGTTCAGCTATCTACTGGGCTTGCATGTTGTATTTCAAAGGTGAGTTGTTCTGATTGCGCTAGTCATCTTGACAAATGACTATTGATTATGATTTTAGTGATGTCTATGTAAAATTATCACAGTTTTGTTTCCTGCTAATTATTTATCTGTTCTGAAACGGATTCTTACTCTTGGCACACAATCCTCAGCAGCGACACTATATGTTTTAATGTTTTGAAAAAATAATTATGATAGAAAAAAAATATTATCCTGTGCGGCTGTGCCCTTTCACATTACTAGAGTATGTTGATTGATTTATTAAGTTCCATATATTTTTTTTAATATAGTCAAACAACACCAAAATATAGTTTCATTGCAGTTTGACTAAGTACAGCTTGCTGCATGGTGTAGAAGCTGTATGTGATTTAGGGACTAAATTAATTATAGCTTCTTGTTAGGGTAAATTTTATCTGTACATTCTTATTTCTATATCTACTAATTGTTATAGTCCTTATGTGCGAAAAAATCTTAAACAAAATGTTCAGATGTGCACAAAATGGGTAGCATCTAGGGGATAAATAGATTGAGTCGGTCGAGTACTGCCTAATCGAGTTATAAGCTTATTTAGGGGTGAAAGCTTGAGCACATTTAGAAAGCTCAATCTTGAGTCAATTGTTGAGCTCGTTTTCTTAGTTTTAAACTAAAGAAAATCAAATTTTAGAATTTTTATTTTAATATAGAGTTAATTTAAAATTATTAAAATATATTTAATATACTAATTTAAATTAATTATTAAATATATTTTAATTTAAATCGAGTGGCTCAATGAGCTTTCGAGCCAAGCCAGAACTTGAGCTTGTTTAATATACGAGCTCGAACTCGTGGTTTGATAACTTGACTGGCTAGCCGTTTAACGGTCGAGCTGGAGCCGGCTCGGCTCACTTACCACCCTATGGCATCTGTTCACTTGATGATGGTGTAAAGTCTTACTTTTTTTTTTGGTTATCGTTGTAACAATGATATCTTTGTAATAGTTATAGTTTTCTATAATATCGGATAGTACTCTCTAATCTCTTGTTAAGTAGAAGTAATGACTATGACAAGAGGATAGCTTTAGAAAAAAAATTTGTATGTGTTTTTTCTTGCCTTATGGTTTTATTGTCCGAGAGTTAAACTTCACAACCCCAAAATGCTCAGCTTGTAATTTTCTTATGGATAAAGTATACATTCATCGCAACATAAAGAAGCACTTTCGTTTGAGATATTAAAGCTGTTAAAAAAAGAAACTTGATTTAAGGCAAAAGTTGTTCGTCTTTTGGCTCACTTGGTGATTGATTTTTTTAGCTTTAGAGAGAGATTAGACTTCAGTGAAGAAGGACTGTATGACTTCTTACCAAATTGAAGAGGTTTGGCATTTTTTATTAGAAAAAATTTGAATATCTCAAGTAAATCCTAACAAGAGAACAAAAACAATAAGAATGATCCACAAAATCCGATGGGAAAACAAACAAAACAGTATTTTTATTGAAGAATCAAACTAATGAAGAAATAAAAGCAGATTGATCCTCAATTCGAGAGGAGGATCTATTCCCAATCCCTAGACGCCGCTAGGAGCCCAAGACACCAATTCCAAGAACAAGAAACACCACATAAATTTACATACATCTAACACTGATCTCTCTCTTCCTACTTAAAGCATGCAAATAATCCTCGCAAAATTACTCCCTTAGCCAAGCCGCTCCTCCCTTTCTATGTGAAATCTTGAATTGGGCCCACCCATGCTTGGGTTGGCCCTTCAAAGGGGCGGACCAGTCCACCTCTTATAAAATGGACTGCGCCTTGGCAAAGGACCGGCTGGACTAGTCCATGAGGGACTGGTCTAACATTTTCCTGCGGCTGAATAATCTGTTGTTTGTGCGGAAACTCTGCTTTGTTGGCTTCCTAAAAAAAGCTCATATCTATTGGTTCTCATCGATTAGTCATAAAATGGTTTGAGGCATTATTTTGACCCTTGTCTCTTTGGAACAACTATTGAGGTGGTGGTTAAAATTTTTTTTTGGGTAGCTATCTTTTGTCAGGTTTTTTCTGTCATTGTGGACAAAATAAATTTCAGTTTCCCATTAAAATATTATTTAATTTCTGTTAAAGGATGATATTAGCTTTGAAATTATGTGTTAATCGCCAACGTCTTGTCTAAATGGGCAAGTAGAGTGGAAAACAAAATGATACTAATTCATTTTGAAAAGATATTAGAGGGCAATAAGTGACTTTTGGTTTGAACTCCATTTGGTACTTTAGCTTACCAAATCAATATATCATCGATGTAACACTTTATACATGAACTTTTTGGAAGGGATATGAATGAATCGTTTAACTATCCACTTAGATCCCATTGACCATAAACTTAGCCTTGACTAGCTTGAACCAGTGGCATGAACAACATATTGAATGGTTGGAGGACATTTTTTTGCTTGATCTTATGAGGAGTAAAGGGTTGATGCCGAATGGATACATGTGGAACAGAAGCATCACACAGATTCTTATAGAAGTTGCATATGTCGCGGTATAATTATTAGTCTCTTTATTCTTTTGATAAATTGATCACTTCGGCATCTATTGACCTAAAAAAGTTCTCAAGATAAAGTTGATTTACCCTACATGATCTATAAACTAAAATGACATAGTACTCCATATACATCTATAAATTAAACTATTTCTCTAAGAAGAAAAATGAGTCAAATATTTTATTAAGGAATGAGTTATCTAAAAAATCTAATCCAAACCACTGTTTTAGCCTCAGCTGAGTTATAAACTATTTTTTTTAGAGCTAAAATTGCATTAAAAGTATTGAAAGGTCATTTAGTGCGCATCCTTTCAAGAAGAAAAAGCCAAGAAATGATACGGAATTATCCTCATTTCATCAAAATACATGTAATCTAAATAGTAGTTGCACCAACAAACTTTTTTTTTTTCTTCCAAATTGTACTTCAACATCTTAAACCCTTCCTCAAAAGTCGGGTCCTCTCTCGATAACTGTATTAAAGTTTTCTTTTGAATAAAATAGCTTGCTCTATCCATTGAGGCTTAGGGTGGTTAAGGTGGGAGCATGATTGGGAACCCCCCATCCCGTTTTATTCCCCTCTACTAATGGTTCTTCGCTTCATTCAGTGGGGCAAAATAAGTATAGGTCCCAATGTAGGTGGGTGGCCTCGCAAGGTTCTGCCAAGGGATTAGTTACGCCGCCAACGCTTCTTTTGGAGGGGTATCAGGTACATAGTCCGTTCTAAAAAAAAAAAGAGGAAAATTTTGCTCTATCGATCTGCCTTGAGAGCTCAAACGTCAGCTTCAAGTTTTATTATAGTGAGATTTATCAAAATGCCCTTCACAACACGCAACATCCTTAACACTGCAAGTCTTACCTTGTCCAACAGTCAAACAATCTTAACTTCACACCATATATCGTATAAATTAGAAAAAAATAAGTGGAGAATTCCATGATATATTTATCTGTTCCTGAATGCATAAAAGGAAGAGTGCCAATTTTTCTCTCGTCAAGTATGACGAGCAGGGTGACGATCAGGACAGCCAGAGTTAGGAGAAAGGGATTCCGTCTCTCGCTCAATTGGATTCGAGTCGTTGCCATTCACGGCGAGAGGTGGCGGCGATGATCGTCGAGCACTTCTTAAATATGATTGTGCAACTCTGGAAAAGGAAAAATCTTTACAACGGAGTATCCATCAAGGAGTCTAATGCCCTCAAATTAATTTACACGTGTATCAAAAATACTAATTAAGGGTTTCTCAAAAAAATTACTAAATTATAAGAATTTACACTCACATAAAATTTATATTAGTAATAATGTAAAAAAATAATAATATATGACTCAAGATTAATTAACTACCAATAATATTCTTTGATAAATTAAATTTTTTTAATAATATTAGAAGTATATGTAGTCAATTTCTCAACTCATCATTTACTAAATAATTGTATAAATATAATATAATCTATAGTAATTAATTAAGTAATATATTAGAAGTATATTCATCAATTCGGGAAGATTAACATAAAATTTCAATACAAATAGATTGTGAAAAAATATTTTTTTGCATTCTAAGAAACAAAAAAAAAAAATATTTTCACCTATGCCCTTAATGCGAAAATTCGTTTTAAGTATTGCCCTTTTTAGATAATCTCTTAAAATAGTTTTTTTTTCCACTTTAATTATTAAAAATCTGCTTTTTTTTATAAATTTGCATTTGCTTCATGTGGTTTGTTACTTCTTCGCTGCTTCGGCCTCACGTGCTTCTATGTTGCTACGACTTTGGACAAACATGATTTATGCCCTTCAAACTTGCAAAATACCTCTGTCTACTCTTTTTCGTTATAAAACCATCTCCAACCGAATGCAAAACATGTCTATGACATCATTCCGTTGCTCTAGCCGAACGCGAAATTTTCCGCTATTTGTTTGCGAAGTGAACAGTGCGACATCAATATTGGTGTTACACTATTCATCAACGCTACTTTCTTGTCTCAACCAGACTTGCAGAATAATCATTACATTCGCAAAAGCCCGCAAAATAGAGTTCGATTGTAGTCGATTCACGACATTTTTGAGTTTCACCGTACTTTGGAGCGAAAAATGAAATTTTTGGTTGGACATACCCTACATCATCCCGATGATACTAAATTTTGCAGCTTGATGGATTTGACATTTCAACGCGTAGGAGAGTGATAGAGAGAACGACGGGAATGGGCTATTTGGCAAAAGTAGGATTTAACTTTTGTTGAAATTATTTAATAAGTCTTAGGTAGGTTAAATCCTTAAATTGTTCGGCACAATATTTTTTAAATCCTATGAAATGGCAACATAATCTAGGATTTAATATGATTGGTTCATCTTAAGATTAAAATTAATAGGTTATGAATTTAATTATATGTTAAGTACAAATAACTTATTAATTTAAATAATTATAATCAATAAATTATAATGATAAATAATTTAATTAGAAATAAGCTTAATTATTAAATTAATAATTATAATTTTATTTATTAATTTAATTTTTTTATGTGCTAATTTAATAAGTATTTAATATCTAATTATATTAATGTATATATTTTCTAATAACTAATTATTTAACTAGCTCCTACTATTTGATTTAATTAAATTTAAAGTATTATTTATAATGATTCATTATATTATTAATTATCTCAATAATCATTTAAAATTTCTAACACTAATTAATTATTTAATTATTATTTATAATATTATATGTTAATTATACTATTTTAAATTATATTTAATTCTATTGATTATTTTGAAATAACAAATTATTTCACTAATAATCATATTAATATTTTAATTACTAATTTAAGTATTATTTAGTTAGTTTTGATTATAAATTATATTATTAATTATTTCATTAATTTTTTTTTTTTGGGACAATTGGCCATTTGCAAACTCACACACACACGCATACACAGGATCGAACCTTGGACCTCTTAGTTGGAAGCCTAATCTCAACCAATAGGCCAAGGGGAGTTGTGTAATTATTTCATTAATCATTAAGAATTCTACTAATCATTATTTATTTAATTATTATTTATAGTATTAATTTTATATTTAGTAATTTTTATTTTAAATTATATTAATTAGGCTAATTATATTATTTTAATTACTAATTATACTATTATATATTTAATTAAACTAAATTAGATAAATTTTAAATGCATTAATTATTCTTATAAATATTTAATTAATTTACTTAATTATTAATATTTTAAATTATATTAATTAAGTTAATCAATAATAGCTTAGAGACGTCTAGGGTTTAGGGTTTGATTTTCATCTTCTTTGGCTTCGTTGCTTCGCTGGAGGTGTTGAGATTGCACAGGTCACTTCTTCGGCTCCTTCGTCGCTGTTCGACTTCGCTCCTTCGACGACGTTCCCTTCCTGTCCGATCGGAAGTTACGACATTTTGATCGGAAGCAATGACGGGAGCTCGCTCACTGTGAAGGTAACTTTCTCCCTTTCGCGCGCTTCTTCAGCCAAATCCCGTAAATCCGCCGAACTACAGGATTTAGCAAATCCAGGATTAAGTCAAAACGAGGGAAACGGAGGATTTATCCCGCCGTGAGATTTACGGGGCGCTCAAATCCCGTTTGGCAGAATTTAGCATAAATCCTGCTCAAATCCTGCATAAATCTTGTTGCCAAACAGATTCGGAGAGTGAGAGAGCGGACAGAGGAGTAGTCTAGCATCAAGTTGCCTGCCTCCCCATTCCTGCACTATATTACGATCGATGAGGAGTGTTGATGATTTGATACTAGAGGAGACTATATTACGATCGATGAGATGGTTCGTAAATCCTTATCTCTTTAATTTTGATGATGGCCAAACAGGTGGCAAAATGCTTTTAAATGATTTTACAATGCATAACCATTAAAATGGTTTGAGATTAAGTGGTTTGGGCTTAACCAAAATAAGTTAGTATGATGTGTAATAGTTTATGTATGATGTTTTGTTGAGTGTATGTTAAATGGAGTGTTGGATTTTGAAGAAATAAAACTTAACTAATCTAATTAAAGTTTGTTATTTAAATAAATACCTAAAGATATATGGGTTATTAATATATGGCTTATAGTCATCATATAATGACTATAATTAAGGTGTAGTGTATATATATGAAAGAATAATGCCAATAATAATTTGAGTGTTTGAATTCTATTTTTGGTGACACTTAAAAGGATAACTAGACGATTTGTAGAAGTAAAGTTGTAGATTGTAAATTACTTAAGTTGTATGACCTGACCATATTTATGGTTTGTGGATTGAATTAGAATTTAATTGTGGTGTCAAGTTTAAGTAGTGCTAAGTTGGCTCTTCTAAGTTCAAGATCTTAAGGTGATGCCAAGGTTTTAATTCATATTTTAAAATGTTGTAAGGTTGGGTGATCTCTTTTCTAAATTAAGGCAATGCTTACTTTCTTAAAAAATTGATGCATTTGTTGGATATTCTTTTGATTTCTTTTTATTTATATACATGAGATGAAGTTATTATTATAATATTGTTATTATGAATTGTTTTACAATGATTTATATCTCTTAATGCTACTGATCTTCATGTTGATATGAATAACATGTAGATTTCATAGTTGGTCGTAATTGCTTATGTAAACTTTATACCATTCCATGCATTTTTTCTTATAAAAGACATTGAATGCTAAGGCAATTGCTAAAGAAATGTTGTATGTGCATGTTCAAAGATCGAGTCACTCCTCATGGTACTAGTTGTGGATGTTTGCACCTGCTCGTATAGGATTACACCTTCTAGTGCTTCGAGAATGTCATAAGCTGGAAATTATTATTGATAATGGCAGTGTTTCAGTGACAGATGTATTAAATATTTATATTACAAGATAAGCTATGATATGATATGCTTTAATTCATATTCATGCTATTAATGTTAAGTTGAATGCTATTATTAAATTCTTGTTGGTTACTCTGACAGCTAAGTATTGTTTTTTATAATAATTGTTATTGCAAAGAGAAAGCAGGTTATATGATTTATTTATAATTTAAATATGGCAACTGACATGCATATTCCTTTTTTTTTCCCTTTGAGTTACTATAGTTTAGAATTGTGAACTCAACCCATTTTATTTTTGATATTTTTAGGTAAGTTGAGCTTGATGGAGTCATTGAAGGTTAAGAGCACCAAGAAAGGAATGGGTAAGTTTAGTTCTAAGTTATTAATTGTATTTTTGATTTAGAAGTTCTGATTAACATTTATTTGATACAAATCATCTCTGATGTAAGTATGAAATTGTAATATTGTCTACAGCATTGCCATTTTATCATTATTTTATAGTGATGGTAGATCAAGGATCAATCTACAATATCCATTATCAAGATCATCTGCTTCCACTTTTTACTATGAGCTTCCAGGCTAGGTCATGATAGTTGCCGCTTGCTCTCTCTCGTGCCACCCTTTACACTTGGTATTTTCCCTTGCATTCACTTGCAATGCCTAACTTGCCACAACCTGTAATGCTCGCCCATCCGACCATCACACCGACCATTCTGATCGATTATGTCTATAGGTCTATTTGTGCTTGTGCTCATGCTAGCAACTTGCTTGCGTGCTGCTGTCATCCACTTACCTAAATGCATTTTCACACATGTGCTTACTTCTCGCACCTTGTGCTGCTGCTGTCCACTCACCTACATGCATCCTCACACATCTGCTTGCTTCTTGCACCTTGTAGCCTAGACACATTCTAGTGTCTATCGTCTCGATCATGTCATTGCCCGCACTTGCTTGTTCATGAACTTGTTTGCACATTGCCTCATTCTTTATGACTATTCTCATTTTATTCAGATCAAAGGAATGAAGCTTCACTCTTCAGAATTTTCTTAATCAATATAAAAAAAAAATTCACGATTACAAGGATAATAACATTATCCTAAACTCCTAGTTGGTCAAAGGTAGTAGTCACATGATCATCATTTTTTTGCATGGATTTCAAAGACTACCCTTCACAAATATATTTTCAAATAGATATCACCTATACTTTAGATATTCCTAAACAAACCGAAACTCAATCTCTATATAAGATGTTAGTTTAATTATTTTCATTTTTTTTGTCCGTTGACATCCAGAGAGAGCTTTAGAATCCTTAGAAAAATCCGTAGCCTTACAAGTTTATTTTTTTGTAGATCCTATGAGGCAACTAACGATCTTAAAAAATTCTCCTTGTTTGATAAGGAATTAACTTCCATCCTTTAAGTTTCCTCTTTGATAATCTGAAGGGTCATCTTTTAGCATGTCATTCTAATTATCTTGGCACATTTATGAAATTTTATCAATTAAGTATCTTGATATATACATCGAATGCTCTACTTGGTATTTTAAAAATGGATAATGATGATTGAACTTTCTCATCTCCAACTTCCTTATCATTTTGTTATATTATAGTTTGGTTACACTATGGTTGAGACTCAAAGTGGTAGGGCAAAACTAAGAGGTTTCATGTGCTATGTATGCGTCATAAATAGAGCTCTCTATATGAATAAAGTTCAACTTCAACGAAAAAATCTATCTTTCAAAAACCTACTTGCAATTAATACCAACTTCATATAAATAAGCCATGTTGATAAATCGAAATGTAAAATAAGTTTCAAACTTGTAAAAAAACTTATATTTCATTAGCAGGTTTTCCCATATACTAATCACGAGAAAAAGAAAGAAGTATAAGGAAAAATAAAACAACAAAAATTAAAATCCATATGTCATAAATTTATCGTCTAGCTAGTTACATAAAAATAAAACAAATTCAACTTTTAGAAAGATGACTTGAGGAAGCTGTAGCACCGTGGAATTCATCATACAATAATAAATCAAATCCTTCTGGCAAAGTACAAAACCTCAGATCGAGAGCAACTTCCCATGGAATTTTGCCAATTTGGATCACTAAGCGCAGCATAACTCAAGTCTCTAATTACTTCTGATCAAAACAACCTTCACCTTGAACTCATTTATTTTTTGACGAGATTCTTGGGCAAGTATATCAGGCAAGAACAATAAGGCAATTACCAAACCATTTGAGATTAGTCTCAATTGCATCATGCCTTGACTTTTCTATTTCTCATAAGGCCTCAAATCGATCGATATTAGTCTCTATGATTTCAACACCTATTTGTAGTTCTAATGCTGTTTTCAGAAGTGACATGGCTTCAACAAGTTCTTCGAACCTTATTGTTAAGATTGTTATCCACAACTCTTCTTCCAACAACCTCGTCACAAGGCTCATCGCTTTAGGAGATTTTCTTTTAAAATGATATTGAGAAGTTTCCTTACAAAAAACCGCAACCTATAAGGTAGAATCCCATTCAATGCCATCATTAATAGCTTCATTACCTCGTCTATTCTCCTCAATGACGACAACCCTATTCACCGACAAGCTTCTTCCTGCAACATTCTCATTACTAGTAATTTCAACATCATTGATGTTGATGATTTCTTTGGCCTATTCTTGATAAGGCTCTGCAGCATTCACCCTTGTTCTTTCTATGGTTTGGTGGCTTGGAGAATCTTTCCATTATTTCCAATAAAAGATGCCCTCGGTGCTTGCAGACTTTTCTCAGTTGGACTTTGAAAACTGTATGCCTCAGTAGTTACCTCCATTTTGCTTTGAGTAGTATTAGTCTCAAAGTATCAAATAGCTTAACTTGAAATCAAAGAGAATGAGTGAGTTTCAAATCCGCTACTAGCTTTACCTTTTAGGAGGCATTTATTTCATTTTCTTTTTCTCTTCAGTGACGACTAAAATATCTTTAATTACTATTAATAACCACCATCTCCATGGCTGCTTCTGATGGATTCATCATGCCTAATTATTATCTAAAGCTGTGCACATGAGCTAATAAGATGATAGTCATGACACTTACACTTAGCATATCATTAATGGTATTGAGCCAATTTTAAAATTAAGATTTGAATAAATGAGATGACACTCGGCATAGAATTTGTGCCTTATTTTAATTATCATAATTTATATAATTTTAATTTAATTCTTTATTGCATTATGCCATGTATTATTAATAAGGCACATTAAATAATGTGATTTTAATTTTAATTTTAATACTGTAAGAAAAAAAAATCAACGAAGATTTAATGATGGCCACTTATATATTTTTTCCATGAATTATCATGGTTTAATGATTAATATGATTTGCAATTAATTATTTACATATCATGTATAATTCATTAAAACATAGTTTGAATTTGAACTTTTATAAATCATAACATAATAAATATTACTAATTATAAAGGCCAACCAATATTAAATTTTTTTTATACTTGCCCTATTAGCAATCAAAATAATTTAATGCATAATTGATTATTAGTTGTTTAAAGTTATTGGATGTTGGTCATCACTATGTCATGCTCATCGGCACATGCTGCTCAATTTTAGCTGTTTTGTTTGGAGACTTTAAGTAAAATTAATCAAAGCTCGAACCATTGGGCTATGCTGGGGTGGGCGGTGGACCATTTCCTTTGTATTTCTTCTAGTCAAATTTGTGATACAGTTGGCATCAACTTTTCTTCTTCATGTCTCTAAATTCTATAACTTGCGAGCTTTCTCATTTTTTGTCTCCCGTGCTTTCACTGAAGAAGTATAATGCCATCACAAACCAATGCGAAAACCCTAACTAATCTTTGGGCAAAAGAAGCCAGCTTTTGATTACCTAAACAGAGATTTGTGTTCGCTTGATGAGAGGTTATTCAACAAGTGAAGTGTAAGAAGAGAGAGGAGGCCTCCAATAAGCAAAAAGGTGGTGCTGAGGCTAAGAGAGATGAAAATTGCTAGTTCGCCAAGGTCCCTTCCTCATCATAGTCCATCCCTTTTTCTATAGGAAAGGTGAATTAAACTTATGTTCATTTGGTTCAGCTTCAGTTAATTGAAGTGGGTTCCAAAATTTTGGCAGTATTTTTACAAAATTATTTTTATTTAAAGTAGAAAAGATCTATTAATTTAGGAACTAGAGAGCTTCAGTTCCCTGTTTCTTAGGGTGGATATCAGATATTTGAGTACAATGTGTTATTCTTTAAATAAATATTCAATAGCTTACTATTTGAAAGATGATACGTAATTAGTCTTGTGACATCTTTATTTGTAATTGATGTTATAGTTATTAATGTGTAATTGATTTTGTGCTTTACTTTCATATAATAAAATATTTAAGATAAATATTTTTTATCTAAAAAAGTATGAAATTAGTAAGAAGTTATTTGTAAATTAGTTATGCACTTCTTTTGATTTATAAGATAACTCATTTTGAGTTTTATTCTATGAGATGAGTGAGATTTCTCCATTTTTTTTATTTAAGCCGTTTTGATGAGGGTTTAAGATAATTTTTTTTTATTTGTACATTAGTTAATGCTTTTACATATGATATTTCTCCATTGTTTTGAATAAACTCTTCATGCCAAACTTGCACAATTAATTGTTATATACCACATTTTTATGCTGGTTTTGAATTGCTAATTCCACAATAAAGTATACCTAGTTGAGCTTCTACTTGAAATAAATGTGAAAATTTATGTCAAAATTATTCATTGACTTTGTGTTAGGAATCCCAATAATTAATCATGGTTAATAGTTTGACTATACTTGAGAAAGCATTTAAGAAGACATGGTGTGAAAAATGAGAATTCATTGGGCATTGATAAGAATTGAATGAAGACTACGCTAAAAATAAAATGTTAAGTAACATATTTGATGCTTATGCATGCTTACTAGTTTCATGTAAAGCCATAGGAGGTTATTTCATGGTTAACTCAAATTAGGGGTATAAGTGAACTGAGCCTACTACTTGAGCTCAACTTGTTAACAAGCTCACGAGTTGAGCTTATAGAGCCATGAGCATGAGCTCAAGTCTATACTGGCTTGGCTCATAAGCTTGTTGTGCCACTTGATTATCTTAAAATATATTTAAAAATTAATTTAAATTAGCATTATATTATATTTTTTAACATTTTATATTAATTCTATATTAAAAATAAAAATTCTAAAAAAAATTGAAATATTTAATTTAAAAGTAATAAATCGAACTGAACAATTGAGTCAAACTGAAGCTTTCCAAACGAGCTCAAGACCATAAATTTTTTAGGGAGTTGAGCTGGAGCTCAATAAGAACTAAATAAGCTTAGCTCGATTATTTATATATTCGACTCGAGTCGACTCGACTCGTTTTTACCCCTAACTCAAATCACAGCTTGCCTCTAAAGTAAAACAGGCAGATGATATTACCTTTTGGTGTTTTCTCATATGAATTTTGCTACAAGTGCAGAAAATTATTTCTTTCAAAGCAGCATGTCGAGATAAGGATTTAAGAATGTTGAAATGGGATGTGAATTTTGTTGTTTTATAATGTTTCTCAGGATATTTGAAGTTCTCTGGTAAAGCATCTCAGAGACATGCCTCTTTGAAAACAGGTATATGAATCCCTTTCTTTGAAAATAGGGTTTATGATTTTAGATTTTAGCAGTTCATCCTTTCAACAATAATTTTATGTAGCTGCAGATTTCCACCCTGTATATTCAGAACTCTTGGAAGGCATAAATGACAAACTTCTAAATAGTGAGTCCGATGTGAGTATGTGCCTGGTTCACTTTGTTGGCTCTATGCTGATTGCTATCTGTATGTTTTTGCTGATTCAGCATGTGTGTTCCATGCTAAGATGATTGAAAATCACTATCAACTGTCCATTATTGCCAGATATAGGAAGAATTAGTATTGATCAATGGTACAAGAAGCATTAAAAAGAGCAGGGATTATATAATGAAAGGGAGATTAGCGATTTAAATCCATGTCATATACTTATCATAATGTTTGCTTTAATTCGGGTTTGACTCGACTCTATTTAACAATCAACGGCGGCATATATGTCAAATCAAACTAGAATCGAGTCAAATCGATTTGGCGTCATCAAATTTGATCAAATCTATTTCAATCAACCTAAATACGGTTCAATTTTGATTATGAAGGAAGAATGGATGAGTACGATTGCAAGCTCTGCTTAAAATGAGGTCAACAATAATGTAGATTACCACTCAATTATTAAAATTAACAGGGATGGAGTTATAATGAAGTTAAATTCTTCCATTGAAGTTTTTGTCCACATCATTTTATAGGAAGAATATGTTAGTCATATATTCAACTTCAATGCTGGATCTCGCGATAACATTTTGCTTTCTTACTTCTCCAGGAAAGAAGACAGTCTTCTCAAAAGCACATTATTTGTAATTAGAGTATTGATCTTCAATAAATCTAACATAATATCAAAAAATGCTTTAATGTTTAAATAATTTGGTATTTGATATTAAAAAACTTTTCTTTAGAGATTTTTTATGCTTCTTAAAAATCCCAATATTAAATCCTCTTGTTGTTCTTTGGGTTTTGTATATATTACCTAACCACATCGACAACAAAGCATACATGGAGTGGGGTGACAGTAAGATGGATAAGCTTAACAATTACTCAACTTGTATCTTTGAAGTTTTGATAATCATTGAATGATTTTAGAATATCCATGGGAGAGTTAGCAACCAATAAGTTACAAAATTACACTTTTTAAGGTTCTTATATAGTTTTTTCTTTTGGAAGACTTTGAAAGAACATCTTAGATGGACAATATAATCTTTTATTTAGCCACCATGTATCCTAATATCTTTAAAATAAATTGTTGGAAAACTTATAATGAAAGTTTAATGCGCAGTGGTTCTTTTTTGCTTAAATGTGCAAAGCATAATGTGTGTGTGTATAGGCATTTATTTAATCAAATTTAATTCTCATCAAGTAATAATTTTTATCATATAAGTTGCATCCTTGTATTTCTCTTATTTTCCCAAAAAAAAAAATTGAGATGGATTTGGCAAGTTAATGCGTCTTTTTTCTATAAATATTGCTAGCCCTAAGTGCAGAGTTATAGTTCTCTTTTATTCTATGTATGAAATCAACCACTCAACTAGGTGCGTGAGCTAAACCCAAATGCTGCCCAAAAATGCAGAATGAAGAAACGTGCAAGTAGTTTCACACTTGTGTGATGCGCTACTCGTGCTCCTTTCTCTTTATAGGTGAGAAGATTGTTAGTGTCACCCTTCGTGCTGCAACAGTTCACTTTTGAAGTGCACTTGCTTTTAACAATCTTGCTTAGTGCATTTGATAATTAAAAAAAATTAGTACTTGCTATTCATGTAAATTATTCTCAGTTTAAATTTTTTCCCCGTCATATTTTTTATGCATTTTGAGGTCATGTTAACTACTTATTTAGTCAATTTTTAAAACATTGCAACTATTCATCGTATCAAGCATATGATATATGAATTAGTAATATTTGATAATAATATATACTTGATGATTATTTAAAATTGCGCAATTTGAGACATTCGTTGAAGCAGATAAAAGAACTTAAGATGCATGCCTCCTATGGAGCTATTGATGATTTGATGGGTATGCTTCAGTTATGCTTGGCACGCCTCATGGAATTTATAATGAGATGTAAGCCTCAATTTTCATAGTCATTGGTGTTGGGCTAATTTAATTGATAAACTTAAGCCCAATTACCATTATGATTTATACCCAAAACTATTTCATTAAAAAACCTAGAATCCTAAACCTTGATTCATTACATGCCACTTGTGACTTGCATGCTCCACAGGAGAATCTAACCTACGAGAAGTTGCATTGCTATTGTTGTTGATGCTTCTATTGCAGCACTCACTGGTATCCCTTTGACATAACATATTAACCTCTACAGTTGCAAAATTTGTATATGAGAGATGAATTTTGAAGGGATATAATTGAGAAAGATTGTTTTAAATGAAAATTTTTGACTAAGTGCAAGTTTTGTTATAACAACTACAATGCCTCTGTTTCAAGTCTTGAGAAAATTTGATGCAGAGAAAACCCCAACAATGGTTTCATTTATAATGCTATGGGTGGGACGAAGGAGTTGATAACGAAAGGCTTAGGTGGAGATTAAGGCAATTACAAGAAAATTTGAGGGATTATTAGATGAGAAAGGGAGCTTCAAGTGCATCGATATTTGCAAGCAATGAGGGGTATTATCTAAAACCTAAATATCAATATGACGAGAATAAGTCCACCAATCTAGACATCAAACTTGGAATGTACTATTGTATGGATCAAATGATTGTTGATTCAATAGGGAGAGGGAAGGCTGTTCTCCAACTTGTAGCTTTTAGGAAGTGTTCTTTATATTAGAACAAGTTAAAGGCACTATAGCCAAACATTCCCCTGATAAATTATATTTTATTTTCTATAGATCCTTGCTTTTGATCTTTATTGTTTGTTTTCTGAATTTGTATTATTTGCTCATATTTTTTAATTAGTTGAGCTGTGAATTAAATTTGGAGATGGTACTTTCGAATTACAAATATTTGCAGTTAAAGTGTTAGGTTTATCATCTTCCTTATGGCGGCATGAGAGAATTTGGAGTACTTATAACCAAGTTTATACTATGGGAAGAAATTGGTTGATTAACTAAAACTTATTGTTTTACCTAAATAGATAACTATAGATTAAAAGATTGACATTTGAGGAAGAAAATTTTGAAGGATGATGTGAGCCCCTTTCATAGTAATAATATGTCATCAGAAGATGAATGACTTATGGAGGATGAAAATGAGGTTACACCATCATACTTATTAGTGGCATATCTCAATTTCACTTTTTGATGGAGAAAGGAACAAGAGCAACACAAACGAATGAGAAAATAGAAAATATTAGAATAAAATTTTATTTAATAAAAATTAGAATAATCAATATAGTCACTGTTTTATTATTCTTATTGGATTTTATTGATTATGGAAGAGGAATGCGATTGAAATTGAAGATGGGGAAGATTGAGAGGATGTTATAAATGAGAATGAGGGAGGCTAGAAAGCAATCATCGACGATGATGATTATAATGAACACCTAAGTGGTGAGATTGACAGAGGCTTTTGAATTGAAAGTCTTAAGGCTTATGATTAATTTATTTGAAGAATGAGGACATGTTTACTTATTTATTTTAGACATTGTGTTTATGTTTACTTGTTTATTTAGACTTCTTGTTTATTATTGAATACTTATTGAGCATTTTTTATTATTTATTTATTTTATATTACTTATGTATGATCACTCATTAATCCTACGAGGATTATTCAGAAATGTTTTATTTTTATATTTAAATTAATTTAATAGTTTAATTTTGAGACTTAGGCATTGTTTCAGAAAGAAAATGCCTTGATTTGCACAATTTCAAAACTTGTGTTTGACAATATATATTTTTTTAATTGTACTACTTTCTGGTTGTATGCTTGCTTCCATTTTTCTTGAATTGCATTTAAATTCATGCTTTCTCTATTAATTTTGTTTCCTAATAAACTATATTACTTTTTTAGTTTGATCCAAGATCATGATGAAGGTTATGGGCAAAAAAAAAATGATGAAGGTTATTGGTGAACCTTCTCGGAATTTGATCATAGTAATCTAGACTTAAATATAAGGATGTTGTAACCTTCTTTAGATCTAGATCAATAAATTTGAATTGATTTACAGGAAAAATTTTATATGAGATTGTAATTGAATTGATCTTTAAAACATGTTATGGTCATAAATTGTAGGTAAATTCTAATTTACATGATATTGAAGAGGCCAAAGCCTGACACTTTTTATGGTGTATCAAAGAGATTGGTGGTTTAAATCTATATTTTGATGTTAGAGCTTTGCTACATAGCCTAATTTCCTAAATGAGAGTGAATAGTCCACAACTATAAAATCAGAACCACTATCTTTTAGGTTAACGTGAAAATTTTGTACTTGAAGTTTTTTCAGTTTATTCATAACCCTAATGGTGGTCTATTGTTTAGCGTTTATTAAAGAATTAAGTTGTCTTGATAAGACTTCGATTGGAAGATGCATATGCATCAATTTAGGGCCAATCATATGCATCAATTTAGGGTTTCAGGCAATGTTACGATTTTACAGCAGTATCAGTCATGTATTACTTAAGTAATAATGGAAGGGGAATATAGAATCGTACAAGATAATAAATCTAGAGTGTTCTTACTTGAAGATGTTAGATTCCACCCTTAATTGTTCCTTGAGGATGAATTATTTTTTAATGTTGCTTTGCCTAGATCTCCATGCAATCTTTCTTGATTTCTTCCCTCCCTAAATTCTTTCTCTTCCCTCGTCTATTTTATTATTTCTCTTCAAAAGATTTTCTGTTGCTCTTTTATTGTTCATTATTTTTTTTTTTGTCAGATGTTTACGTTAGGGAGGTTGGTGGGTTTATAAATAATGGGAATTGGAGAAAATAAGAGAAAATGAGCTAGAATAGGATGCTCCATGATTTTTGTACCTCTCCCTTGCAATCCATGCACTCTAGAGAGAGGCTCGTTAATAGAGGATGAGAGCTTTTTTTATGTCTCTTGAGAGGCATCAATTAGGATTAGAGAGAATGAGGGAATTGGCTATCAGAGGCAATTGAGGTTATTTTGAAGGAACTTTTTAAACCTATTCTACCTTGACGGGACAATTAATATCCTGATGGTCTCATATTTATAGAATATAGGATCCTTTCTTAAAATACTTAAAAAATAAATAATTATTTAAATTAGTCTAAATAAGAAAGGTAGGGGTAGACCTAAAAAGACTTGGTTAGAAAATATTAAGAATGACCTTTCTTTATTAGATTTAAACGAGAATTTGACTTTTAATAGGACACAATGGAGAAAAAGGATTCATGTAGCCGACCCCACGTAGTGGGATAAAGGCTTGATGTTGTTGTTGTTGTTGTTAAATATGACAATTAAATGATAAATACAAAGGATAAGAATGACTTTAAGGGGGGATAAGGAAAATGAATAAAGATTTTAGCATTTAGAAACATGCATTTACTAGATTTGACTTCAGCATTTCACCCTGAGAAAAAGCTAAAATATAATATTAGTCATGCATATTATTTTTCTATTGATTAGTAGTGAACAGGAATGACTATAGTAGAAGCTATTGTGAATGATGTATGGTAGAAGTCTTTATACATGTATGCAAATGCTCATTGGTGAGCGTTTGTTGTGATTTATTATAACATTTAAAGAAAATATAGGGTGAATATCATAATCCTCTATTTAAACGAACATCAACTTTCCATTGTACATCACCTGTAATGGTTGATTTTTGTTTGTAAACGTGTGGAACAAATTGTTGGTAGAATATTGATTTTATAAATAATGGAAAAAAACATGGGAGTTATATTGTTCTCCATTGGGCCCTAATGAATGTATTTTTTTTGTTTCATGTAGGTCTCAAATAGAGCTGATATTGTCAATAAAGTTGTATATGATATTTTGCAACATGGGGAGGAGTGGAATAAATTCAGAAGGACTAGCTTAAAGAAAAAGATAGACCATTGTATTCTACTTGATAATTTTGTTCCTAATGTTGGTGTTTCAATGGATGCTCGTGCAAAGGCTTTACGAAGCCATTCAAAGCGGTCACAAAAGCACATGTCTCTACGACAACATCGGAAATGTGGGTCTTTTGATATGCCAAAGGAGTTTCACAAGTGCGTATTAATTATTATTGAATCGTTTTTAACATTATATATGTAGCTTTAGACTTTTGTGGCTTCTGAAATTTTATGCCCATAAATTTTTTATGAAAACGCTTTATGGACTATATGAAGTGAGAAGTTCAATTTTAGCATTTATAGTCAAGCTTTAAGGATGGCTATTTTCTACAATATTTTCTTTTACAATTTTCAGTTATTCATTATTGTTTTTCTTCTTCACATGTCCTCGCAGTTGTACATGTTTGATATTTAATCTGTTCACACTTCAAATGTGTAAATGTTACTAGTGTTTCTATGATGGAATGTTCCAAATTTAGCTGTATAATACAACTATGAGAAAGTAATGAAACATAGATTTAGAAGCATTACGCCAATTCTCATGCAAGGAAGATCTACTATGAAAGTGATTTGTGTTAAAGACAAGTAACGGAAGATATAGAATAAAGGATCTTCATATTCTTTTGTTGATCTTGAGAATATGTATGATTGATTGCCATGATAATTGATTGGCAGACAGTGAGGAATAAATGCGTGTCTTAGTCTCTTTGGTTTCGTTGTGAGTTCAACCTCTCGACCTACTACCAGGATGTCGCCTTGGGGATCTTCTGACAAATTGACTTAAGCCCAAGCATCCTAAACTGCTTCAGATTCCTCAGTGTAGTATTGAGCCAAAGTATCAAGATATGTTGCAAGGATTGTTCTTCCTCATGAAACTTGCGTAGTTTGCATGCTGTCACGTGATCTATCTAAGAATGCTCTAACAAATGTTGTTACAAGTCTGCATGCTAACTGCCACTAGTATTAAATAATTCGAGTGTGATGCTATATTTAGATTCTTTTACCAAATTATGAATTATGAGTATTCATATATCTGTGCAATGTTTGTTTGCATATAGCTTTATTGAATTTCTTATTTTGGGGCATTGACCTTAGATATTTGTCCTTGCTAGTTGCAGATTTGAGCTCTTCAAGCCAATGCATGACATGTGGAAAGCCTATATCCTTGAGCTCCTGGAAGAATCCAGGTGAGTGTCCTAATTGCTTTGCTCTGTCTTGTTGCTTGGTATTTTGTTCTTTCTCTATGCAAGAAATTGGCTACATACTCGAATCTTATCGAACAGTTTCTATGGTATAGTGATTATCAATTGTTTGATTGCTTTGCTTTTACTTTGTGCTTCCGAAATCTTAATGAGTTACTTTAAATGCTTGGCATATTACCAAGTCTTTTAGTTGGTTCACATTTGTACTAATACTGCTTCATACTTACTTATTCCAGTAAAAAACAATTGGCTCAATGCCTTCTCACAGCAGACTTGCATGGTGCTTTTGTTGTTGGTAATAAATGCTTTTTGACCTGAATCATTCTATTGTGTTTATTTTTGGCTGAAATATACTTTAGAGTGGGATACTAATGCACATGTTATCTTCTATTTTTTTATGGATGACTTTTTAGTTGTTGAGTGTAAAACAAGATCTTTTGTTGGTATAAGCGGCATTATGATTCGAGAAACAGCAGAGACCTTTGGAATAATCAAGCAAGATAATCATTTCCGAGGTATCCTCTTTGAGAAACTTTAAGATTTATAATTGAGTTGATCTTAGTATTATTTCATGTGCTAAATCCTAACGTGTAGTACTAAGTGATGGATTAGGAATTTCATGTGGTAGGATTAGGAAGTAAAAAGTGATGGATAATAAACTAAATTTAACATCTCAAATAACACTTAAGAGGAATGAATGCAGAATGCAGACTGATAAAACAAACTCAAACTGCAGAACGTATAATAGCTCATTTGAATGCTGGCAGTGGATGGTTTGTATTGTGTCTTGCATTGCGCTATAGGTTGCATGGGTAATTTTGCTCGTCTTTCTGCCATTCTGCTTGCTTCTCTGTTGTGGTCACTAAGATCTATTTTGCATATCTGCTAGATGTAATCACAAAATCTTGTTTCATTAAACCCGTTATGCCTGGTGATATATTGCCATAAAGAGCTTAGCAATTGGCGATTTAGAATATGCTTAATCTTTTGGAGAAATTGCATTTTATGAAATATCAATTGCTCTCGTGATTGCATGGGCCGTTTGGCAAGCATGCTTTTGTTCCCTTTATGACAACTCCTCAACTTGAAGAGAATCATTCTACTTTGCTGAAAATATGATTCCTTAGGCTGTGTATAATATGAAGGAAATCAGGGGAAAGAAATGGAAATGGAAGACATTGTGTTTTGGTATGTTTTTTCAAGGTGTAAAGAAAATCTGGAAATTTTACTACAATTTCTACCTGCTTTTCTTTCTGAAACCGAGTGAGTCATTGGTGAAGGCATGTTTAAGTTGACACTTATCACATCATTGACATCATTTTTTTCCCTTGCGCATCCACCGCATTTGGGTGGTATGTATATAATTTCCCCATTATTTTATTATTAACTCTACAATAACAACAACAACAACATCAAGCCTTTTTCCTACTACGTGGGGTCGGCTACATGAATCCTTTTTCGCCATTGTGTCCGGTTAAAAGTCAAATTCTCATTTAAATCTAATAAAGAAAGATCGTTTCTAATATTTTCTAACCAAGTCTTTTTAGGTCTACCTCTACCTTTCTTAACATAAGTCAAATCTAATACCTCAACTTTCCTAACTTGGTCATCGGAAGGCCTCCGTTTGATGTGACCAACCCATCTAAGGCGACTCTCTCTAATCTTATCTTCCACTGGAGCTACTCCAACCTTTTCACGTAGATGCTCATTTCGTATCCTATCTCTAAGGGTCAAGCCACTCATCCACCTAAGCATCCTCATCTCTGCAACACTTAACTTAGTATTATGCTTCTCTTTTAATGGCCAACATTCGGCACCATAAAGCATTGCGGGTCTTACCACCATCTTATAGAATTTTCCCTTAAGTTTGAGGGGGACTTTTCTATTGCACAATAAGCCCGATGCATTCCTCCACTTTAACCATCCAACTTGAATTCTGCTGATAATATCCCCATCAATTTCACCATAACTTTTCTGAACAATAGATCCAAGATATCTAAAACTTGTACTCTTCTGATCGCCCAAAGTCACAATCCCCTCACTAGGTCTATTGCTACTAAAATTACACTCCATATATTCAGTTTTAGATCTACTCAAGCGAAAACCTTTTGACTCTAAAGTTGACCTCCATAATTCAAGTTTATCTTCAACTCCCTCTCTAGTCTTATCAACAAGAAGAATATCATCAGCAAAAAGCATACACCAAGGTACATCCTCTTGCAAATGTCTAGTGAGAACATCCATGACTAAAGCAAAAAGATATGGACTTAAGGCGGATCCTTGATGTAATCCAACCGAAATAGGAAAATACTTGGTCAAACCACCTTGTGTTTGAACACAAGTAATAACTATTGCATACATATTTTTAATGATTTGAATATAAGCATTATTAACTCCTTTCTTTTCAAGAACTCTCCATAGCACTTCTCTTGGAACATTATCATATGCTTTCTCTAAATCAATATATATCATATGTAGATCCTCCTTATTCTCTCTATATTTCTCCATCAAACCTCTCAATAAATGTATGGCTTCCATAGTAGACCTACCCGGCATGAATCTAAATTGATTGTTTTATTATTAACTCTAGATACAATAAAATATTATAAGCAGCAAGAGTAGTAAATATCACAAAATCTTGTCATCAATGCTCAAACAATTTGCCTTAAAACAAAGAAAGAAAGAAAAATGCAATGCTGTGAAAGATTTCCCCTTTTTTTTTCGTGTCCTTACCATTACTTTCACTTGAACTAACACATCATTGTGCACATTTGTGGTGCTCTAGTTTGCTTGCGTTGAGTATCAGGAGATGCTATATAATTGTGCTTGCTGAAAATAATTTTCTGATCTAATTTTGCTTCGTTATTGTTTTATTGCAAGTTGAAGCAGACAATTTACATAAGCTGAAATGCTCTATCATATTGAAATTCTTCATTTAACAAATCACATGATTTGATTCAGTGGTTCCTAAGCATGGATCTGTGTTTATATTTCAAGCTGGGTGTTGGAAGGTTACTTTGCATGGCGACAAACTTTCCTTGCGGAACATCACGTAATGTTCAGCTATCTACTGGGCTTGCATGTTGTATTTCAAAGGTGAGTTGATCTGATTGCGCTAGTCATTCTTGACAAATGACTATTGATTATGATTTTAGTGATGTCTATGTAAAATTATCACAGTTTTGTTTCCTGCTAATTATTTATCTGTTCTGAAACGGATTCTTACTCTTGGCACACAATCCTCAGCAGCGACACTACTTATGTTTAATGTTTTGAAAAAATAATTATGATAGAAAAAATATATTATCCCTGTGCGGCTGTGCCCTTTCACCATTACTTCATGAGTATGTTGATTGATTTATTAAGTTCCATATATTTTTTTTAATATAGTCAAACAACACCAAAATATAGTTTCATTGCAGTTTGACTAAGTACAGCTTGCTGCATGGTGTTAAAGGCTGTATGTGATTTAGGGACTAAATTAATTATAGCTTTTCTTGTTAGGGTAATTTTATCTGTACTTCTTATTTCTTATATCTACTAATTGTTATAGTCCTTATGTGCTGAAAAAATCTTAAACAAAAATGTTCAGATGTTGCACAAAATGGGTAGCATCTAGGGGATAAATTAGTTGAGTCGAGTCGAGTATCTGCCTAATCGAGTTATAAGCTTATTTAGGGGTGAAAGCTTGAGCACATTTAGAAAGCTCAATCTTGAGTCAATTGTTGAGCTCGTTTTCTTAGTTTTAAACTAAAAAAATCAAATTTTTAGAATTTTTATTTTTAATATAGAGTTAATTTAAAATTATTAAAATATATTATATAATACTAATTTAAATTAATTATTAAATATATTTTAATTTAATCGAGTGGCTCAATGAGCTTTCGAGCCAAGCCAGACTTGAGCTTGTTTAATATACGAGCTCGAACTCGTGGTTTGATAAGCTTGACTGGCTAGCTCGTTAACGAGTCGAGCTGGAGCCGGCTCGGCTCACTTACAACCCTAGTGGCATCTGTTCACTTGACTGATGGTGTAAAGGTTTACTTTTTTTTTTGGTTATCGTTGTTAACAATGATATCTTTGTAAATGTTTAGTTTCTATAATATCGGATAGTACTCTCTAATCTCTTGTTAAGTAGAAGTAATGCTATGACAAGAGGATAGCTTTAGAAAAAAAATGTAATGTGTTTTTCTTGCCTGTATGGTTTTATTTGTCCGAGAAGTTAAACTTCACAACCCCAAAATGCTCAGCTTGTAATTTTCTTATGGATAAAGTATACATTCATCGCCAACATAAAAGAAGCACTTTCCGTTTGTAGATATTAAAGCTGTTAAAAAAATGAAACTTGATTTAAGGCAAAAGTTGTTCGTCTTTTGGCTCTACTTGGTGATTGATTTTTAGCTTTAGGTTAGACTTCAGTGAAGAAGGGACTGTCATGACTTCTTTACCAAATTGGAAGTGTGTTTGGCAATTTTTTATTAGAAAATATTTGAATATCTCAAGTAAATCCTAACAAGAGAAACAAAAACAATAAGAATGATCCACAAATCCGATGGGAAAACAAACAAAACAGTAGTTTTTATTGAAGAAATCAAACTAATGGAAGAAATAAAAGCAAGATTGATCCTCAATTCGAGAGGAGGATCTATCTCCCAATCCCTAGACGCCGCTGGAGCCCAAGACACCAAATTCCAAGAACAAGAACAACCACAATAATTTACATACATCTAACACTGATCTCTCTTCCTACTTAAAGCATGCAAATAATCCTCGCAAAATTACTCCCTTAGCCCAAGCCGCTCCTCCCTTTCTATGTGAAATCTTGAATTGGGCCCACCCATGCTTGGGTGGCCCCTTCAAGGGGCGGACCAAGTCCACCTCTTATAAACTTGGACTGGCCCTTGGCAAGGGACCGGCTGGACTAGTCCATGAGGGACTGGTCTAACATTTTCCTGCGCTGAATAATCTTTGTTTGTGCGAAACTCTGCTTTTGTTGGCTTCCTAAAAAAAGCTCATATCTATTGGTTCTCATCGATTATGTCATAAAATGGTTTGAGGCTATTTTGACCCTTGTCTCTTTGGAACAACTATTGAGGTGGTGGTTAAATTTTTGGGTAGCTATCTTTTGTCAGTTTTTTCTGTCATTGTGACAAATAATAAATTTCAGTTTCCCAGTAAAATATTATTTAATTTCTGTTAAAGGGATGATTTAGCTTTGAAATATGTGTTAATTCGCCACGTCTTGTCTAATGGGCAAGTAGAGGTGGAAAACAAAATGATACTAATCATTTTGGAAAAGATATTAGAGGGCAATAAGTGACTTTTGGTTTGAACTCCATTTGGTACTTTAGCTTACCAAATCAATAATCATCGATGTAACACTTTATACATGAACTTTTGGAAGGGATATGAATGAATTCGTTTAACTATCCACTTAGATCCCATTGACCATAAACTTAGCCTTGACTAGCTTGACCAGTGGCATGAACAAAATATTGAATGGTTGGAGGACATGCTTGATCTCTTAGAGGAGTAAAGGGTTGATGCAGAATGGAGACATGTGGAACAGAAGCATCACACAAGAATTTCTTAGAAGTTGCATATGTCGCGGTATAATTTTAGTCTCTTTATTCTTTTGATAAATTGAATCACTTCGGCATCTATTGACCTAAAAAAGTTCTCAAGATAAAGTTGATTTACCCTACATGATCTATAAACTAAATGACCAAGTACTCCATATACATCTATAAATTAAACTATTTCTCTAAGAAGAAAAATGAGTCAAATATTTTATTAAGGAATGAGTTATCTAAAAAATCTAATCCAAACCACTGTTTTAGCTCAGCTGAGTTATAAACTATTTTTTTTAGAGCTAAAATTGCATTAAAAGTATTGAAAGGTCATTTAGTGCGCATCCTTTCAAGAAGAAAAAGCCAAAGAAATGATACGGAATTATCCTCATTTCATCAAAATACATGTAATCTAAAATAGTTGCACCAACAAAACTTTTTTTTTTCTTCCAAATCTGTACTTCAACATCTTAAACCCTTCCTCAAAATGCTCGGGTCTCTCTCGATAACTGTATTAAAGTTTTCTTTTGAATAAAATAGCTTGCTCTATCCATCGAGGCTTAGGGTGGTTAATGGGGGAGCATGATTGGGAACCCCCCATCCCGGTTTTATTCCCCTCTACTATGGTCTCGCCTCTTCAGTGGGGCAAAATAAGTATAGGTCCAATGTAGGTGGGTGGCCTCGCAAGGTTCTGCCAAGGGATTAGTTACGCCGCCAAGCGCTTCTTTTGGAGGGGTAGTAGGTACATAGTCCGGTTCTAAAAAAAAAAAAGAGGAAAATTTTGCTCTATCGATCTGCCATGAGAGCTCAAACGTCAGCTTCAAGTTTTATTAATAGTGAGATTTATCAAAATGCCCTTCAACACGCAACATCCTTAACACTGCAAGTCTTACCTTGTCCAACAGATCAAACAATCTTAACTTCACACCATAATATCGTATAAATTAGAAAAAAATAAGTGGAGAATTCCATGATATATTATATCTGTTCCTGAATGCATAAAAGGAAGAGTGCCAATTTTTCTCTCGTCATAGTATAATCTTGAGATAGGCTTCTGATATATCACAAGTCCGGTTCCAGTTGCATCAGTTCTTTTACCACTGCTTTCCAGAAAACTGATTCTTTCAAAGTTACCATAGGTGCGCGAAGAATAAAAGCTGGAATCATTAATATGAGAAGAATATATACTTCTCTAATATCTTCAATAGAGAATTTGAAGAAAGATTATGCACCCATATAGTCTTAATTTAGTACTGAATGATGCATAAGTCAGGATTTACATCGGCAGCTAACAAGTCGACTCGATTTTTATGTGTATGGAACTAATTCTTTCTCTTCTTGAAATTTTTTTATTATAGTGATTGTTTTGATATTGTCTACAATCTCTTCTATGAGACAATCTTCTTCTTCCATTGTAATTTTGGTTGGTGGCTAAGACTTAAGGTGAACTAGCACTTACGTTGGTTCTTCTTTCAACAAGACTTTCATGTTGTATAAGAAAATACTTAGATTTGTTTCAAAGTTAGGGAAAAATCATGGTTTCTATTTGTTGCGGGCTTGAATATACGCGGCGATAGAGTTTTAACTATACGTCTTAGCTTTGCACGGATATCCAGCACACACACAGAGAACACAAAATTTTTTATGTGGAAAACCCTTGAAAGGGAAAAAATCACGAGGCCTAGCCCAGTTGAAAATGATTCCACTTGAATATAAGTTGGTTACAATGGTCTGATTTGCCTCCGAGGGCGATCAGATGACAAATAACAACTGTACGATAGAAGTCCGGGTGTCTGGTGATGGTCTGGCGGAACTTCGGGCCTCAGGTGATGGTCTAATGAAGGTGAGGGCCTCTGATAAAGGAGAGGGCCTCTGGCGAAGGTGAGGGCCTCTAACGAAGATGAGGGCCTCTGGCCAAGGTGAGGGCCTCTGGTGAAAGAGAGGGCCTCTGGCGAAGGTGAGGGCCTCTAGCGGTGGTTCGGCAAGACTCCGGCGAGGGTCCGGCGAGGGTGAGGGCCTTAGGTGGTGGTCCGACGAGGCTCCGGCGGTGGTCGAGGAGGAGCTTCTTCCTTCTCTTCTCTTCTTCTCTTCTTGCTTCTCTTCTCTTCTTCTGTTCTTGCTTGGGTCCTCTTTCAAGAGAAATGAGGAGTCTATTTATAGATTTTCTGGAGTGGCATGCTCCATAAATAGGTGAGAGATCAAGGGTAAATGGGGAGTGGTTGGATGGACGGTCGATATTGAACCCCTTGATCATTGACCGTTCGTCAGGCATTTGGAGGCCTTAGTGATTTCGGAATTCGGTGATCTTGGGCTCGTTGGATTCGTCTCGTCGAGCCGTTCGATTCGAGTATAAGCTCGTTAAAATCGGAGACCATTTGGTAACTCAAATTGTGATTCGAACCTTCCAACAGCACTTCGAGTCTTAGATTTAGACTCATTTGGGCTCGGATCGAGTTGAATTTGGTGTCGTTGGGTTCGTATTTCCGAGACACTCAGTTTGACTATAAGTTCGCTGAAATCGGAGTTCGGGAGCTCCCAGATTTATTTTTTGAAGTTTCCGACTCCATTTTGCATCGAGATTCATGCCCGATCAAGATAATTTTTTGACGATGTATCACTATTATTAATAGAGGTGACTAATTTTGAATTCCCCTCTTAAGGCATTAAGAGTATTCATTACCTTATCCTTATCACAAATGGGTTCACTATATGAGATTGATATTTTATCGTGGCAGTCTTTTGCATGTATTTTTCTTGATTGAATCGCTGGAGTTTACCTCTTAGATGCATGAATTCAACTTATGATAATCTTGAATAGTTGTCAGGTAAACTCTTCCTTAACTCCTTTGCCCATGGCTCAGTAGAGGGCTAGGCATGAACAACTTGATTTACAACTTCAGAGAGAGGAGGTTTGATTTACTACTCGCTTTGTCATCACTACTTTTCTTAAGGAATCCACTCTTGGTTTACAAGATTGAAGGTTGTAGTCCATTGTATCTCTTTGTCATCACTGCTTTTCTTGGGAGAGTCTTGAAAGAATTTTGGAGAGTCTATGGAAGCCATCAGTATATACCATGATCATTTGTACAACAATAAAAGGTTTTGTTTAGGGGTGTAAATGAGTCTGAGTTGAGCTCGAGTTAGGGGGTGTTCGAGATCGACTCGCAAGTCAAATATCGAGCTTGAACTTGAGTCGAGCTCGAGCTTGACTCGCGACACAGAAACGTGCTCTTCTAGCCACTCCGATTTCGGCTCTTGCCCGCCATTTGGAATTTTCTGCCCAGTTTTCCGACCAGCAAGAAATTGTCCGCATGGTCCCTTGCTTTTTCCCTTGGATAATAGGTGTCCACATGGTCGATGCCAACTGGCTCGAGTCCAATGTTGCTTTTTCCCTTGGATAAATATTTTTTAGATTTAAATTTAATAAAGATAATAATTATTTTAAAAAATCCAAAAATTATTAGAGCCGGCTCGCGAGCTCACGAGCTGAGCCTCATCAAGCTCGAATTCGAGCTCGTTTATTGAACGAGCTCAATTTGTGAGCTCGATAAGCTTGACTCGTGAGCCCATAAACGAGTCGAGCATAAGCCGGCTCGGCTCACTTACACCCCTAGTTCTGTTAAGACAGTCCCATGGATGCAAGTAGTTGTTTGTAGACTTCTTTGTGACTACTTAATTCAAAATATTGGGATACATAAAGGCATTTAGGGAAGAATGGAAAGTGTGATGGTTATCTTATTAAATGAAACAAATAAGAAAAAGAGAAATGGAAACCTAAAGTCTCATGAAGAGTCGCTATTTAGCATCACAGATCTGATACCATGCAAGCGAAAAGAGCCTGGAGGCTGGGAGATGGCAGCCTACAGGCAAGGAAACCATGAGGAGCAAGTAAATAAAATAGCCGAAGAGAGTCCTACTTCTTGGTTCGAATCAGTGAGTTACATTCATGTCCATACTCATTTTATTCTACAAGTAAGGATCAATGTACACTAATCAATACTATAATCCGAATTAGGGAAATTTACATACATACCATTTTATATCATCTTATTTACATAACATACAAAATTTTAATATTACATATATACCATCCTATATTATTTTAATATCAAATATGTCATTCATATTTTCTTCCTGTCATTTATATATTTCATTTCTATCACTCATATTTGATATAAAAATGAACTATGGATGATATGTATATAATATTAAAGTTTTAGGTGATAAATATATAAATAGAGTAGTATAAAGTGGTATGTATGTAAATCTTCCTTAGAATTAATGTATATGTAAATATATTCATTGAAATCAAAGACGATCATCTCGGTTCCAAAGACAATGAATGTTGATATCAATGACGACCATCTTATATAGAAATGCAAAGCACTACAGTGCCTTACTAAAAGATTCCAATTTTCTGACAAAAAAGAGCCATCTGACTTCAATTTTTATGTTTAGCTTTTGTTTTTCATCCCCCTATGAATCGTGCCAAAAATCCTAAAACAATCAACATAAACCTTTAAAAAAACAAAAATGCTTTGGCTTAATTCATTGATACCCATTAGACTTTTGCTAGTTTATCCAACAATTTTGTCAGAATTTGCTGTTGGGTCACAGTTCTCTAGAACCCTTCACTTTACATTTTTGTTTTCTTCAATCATTGTTGTTATCAGGTCCCCAAGTCCTGGACAAGAAAAATGAAGGGTTGCGTAATTGTGCATGGCATTGGAATACTCACTAAATACATAATAAATATGTTAAAAATACGTAGAAAAAATTATATATCAAAAAATACTCGGTAAAATAAGCAGTAAATACGCAGCATTCGAACCTTACTCTGCGTTCGGGTTACGTACACAATAATTTCTCCATGTGTAGGCTATGTAACGGGCCTTTCCCTGTAAAGTATTAATTCAGTGGCAATGGGCCTTTGGCCCAGGTATCATTTTAAGCTGATGTTCATGTTATGTCGCACTTAGTAGCCTACTTATATCCACTATGAGCTACCAGTGGCTCGTAATCTTTACCATGTTGGATTAAATTTAGGCTTCATTTGGGACAATTATGTTAATATTTTCTAAAATAGCTTTTTAGTTAATTTTTTTTAAAATAGAAATTTTTATACTAAAAGTTATTTTAGAAAGCAATGAGAAAGTTGTCCATAAGCTTCGTTTGGGACAACTTTTTTATTATTTTTTACAACAGTTTTTTAGTACAAAAATATCCTAAAAATAGCAAAAAAATAGTGGTTAAAAGCTGTCCCAAACAAAGCCTTATGTTTTATTTGGAACCATTTTTTTCATGTTTTCTAAAAGAATAAATTAGAAAATTTGTGCTAAAAAGCTTCTTTAATAAGTATTAAGAAAGTTATTCCAAAGGAAGTCTTGGATGGCGACTTAGCCAAAGCTGCACTGGTCTAAAAGATGAGCTTCCAATTTCTTGTGCAGCACCCACCGCTGCTTGTCCGGGTGGTGAAGAGCCGATTAGCCGGATTAGGCAAAGTACATGTCCCTTGTTCGAATCCCTTGGCAAGCAGTGAAAGCCTTAAGTGTTGGCCCATGTAAATTGGTAGACCTGTCAATATTGGACCCAACTCGAAAACCCGATCCGAACCCGACCCGTAATTTTCGGGTTTGGGTTGACCCGAAGCGGGTCGGGTTCGGGTTCAGAAAACCGACCCGTTTGCAAAAATGGGTCGGGTTCGGGTTGACCCGACGGGTTGCCGGGTCATCCCGAAAACCCGTTTAACTTAAAATTTTTTGATTCTCGCCTCTTTGCCCGATGTTCCCGCCTCTTTGCCCGCTGTTTCTGCTGTCTCGAGCCGCCTGCAGGCCCTGCACCGTCAGCAGTCAGCACCGAGGCCAGCCTTTTTGGCTTTTTCCACGGGTCGCGAGTCGTGTCCCCAGGCGAGGAGCGGAGCCGCGGAGGAGGCTTGACGCGCCTTTTTCACGCCGCGTCTGCGCGTCGCCAGGCGAGGAGCGGAGAAGGCCAGCAAAGTCCAGCGACGGCCAGGCTTCCGCGGGTCGGGTCGGGTTGACCCGAACCCAAAGTGGGTCGGGTTCGGGTCCGGAAAATCGACCCGTTTACAAAAACGGGTCGGGTTGACCCGAACCCGAATAGTGCCGGGTCAATTCCGGGTTGACCCGAACCCGACCCGTAACCCGAAATTGACAGGTCTATAAATTGGTGTGGGTTGCATGCTAGATCGATCGAGGTTTTCACTGGCCTAAAGACAGTGCTTCCTCGTCACAAAAAAAAATAAAAATTTGTGTAGCATTTGCATTTTGTCTGTTTAAAAACTTTAACTATTTTTTCTAACCATCACTTATGACATTTTTTTGGAATGTTGAATGCAAATATATAAATTTAATAGTTTTGCATTTTAGAAAAGTTGTGGTGATAAAGAGAAAGTGGTTAAGGTTTTGACTTTGTACGAGGATTTGGTATGCACATAGAAAGGAGTTGCCATAGGCGTTGGAGTTCTTAAAGTGTAAATGTTAAAAAAAGAAAATAATCATAAAATGTGGCCTAGTTAAAATGGTACAATTAGTTTATGTCATTGATTACAAATGATTCAATTCCAGGAAGATGTTGATACACTATAGTAGACATGAATTGTATATAATAAATTTTGTGGTAAAAGTTAAAAAAGCTTGTGCATGAGAGCTATCTTTAAGAGATTATTTATTGCATGTTCTACCATTTTTCTTTGAAGATGGGAGATTATAGATTAAAAAACACAATATAAACCTTGATTTTGATGTAAAAATTAGAGTTATGGTCATTGGCGTGCATCAGTTGATAAGCCATGACATATGTCGATATTGGTCACAACAAAGTTAGCAAAAATCAGTCATTGTGGTGACAACGTAAATTCAATTTATAGGCGATGACATATGTTGACGTTGTTGGTGATGATATGCGTTAAAGTTAGCAGACGTTAGTGAGGGAACAATGGTTGGAGAATTGTAAAAATAAAATAAAATAAAATAATAGTGGTTGGAGAATTGTAGTCAAGGGATAATAGTCGTAAGACTGTATTTGGATGATCGTGGTATGATAGTCACAGTAGGATGATGATGGTTGGAAGACTGCAATCAAATGACGATGATTAGATGACTATAATCAGTTAATGGTGCTCGAAAAATTAAAATTAAGAGATGGTGGTCGAGGAATTATAGTCAACTAACAAAGGTTAAAGGACCTTAGTTTGGGGACGTGGTCAAGAGATTGTAATTATGCGACATGATTTTAGGATCATTGTTGGGTGATAGTACTTGTAAGACTTTAGTCGGATGACTGTGGTTAGAGGATTGCAAATGAGTGACAATGATCAATAGATAGTAATTGAGCTACTATGGTCGGATGATTGTAGTTGAGCAATGGATGATCGTAGTTGGCATGCTAATATTCGAAGGATTTTAGTCGAATAATGATGATTGGGACTATAGTTGAGTCACGACAGTCAGAGGAGCCTAATTGGGAGACTGTGTAGAAGGATTTTAGTTGAGCAATTGTGATTGTAAGATTATAGTGGAGCGATGATTGTTAGAATATTATAATATGGTGATGGTGATAGAATGATTATAGCTGGATTACGGAAGGCGAAAGATAATATTCAGGGTATGCTTGATCGAGTAGTGGTGTGAAGCAATGTTTTAAAAATTATACTGATCCGATCTATTCAACCAATCTGTCAGTTGGTCAACATCACATATGATTTTTTATGACATATAAAAAATAAATAAGATTTAATCTAAAAATTTAATAATGACTTGCATATATTTATTAATTAAACTAACTAGCATCCATACAAGTAAAAGTTGATTCCACCTTTATCAAGCACAGTTTATTGACCAATTTTACCACACTTTCTCTATTTTTTTGTTCTTGTGAAAGCTTATCTGGTAAATTTACGTCTCATATGTCTTACTCGAATTCATTATGTCATCCTTCACATCTTATTCGTATTGTGCTTAAAAATTGAACCTTTCGATATCAAGAGAGACAAGTCTCATGAGAGTAAAGCTTTTCATTCTCAGCCCCACAAAAAAAAAAACTGTTTTTTGGAACAAAAAAATTTATTTTACTAAAAATCTTAAAGCAGCTTTCGACAATCAATCGAAAGCCTTCACAAACTCCGCATGAACAGCACAAAGATTCTTTTTTTTTTTTCAAAAATAAATATTTTTATTAGTAGATCAATCAAACATGTAGTAACAATACAATTTAGATACTTGAAAACAATGCCAATTAGATACTTCAAATCTTCAAAATAATCCCCAATAAACTTTCTGATCACCAATCCCACAAAATAAAAAATAAAAATAAACATAATGATAATGAGAGAGAGAAAAAAAAGAACACAATTTCTATAATCCCTGATTACTCAGCTCCATCTTCTCCTTCCAAGTTCCATCCAATGTTTCTAACAAGGCGGCAAATCCGCTGGCGGCGGCTCCAACGCCTCTAGCTCTCCAACTCCGTTATCCACCAAGAACGCCATAGCCAATCCCCAAGTGATATGAACATCCAAATGACAATGAAGTAGCCACACCCCTGGATTGTCTGCCACAAATCGTATCACTGCCCATCCGTTCACCGGCACTCCGACCGTGTTCCTCAGCGGCGGATTCACCAAGTTAAACTTCGCCGTATCAGTAGCCCGATTGAAGTTTCCGAATCCTTCAGCGAGGATATAGAAGTCGTATCCATGGAGATGTATCGGGTGGTTCTCTGCCGTGACGATGCTAGTCCCCTGCAACACTAATTCCACTACGGCTCCGTATTTCAATCTGTAAACTTTGGTTGCCGGCACAGGCTGCCAAAGAGCGCGGCTGACGTTTCCAGTGTAGTCGAATTGAATCGGCGGGCTCGGGGGGAAGTCGGCGGAGAAGACGCCGGCGACGCCGAGATGGTGGGCTTGGAGAATGGAGAAGCTTTGTGGGAGAACGAATGAGACGTTGTTGATGCTGGCGGAGAAGCGAGTGCCGTTGGGACCACCGCAGGTTCTTCCGGGTTGGCAGGGGAGGAGGCCTAAGCCGACAGTGAAGAAAAGGTTATCGGTGACAGGGGAAGGTATTTTGACAGGGGAAGCGCTAAAGAACTGGCGGCTAAAGGCGGTTGCGGTCGCTGTATCATTGAAGGCGGGGAGGGTAGGTAAAGCGGGCTTGATGGAGTTGGAAAGGCACCCACAGTCGTATTCAAGGATGGCGGTGGTGGTGGTGTTGTCAAAGGCGACGCCTTGCGCGCTGGCGTAGGCGCGGGCGGCGATGTAGTAGCGGGAAGAGGGCTGGTTGGTGGTGACGAGGACGTCCGTGGTTTGGCCGGGTCCGAGCATCAGAACGGAGGTGGTGAAGGGTTTGGTGTAAGAAGCGTCGGCCGAAACGACGGTCATGGAGTGTCCGGCGATGGAGACGAAGAGTTCGTCGTTGAGGGCGGCGTTGATGAAACGGAGTAGGTTGATTTGGTTAGGCTTGACGGGGAAGGTAGTGGTGGATTGTGAAGAGCAGTTGTACAGATCGCCTGGTTCACCGTTGATGGTGAAGGCGTCGGAGATGTTGGGGGCGGCGCCAGTTTGTGTGGCTTGCCGGACGACGGTGATGGGATCTTGGTTCCACCACTCACCTGGTTGTCATCAATACGGTTATGTCAGTAAAATCCAACAATGGAAGCAAATACTGTGTAAAATACGAAAAATATTTATCAATTATTAAAAATGATAAAACAATGGGCTAAAATAATGAAATTTATTACATTAATCAATAAATAAATATAATTAGATATTAAAATACATTTTAATATTCACAAATTTATGAGTGAGAATAAAATTCTCATTTTTAAAATAAATTTCTTAGTCAAATAAAAACTGTTATCAAACGACTTTTTGAGAAGCCCAAAGTTTGAAATTATGTGATTTTATGTCGCTTTTCATGTATGACTACTTATGGTGGTGGGCCCATGAGAACCTCACAATAACTACTCCTAGCACTTATTCTACGCCATTTAGCAATTAAAGGGATGAGCTTTGCTCCTTTGCCACCTACTTACGAGGCGCTTGATGACGTAATTAATTTTTCAGCGAGCCTACCAACAATCAGCCTAGCGGGTGCAGGACCCGCAGTTATTTTCTTCCCACTTAAGGGGTCGCGCCGCATGAGAGGGATTTCGAATATGGGTTGGGAGGTTCCCAATCATGCTCGCCTATCAACCTCGCTAACCCGATGGGATAAATTCAAAATATTTACAAAGTAAGAAATTCCAATGATAAAAATGATCTTTTGTTGTTCCCTTTCTTGGGAGAAAAATGTGAAGCATGTCTTCAAGACATCATAAGTTCTTTGCCTCTTGCTCAATGTCAATAATTATACCACACCACTTAATCAAATCATTGTCTTGGAGTGGTGGGCCCTAGGCTAATACTCTCTCTCTCTCTCATTAGTATAAAAATTGATACACTAATTACTATTAAAATTTTCGAACAAGTAAGAGTTTAATAGAATTACCAAGTATGACTGGGAATTCCCTGTTTGGTTGGGCAAAGGGGTAGTTATTGCCCTCTTTGGGGTGAATGATAAGAGCACCATAGACAGTTGCCCTAAGCCATGAGCTATGAGCATGCCACCATAGTGTTCCTTCTTGGCCCTGAACAGTGAACCTATAGGTGTAGTGTCCTCCTGGTCGAATCGGGCATTGCGTTACAAATTCAGGTCCATCTGCCCATGCTGTTCTCATTTGGCGAATCCCGTGCCTACAAGCATAAAAAAAATCATTAATTCATATTGTATTTAAATTTATACGTATTCCACTCATGTTTAGCTTGGTTGGTGGGTGAGTACGGTTGGGAACCCCCCAACCTGTGCTCGATTCCCCTTAAAGTGGGATGAATTATTATGTGTGGACACCAAATGCTGTCCAGAGCCCAATGAAAATGCGCAACGCCACCCCTATTCGATACCATGGCTCAGTACTGCTCGGTACCGAGCTTGGTAATGAGCTTGGTACTGGAAGATGTGGCTGCACCTTATTGGCCTCTGGACGGTAAGCTGTGTCTGGTGTCCGCACAGAATAATCCCAATTATGTGCGGGCCAGGAGGTTTCTGGGGTGGGTGCCTCTTCTAGGTCAGTCAAGGATTAGTCACTCTGCCAAACACCCTTTCGGGGTGATAGCGGTGGATACCAAGAAAAATAATATATGTACATATATGTATATAGATTCATACCAGTGTATTGTGACATTGTACTGAGCCCGGTTCACAACACTGACCACCAATGTATCACCATTGCGAATTTCAATAGTTGGACCAGGAAATTGCCCATTCACAGTGATGATATTATGGGTCTTGCAAAGCTTATTCACCGGGTTGCTTGCACCTAAAGAGACCAATCAAATATATAAAACACTATTTCAAGCATAATTAAACTAGCTTAGCTAACTTAATCCCTTGCTTAAGCATTAATCATAAGAGATGAAAGGTGAATTAAAGATCAATCAATCGATACATACAATGAAGTCATGGTAGTGAACTTCTGCATTGGAGCTGGGAAGCAGGAGAAGGGACAAGGCAATGAGAAAGCAGAAGAGCAAGCTTCTTTGGCTTGAAGTGGACATCTGAGCTTCCATTGTTGGTTTGAGAGAGCTTGAAGGAGAAGCTCTTAATGTTGTAGTGGGATAGAAAGGGAAGGGGGGCATAGTACTTATATATAAAGATGAGCGTAGGGTTGTTTGAAGTTTGGCCAGATTAGGTTTTGATGATTTGTGCAAAGGAGCTGCTCTTTTTTGAAATTGAATGGTAGTCAGGCCTGTTGGGTTTCCTCGGTTTATTTTTATTTTTTTGAATCAACGGTACTATAGGAGTTGTTGCACCCACTGGGTTTCTCGGTGCAGTATTTCAGCAATGCTTCTTTCACAAGTTTTCACATTGGAATTGGACTTCTAAGGACAAAGATATCATTATAGCCATTGCTTTCCATTTATCATATCGTATGGGTCCCTTAGTTTTTTTTTTTCTTTTTTTTTATCTGAACTTTGTAGTAGAAAATCTAAAATTTAATTGATTTCTGCATGAGGTTTTCATGAAGCCAGGCCCCATGGCACCACTGGGGAGGATGATTAAGTCCCCCCTTTTCATTTCACAAAATAATTCTTCTGGTCAAAGTTCCCTTTTTTGGTTTTTTTTGGGGAAATCATTTGATTTCTTGGAAGGATCTTTATATATATATATATATATATAATTCAAACATAATCATAATAAATACTCGATTATTAGATTGATTCAATTCTTTTTACTTAAAAATATACTTTTAAGGGAAGAGTTATTGAGGAAAAAAATTCAAATTTTCAACTGTTTATGGTACACCAAAATTCTATAATAAATAATTATAAAAATTATGGCAATATATTCTAATACAAATTATATAAATATGAGTTTAAAAGTTAACCATAAGATTTATTTTGAGATTAATATTATATATGACACTACATAAAATTCACTGGATACCGGCGTTAATTCCGCCGGAAGTTTCATAACAGCCAGAAAATTGATGTATTATGTCGGAAATTGCCTCCGGTAATAGATAATTTTTCTGTAGTGTGAATAATTTATATTACTAATTTTAAAGTAAATCTTATGATTGAAGCTTATCCTGATCAATATCCTTATACAATTTTTTTCATAATAAATGATAGAGAAACATATATTATACCCTTAAAAAATTAAATAGAAACTCATAACCTTAAAAATTATTGGACTTATTTCGAAATTAGTATTGTAAATAAAAATTTTATATTATATTAATCTTAAAGTACGTAAATCTAATGATTTAAGCTCATCCTCAAGATTTATTTATACAATTTTTTTTTATAATAAATTCGTTGTTAATGATAGACAAACACTATACCTCTAAAAAAATTAAATAAAATCTCATAACCTTAACACTTAATGAGATATATATAATAAAAAATCTTCCTAAATAGTCCTTTCGAACATTTACAGTTCATTTACAAAAAAGAATCCAAATATTTTATTACTTTTAAAGTCTTCCGCAAAGCAGTTGCCATAAATTTAATGATCCAGCCGGCCTTGCAAACTTTGAACGGAGACCATTTAATTTACCAGTCTCTGTCTGTTGGTCACTTGCGTCTTCTTTCAACTCAAATAGTTAAGTTATCACTAACTTAATTAGCCAATGAGGCCATGAGGGTTTGATTTTTCTATAGACGAGTGAAGGAAGTTGGTGTAATATCTCGTTCCCTTACTGTTCCTCTCTGAATTGGATTTCCCTCCCAGAATCGGCCAGGACGAAGTTGAGATCGTCCAGGCCGATCAGTGCATGGAAAACAGCTGATTTCTGGTGTGTTTTCTGGAAGAATTCCTGTACAGATCGTCCGGGCCGATCGTGAGATCGTCCAGGACGATAGGTACTGTAGAAATTATCGGCCAGACAATAGCCCTGGGTGAGGTCCAGGACGATCAGGATTTGGTCTGATCGTCCCGGGACGATGTGAATATCGGCCTGGCCGATCAGTTCACAGATATAAGAAAATCAGCTCGTTTTGAGGAGAGAGAAAATCATTTTTATAAAATCAGAAATATCTGAGGAGAGAGAAAGAGAAAAGGAAAAAGAGAAAAGCTGGTTTTCGGAGACCGCGGAGCGCTTTTCGTCCGACGCTGCTGTTGGGAAAAGTGGAGATCTCGTGGTAAGGACTCCGAATCCTATTTCTGTTTTCAAAGATGTTGTGTTTTGATCGAGTTGTGATCTGTTTTGTGTTTTCGTAGTCGACTTTTCGACATGATTTTGATTTGACACGACTTTCACCGCACAACTTTTAGAGTGTTATAGATATGATTATTCTACACGATTTGACTGTATTCTACGAAGATTTTATCGGTCGGAATTGATTCTACGTGATTTTAATCGAATAGAAAATTATCAGGATGTTTTCTGACTTGGTTTCTATAGAATAAAAGTCTTGCATTGATGTTATAGATATTCTATTGTAATTTGGTAGAATTTGGAAATCGTGTCTTTTTGCAGGATTTTTGTGTAAATTTGACCGACTGCCGTTACGCTGCCCGATTTTCGTATGATTTCCGAATTGTCTGAGATTGATAGATTGAATTGATATGAACATGATTATTGATATGATTGCTTTAATATTGACTATTGAATTGCTTATTGATTGAATTGACTATTGATACTGGAACCCAAGTGGAACCTGGTTGAACGTTGGTGAAGATTGATATTGACCTGTACAGGATGGTGGGCCGACGGGCTTTCCTTTAAACCATTGATCATTGATATAACGATTGGGAGTTATAAGGAGTTTATATGCCGACGGGCGGCCGACGGGCAAAAAGAGTGACGACTCTTATTGATAGACCAACGTACGGACTACAACAGCAACGGATTCTACAACAGCAACATGACCAGTTGATTTTACTTGTCCAGTATATAGTATTGAATTGCATGTTTACTGTATTGATTTACGGATTTATTGCTTTATCGATTTCTGCCTTATTGATTGATCGGATTTACTGTATCGTACGATTTCATTGATTTCATTGATTGATTACCGAGCATTGATCATTGAGCATTGATATAGAAATGGATTGATATAGATACTGCATTGATAGCATGGGCATGGACATCGTATAGATTCATTGTATTGCCGCCTAGATTTTATAGACTCGCCGTCGCTACTGTTCTACACCGTATTGACTGTTGTATAGATTTCTTGTCAGAATGGATTGAAGTTTATCGTATTGCTTTCCTCGATTGATTTCATTAAATGGATCGTATTGATTTGACCGTATTGATTTGATTGACGGATATTGATTGATTGCATTGATTTATCGAATTGCCTGCCGCTGCATTGACTGGTTTTATTGACTATGGATTTCCACTGCATAGAATTGATGATCATTGATTCATGGATTTCCGGATTGCATAGATTCATTGACCATTGATTGATTCAGATTGATAGATTGACATGCATATTGATAGCATCGCCGTGCTTTGATTTCAGTTATAGGTATTAGGTGACCTGCTGGGCTTTGTAAAGCTCATTATATGTGGTTGATATTTTCAGGTCAGGGTTCGGGAGCAGGAGATAGGAGTTGATCCAGACCGACAGGTTTTAGTTTCTTTTGATCGATTGATGATTCTTTTGTACTCAGGACAGGATAGATTTCTCTACTTGTATTGATAGTTTAGTTCCTGAGTATTGTACATGACGTTTTGAGATATGAATCGACTATTATATTGATGTTTTAAATGTTATAGATGTTTGATAGATCGCTTATTGAAGGTTTTAGATAACTCTGGTAAATTGTTTGGCTATTGATCGACATTCTTTCCAAGTTAGATCTCGGGGCGTGACAGTTGGTACCATGTCCTGAAAGAAAAATCAAACGAAATGGGGCCATGCAGCTTCTTGGTTTCATTTTTGTCAACCATGCAGCTTTCTGTTTAATAAACTATATATGGCTGATAAAATAGAAACCAGTTCAGTTCCGTTACGCTGCAGGGATTAATATGGTGTTAGTTCAGCTAACTTTGCTTTTGAATGGTAATGACTTGGAAGGAAAATTAATGCTACTTTTTTACTTTTACTTTTTCCTTATTGTTGGTTAGTTGGATGTAAGAAGTAGCTAAGTTTGTTGGATCCAAGTTGTTTGTAGAAGATAACAACTTTGTTCTACGATTGTTACTTGAGCCCAAGGGGTATAGAGGGAATAAGGAGAAGTTTTGGTTTGTAGATTCTCTTACTTGATTTGATTTTTAGCCGATTTGGTTGACCTCTTCAAGAGAGAGAGAGAGAGAGACTCATGACCAAGTATTGTTCTAGAATTGACTAATTAGAGGTTTAGTATATGGACAATTCATTGACTATGGATGAAGTGCTGGAGTCATAATGGTGAGAATACTTCCTTAGAGTATAGGCTAAAAAAAATTTAAATTTTGTAAGATAATTCTTGTGGTTGTAGTTCATATGAAACCGTCAACGTAGGGCGATTCTGAGATGGAATCACCGAGGTTGTAATTTACATGATGGAGAATATTTTAATTTGACATATGTTGACATTTCCAAATGTTGCTTTAGATTAAGAACTTTGAGTAAGTCTAAGTTTTAGGTTTGAGTTCTGTTAACTTGAAAGAAAATTTAAATGATTTGACTTGAAGTTTTGTCTAAACAAAAAAATTATGAAAATATATCACAAAATCTTTTAGTTATGATTATTGCTATATCTATCTTTTTGGGGTTTTGACTTGTGTGTGGGGCCAATATGACTTGAAGCTTGAAGGGACTTACAAGTCAATTTGTGAGTTGCTTGAAGCTAGTACTTCTTGTGTTATAGAGGTTTATATATGATTGGGTCTTATGGTCTTACCCTTTAGTAAATACAAATCAGGGCCTTAGCTTCATTTAGTATAATTGTTTTTTACATTGATATTTAAGCTTACTATAAAGCTTGACATTTTTTTTCCATTATAGAATAATGATTTTAAGAAATCTCAAAGGAACATGAATAGTTGGATTTTTCATTAATTGTATCATTTGATTTGATTTGAATCTTTTTAAACATTATTTGAAGTTTTGATTTGGAATACACACATCTTGGTGAGACCCATAAGCCTTTCAATTAGCACCATAGATGATGCAATGAGTGGGGAAACGCACATTCATGGTCTTTCACTTTGGAATAATGATTATGTCCGGACAAAATAATGAGTATACCGAGTGTACCGAGAGCGGTACCAAGTGCGGTGCCGAGCACGGTACCGAGCGCCCAAGTGACGTGGCGCTTTGTTATTGGTCTCTGGATACGTTCGGTGTCCAGACACAATAATTACTCTTCACTTTGACAAGCTATCTCATATTTCAAGCCATAACAAAGTAACCTCGAAGTCTCTCACTCTTTAAAATTCTCCTCAATCTCACCTTTCTCTCTCCCATCCCTTATACTCTAGGCTCAATTTACATCTATAGTAGAATCTATTACCTTTTACAAACAACGTTGAGTTCACCATTTATCTCTTTAATTATTAGTCCACGAGGGTTGCTTCACTATAGACGAGTAGAGGTTGGTTGCCTGTCTCCATCCTCTTGGATTCATTTTTGTCAACCATGCATTTTGTTTTCCTTTTCAATATACTGTAGCTGATCAATCAAATCGCAGTTCAATTCCGTTACGCTGTAAGCTTGATCGTGTTCGTTTAGCAAATATGCCCTTTGAATGTTAACGAGTTGAAGGAAAAGGCTTCCTTCCCATTTACCTAACCTACTTATTAAATAATAAGAGACCTACCAATTGTTAGGCCATATAGAAGAAAATAGCTTGCGACATCTTGAAAATTTAGCTCGGAGATTACTTGAAACTTAGTTAAAATAGAGCTCAAGTTTGAATCATTGAAGCTTACTTTGGGACAGATTTTTAACTGTTTTTAAAAGCAGCTTTTGGAGTACAAAATTTTTAACTTTTGTACTAAAAAGCTGTTTTAAGAAGTAGAAAGAAAGCCGCCATAAATGAAGCTTGAGTCACCTAATTAGTGAGCTAAGGCCTGCTTACACTCAACTCGAATTGATTCGAATTTGAATCAAATTGAGCTCATTTTGCATCAGATCGAAACATTTAGTAAATTCTAATGATCCTGATCATTAAATTTCAAAGTGATTTATTTCCTTCAAATATTGAAGAATCACTTTTTCTGCTGCTGGAAGCTGTGATAAAGAATGTTCAAAATACTAAGGATTCGGTCTATGACGACGTTATTACTATTTTTTAATACAGCTTTTTAGTACAAAGTTTTTTTTTAAAAAGAAGTTTTTGTTTTAAAAATATGTTTTAGAAAGCAGTAAGAAATTGTCCCAAATGAAATCGAAGTCATGTACTCATCAGATCAGAGGATGACGAGCTTTTCAGAACACACCTCTATGATCCTCTCTATGTGTTTACTGCTAACCCAAACACAAGAAATTAATACAGTTCCATGGCGTGCAGACATCCGATCTCGATCGGACGGTCACCATCACATGATCACATGCTAGAGATTTCTAATCCTTTAAGCTAAATTCATGAGCTGATCAATTTTGCTATAAACAGTCTGCTGGTGGATTGGAGAATAATGGCTATCATCCCTGTCTTCTTCAGGAAGTTGCTTAGCAAAACAGAAGATGTTCTTGGTGTGATGAGACTCATATTAGGTGAGGAATAAAATTGCTGATTGGAGGAATTTGTCATTTTTTTTTAACTTTCTATTTGATATCTAATTAGAACATGATGAGATTTTCTTAAAGGAATTTGTTTTTTTTCAAAGATCTCACTTCACATGCAGCTGTTCCTAATTTTCAACAAACTTGTTTTAAATAATATGCCACTTCAGAATAAAGGAAGAAAAAGAAACAACCTAACAACATCTCTACCTGAATGGTGATGGGGACATAATGGCAGCAAACATAGGTTGATTTGATTTCCAGACAAAGCAATCTGCAGAATGCACTGATAGAGATATTATAGGATTTTTTTTTTTGAATGGATATCTACGCGCTGCCACTCCAAAGAGAGACTTAGGCGGCGTAATTAATCCCTCTGCGGAATCTAGCGAGGCCATCCACGGGCATCGGACCCACACTTTCTTCGCTTCGCAGAAGGGGCGAGGCCGTAGTAGAGGGGATTCGAACCCAAGATGGGGGGTTCCCAACCGTGCTTGTAGTATACACTATAGGAAAACAGCTCATTTCCGACAGAATTTCCGGCGGAAAAAAATTCGTCACAAATTCCGGCGGATTTTCCGGCGGATTTCCGACGGAAAATTGTTGACGAATTTCCGACAAATTTTTTGAATGGTTTTCCGACGGATTTTTTTTCAAAGGACTTTCCGGCGGAATTTCCGACGAAAATAAAAAAATTAAGTTATAATTTAATAACTTATTGTCAAATTAAATATCTTATATTTTAAAAAATAACTTAAATTATAATAAAATATCATTTAATAATTAATAAAAAAATTAAATGATTTAAATTTAAACTTAAATTATAGTAAAATTTTATAATTAATTATTTTATTAAATTAAGTTAAATAAATTAAAAATTTATTATTAAATTAAATTAACTAATATAATAATTTATTTTAAATTATATTATATTTTTTATCTTTAAGAATTCATTGTTAAAAAAAATGTTTTAAGATTTATTTTGTCTGTTTTAAGTTAAATAAAAAAAAATATAAGAATTAGTAGTTTTTGCCTAATGGCTTGGATGGCAGGTGGAGGGTTGCTTAAGCGCGCAGAGGGGGGAGGTCCTTGGTTCGAAACTCCCAGAAGGCGCGGGCGGCCAACGCGGGTTCAGGTGGGCGACGCGGGGCTCGGGCGGGGTAAATTCCACGCGGACTCTGGTTACGCTGGCTGGGCTGGGCAGGAGCGGGGGAGTTCGAGGCGGGCGGAGCCGGAGCGGGTTCTAGGCTGGCCTGTACCGTAGCAGTTTTTTTTTTTTTTTTTTAATTTTTCTTGACATTCCGGCGAAAAAAAATTCCGCCGGAAATATTTTTCCAGCGGAAAATCCGTCGGAAATACGCCGGAAATATTTCCGTCGGATTATTTTTTGTCGGAAAACATTTATCGACGCGCGCCAAACCGGCGCACCAATATCCGCCGGAAATCCGCCGGAAACCAAGAAATTCCGTCGGATTTTACGTGTTACCGGCGGATATGATCCGTCGGTAATAGCGTGTTTTCCTGTAGTGATAGGGGATTCGAACCCAAGATGAGAGGTTCCCAACCGTGCTCTAAGAAAACTAAGATTGAGACTTAGTTCGAATTCTAATATATTTTAAATGTATTTTATATTAATGCAAGAATATTTTTAAAACAAGCTAGTTTACAAGCTAAAAAGTTATATATATATATATATATATATATTTGAGCGACTAAGTCAAACTCACGCATACATCACATACGCAAGCTTTGAACTCAAAATATCTTTGTTAGTAGCCAAAGCCCACAACTAACAGACCAATGTGAGTTGCGTACAAGCTTAAAAGTTAAGAGAAAGCTGGCTAAAATTTGATTCATTAGATTTTTTTTTTTTTTTTTTTTGGACATTTAGGTTATTTAAGGCAAACTCACACATACAACGCATACACAAAGACTGGAACTCAATACCTCTTAGTTGGAAGCCTAAGCTCTCAAACAACATACCCAAGTAAGCTGTGTGACTCGTTAGATTATTAAAAAGCTCATCTCACAAATCATTTAGTCTAGCCTGGCTTAATTAATCGTTTACTGTTAAGTGGCATCCTAAATCTATCTAAATCTTTGTCTATGGATATTATTTACTCATATGATTTCATTAGAGGCTTGTTATGTTGTTATGACCATCAATGTCTAATGCACTATCGCAAAACTTGTTTGTGCTTCACAACTTCATCATTAGCTTTCTAAGCCATAATCATTCTTCGTTTGCAAAAAATGTTTTAAAGCGAAAAAAGAACTTTTAGGATCTATTTGAGGCAATTTTTTCAATGCTTTACTTTTCATATAACAATTATAATTTTATTTTGTTACTATTTTTTGCTATTTTATGACTACATTTTAGAAGTTTATGTGATGGAAAATTATTTTTTGCAACCATAATAGTTAAGTTATTTTCTTACAATAATTTTAAAATAAATTTTATAAAGAGATGTATTTTATAAAACTGATTGTGAAGCCATTATGGGGTAAGTAGTTTTTTTTTTTTTTTTTTTTTTTTTTAAGTTGGTAGTTTACTTAAAACTTCCACACATTAGCAACTCTGATTGTAAAAAATAGCTTTTAATCATAGAATTTTTTTGAAAGCTAACAAAAGGTAAAAAATAATACCCAATAAAATTATAGTTCTTGTCTAGAAAGCAAATTAATGAAAAAGCTATTCCAAACAAATACTAAATAAAAATTGTGGCACAATATTTATACTTTTAATTATATATGCATGCATCAATCAAAATTAAAAAAAAAATGCTTACAAAAGATATTGAAAAAATCTAACTAGAAGATTCTGAGCACACTTTTAAAAATGATAATTAGTTGTAATCAACTGTTTGATTATATTGTTTAAAAATTAGCACACTTTTGAAAGTCCTTTTTTTTCCTTTTCATAACGTGAAAACAGATCTGAAAAGGACTATGAAGCCCATAAGAATATAAGATAATCACCTCACCGTTAGGAAATAAGAATAGCTTAATTGTCAAACTAAAGTAGATGACCGGCTTTAACTTCTAACCAAACCGTGTATGAGTAGGAGAGAGAAAGAGGGAGAAAGATACTCAGAGAGACAGAGAAAAGGGTAGAAATCAGGGGCGGATCTAGCTTATTTTTTCAGGATGGGCAAAAAAAGATTTTTTGTGGAACTTTTATTACGTCCGGTGTAAGGACGTAGAGGAACGTCCGGTTGGAGGCAAAATCTCGCCAAAAAACTCAGTATTTGCTCGGTACAACTAGGTATTATTTGATAATAACGAGGAATACCGCTCTCTGAAGACCAATACCGAGTTATACCGAGCTGTACCGAGAAATACCGAGTTGTACCGAGTTTTTTCTAGGAAAAACTCGGTACAACTTTTGTATAACTCGGTATTGCTCGATATAGCTCGGTATAACTCGGTATTGGGTCTTCAAATGATGGTATTCCTCGTTATTGTTTGGTATTGCTTGGTATTTGCTCGGTGCAACTCATTTTTTGGCGGGATTTTGCCTAGAGGACGTAGTAATTGTTTTTTGTGGGGATGAGCAAAGATGCCTAGGATTGATAAAATTAGGACAAAAAATATTTTTGAAGGGAGGGCAAAATGCTCAAAATACTCAAAATATTTCAAAAAATCTCCTATAAATATTTAAAAAAAAAATTTGAGGGTGCCCACCCTCAGACCATGGTGGATCCGCCCATGGCAGAAATGTTAGTTGAATTTTTCAAAATAGTGAGAAAGAGATCCGGTCAGATAGTCGACGTGCTTTTCCTCGCCTCTTACCTGGCGCTTGAATCCCCTAACGTCCTATAAAAAAAATTAGTGAGAAATAAATATAAAATGTTGTAGAATTGAGAGGCTCTCATAAATTATTAAATATTCCATGCAAAATGATATTTTTTTTTTCAAATATATTATTGCATACTATTTAATAAATTATTTATATAAACAAGGCTGGAGTTTTGAATTATTGATGCTAATTAATATAAAGTATTAAGTTGTGGAGTTTAATTTTTTTCATTAGTATTAGATCATCCCGGAGGTGAGAAAGGGAACGGGTAGCCCTAGAAATATATCCAACATTTATGAGTTGTTTCATTGAAGATATTTTGAAAATTTTATTATTTTAAAATTCACGGCAGTAGAGGATAAAATGCTTAATATCTTAGTTTTGAACGAAAATCCTGTACACATATATATAATAAGATAGAGGTGCAAGAGTCATAAGAGACATCGAAATTTTTATGTTGAAAATCTTGAAAAGGTGAAAAACCATGGGGCTTGGTCAATTTTAAATGATTATAATAGTTTTTTGTAGTTGATTACAAATGATGTCCTTCTTCGGGGGGAACTTTTATTATGTCCTCTGACCGGACGTAGATCTACGTTCGGTCAAAGGATTGTTACTCGATTTTTGCTCGGTATTTGGTCAGTATTGCTAGGTATTGTTTGATAATAACGAGTAATAACACTCTGGGAAGATCAATACAGAGCAATACCGAGTATTACCAAAAAATACAGAGTTTTTTTCTTTACTCGGTATTTTATCTTCACATAATGATATTTCTCGTTATTATTGGTATTTGCTCGGTATTTCTCATTTTGTGCCTGCGATCTTAGTGCCGGCCGAACATAGCTCTACATACATTCACCGGACCAAATAAAAGTTCGATCGGGGGGGGGGGGGGGTTGCTGTGATAGCAAGCTGTCTTTTGTAATCAGAATAATTAATTTGCTTAAAAAATAGTATAACTCCCTGTGCGATGTAAATTTTATTAATTTTATGATTTTGGAGGGATTTATTTGAAAAGTACATTAAATTTATTTTAAATTGATTGCATCAGAAAAAATAAAAACAGTTCATGACAACAATAATATAATTTGAAGTGTAATATTATACAGATATTTAGTTTCAAATACAATAAAATAAAAAAACAGATTCAATTAGAAGCTTCTTAGTTTGCCTACTTTAAATTAAAAATTGTTAATTATCAGTCAATATTTAATCATATTATTGAAAAAGTACCCAAAATCTAGCTGTGCTTGAATTCTTTTTTCTCTTATAAACTGAAAACAGAACTGAACGTGATTATTAAAACTCCGCTGTTAGAAGAAGAATAGCTGACTTGTCAAACCATCTAGATGAGCTGCTTGAATTTAATCTTGTATGAAGAGAGAGAGAGAGAGAGAGAGAGAGAGAGAGAGAGGGGTAAGCGAGTCAAGTCAACTCGTGGGCCGGCTCGATAAATGATCGAGAGTTAAGCTCGATGAACTAACGAGCTAAGTTTGAGCTAGCTCCAACTCGACTCATAAGCTCGTAAGCCGTCTCGTTTAAAAAATATAAAATATATTTTTATCTTGGTCGGGCAGCATGAATTTTGAGGCAAAATCAAGTTGGAAACTTCTAAAAGTAAATATGGGACCATCCAAACTCTGATTTCATTAAACTATAGTCGAACAGAAAATCTCAAAAATACAAACCCAACAACACCAAATTCGACTCAATATGAGCCCAAATGAGTTCGAATTGAATACCCCAAGCGCATATGAAAAGTTCTAGTGTTTCTTTTCTCTTATTTGTGTGCTAGATATCCATACAAAGCGGAGAAGAAAAATTCTAACTCTATCACCGCGTATATTCTAGCCGCAGCATATTTAAAATATATTATGATTCAAGATTTTAAATACAAAATTGTTAAAAAATATTTTAAAAATATATCTCAACTTCTTAATTGTAGTAATTCTTTATTATTATTCTTATAATTTCTCTTTTTTTTTTTACTTTTTTATAATAATTACTTAAATCATAATCATTTTCTTTCTTTCATAATAAACAAGCCGGTTCGTGAGCTAGCTCGAACTCGAGCTCAAACTAAATTAATTAATCAAGCTTAAGCTCAGCTCAAATCACAGGTGACTCGAGTTCAACTCGATTAATTGACACCCCTAAAGAGAGAGTTTCATAAAAGAAAATCAAGTAGATGATCTCCTTGAACATAACCTTGTATGACTAGAGAGAGACAGAGAGAAAGAGAGAGCCAGAAAGAGAGAGAAACTACAAATTTTAATATTTCATTATAATGTCGGTAGTCAATCTTTACTGTTCAATATAGTGACGATAAAATATATCGAGCAGTTGATAACAATTGTATTTTTTTCTTGTTATGTTATTGCAGAACTAAAGCTTTGAATTGATGATTCTAACGAGTAGAAAATAAAGATCTTAGGCTAAGTCATCGGAGTAGGAAGGAAAGAGGAAAACAAAGAGGAAGAAGAAAAGGATGATAAAAAAAAATATTAGATAAATGCTACCAAGTAATTAAGATAGTGGTGATTGTCGCTAAGAAGAAAAGACTGACGTTGTCTTTAATAATAATTATTATAATTATTAGGGGTTGTTATGAAAAGAAAGTCGTATCTAAGGATTGGTTTAGGAGAGCATTTATAGCGATTTATTTTTTAACTATAATTTTTATTTGATTTTTTTTTTTTTTTTTTTTTTGCTATTTGAAAAAAATTATTTGTATTAGAAAATTGATTTCTACTTATTTTGTTATATTAGTTTTACAAAAGAGTAAGAAGCTCTGTCAAACGAAGACTAAGGCTTCATTTGGAGCAACTATTTTGTTGTTTTCTAAAATAATTTTCTTGTATGAACATTTTTTTGAGTTAACAAATTTTATATAGTGAAGCTGTTTTAGAAAGCTTTAGGAAAGTTGTCCCAAATGAAGCCTAAGAAGCACTAACAAAGCCGTCCTAAAATCGACTTTATTAGGCATGAATCTCGGGGCGTATTTGAATTGAAAATTTTCAAAATTAAATTTGGGATCATCCATACTCCATTTATAGCAAACTTCTAGGCAAACTAAACAACTTGATGAGACGAACCCAACAACATCAAAATCGGTCCAGTCCGAGCTCAAATTAGCCCAAATCAATAGCACATTTGAAAGCTTCATAATGTCAATTGGGTGTCCAAATGATATCAAAATATAACATGCATATACTCGATTAGAGTGGCTTGATGAGAAGAATCTATTGAGCCCAAAATTGCTTAATTCTAATATCATTAAGACACTTAAATGTTTGACAGATTCTCTATGATTGAAGGAATTAATTAATACGAGTCGTCCGATGGAGCACTTCAAATTTGCTCTAGATCTTCTTCATATTTATGACGCATGTTACTCTCAAAATCTATAAATAGACCCCATCTTCCTGCATGAATGAAACCATTTGGATGGGGCTAAGATCTTGAGCTACAGATTCAAGAGAACTCTAATGCTCAAAGAATCTCGAAGCTCTGCCCGAGCTCCACCGCCAGCCATGATTCTTGCACTACCATCACTTGATTATAATTCTTTCGATCATAGTCGCTCGCAGACTACTTGTAACGCCCCATAATTTAAATTTGAAAGAATTGTATTTTCTACCTTCTTAAATCTTACGAGATCTACTAATTATCTTTTAATTTAATAATCTAGCAAAATGCACTAAAAATCATTTACATCAAATAAAATTCTACATTCATTATTTCAAAATGCGATTTAGAATAGCCACGAAATTATTCAATATATTGATCAATCTTTTTTACTCATGATTACAAAAAAATAAAATAAAATATAAAACAAAATAAAATCTGGAAAAACTAATTAGCCTTACTATGCAAGATCCTAACCCTTTCTCAAAACTAAAATAAAAATCACATAATGAGCTTACAAAGCCCAGTAGATAACCAAAACTACCAATGCTTTCATTGCAAGGCATTAATATCAATATGCATACTCATCTCAATCAATATAAAACCAATTGTCATCGGTATGAAATTATCAATCAATATCAATACATCAATAAAAATTAATATGACCAGTAAAACAAAAGCATCTCAAAAAACATAGAAATTTGTTAACATATAAGAAAATTAATAAAAGTCTATAAATAAATGTCATGTACGATACAGTAAAATGTGCTTCAATTTTCTATCAATTACATTTATGTTAATGATTCTATCATATGTTTCAATCAATGATATGTGTCCCCGTCTATCAGTATATCATTTATCTATCAGTATGCTCTATAGATATATCAATATATTTATCAATGTTTATAGAAGTACATGTCATGTGCTATGTCATGCTATATCAATCTTAATGTTAGTTCTATTAGTCTTGTATCACTTCTATCTATCAATTAATTCAAATGATATCATGTAAATACAATCATGGATGTGATTTTGAATAGCAAGACATGACATCCAACTAATTGAGTTGTTTATCTTGTATCTTGTATTATTATCAAGTGTCAGGTGTCATGTAACTATCTTGTAAGAGTTGTCACTCATGCTCGTCGGCATATCATATCCTCTTATGACTCCCTATCTTATTTCTTGTATCTTATGTCTTATATTGAGGTTATACCACAACCCATAATTTAAAGGAAATCCCGTCAGCTCATCCTTCTATATAGGATACTTTGCTCCAGCCAAGATACCCAAGGGAAGACCAATTATCTCTCTTATACATTGGACGAAATTTTTTCCATGAGTCATTTCATTAAGGATCTCATTCAACAAACCTCAAGTAGCATCAAATCATTAATGATTGAACCCTTATATAAACATGATAATTGAATATTCTTATTCCTAGAAATTTGTTTAGGTATATCATACAAAAATCCTTGATGGTAAATATGATATTTAATTTTTATTTTATGTCTATCATAGCCTCCTATATTAATGATGTCATTTTTTGCAATTATAACCCTCAAAAAGTTTATCACGATCTAAGCTATTTTAAGCTATTTTGGGTGTAACCTTTTTTTTTCCACTTTTTTTTTTTTTTTTGCTTTCTTAACAAATGACACTTCTTTTCAAGTCGAAATCTTCTAAAAACTCCATAATGGATATCATAAATCACTCTATGTCGCTTTTAAATAAAAAATATAAATATTTTAAAACAAATGATTTCTTTTGCACTTATTTTATATGTGAAAATGATATCATCACATTTGCACTCTATGCAAATTCAAGCAACCAAGTAGGTGCTTGGAAAGTTCTTATGTAGAAGAAAACTACTCCATTAATTTCATAAAAAAGTTGTTTTTCGTAGGTGACTCTTATGCTATGGAAGGCATATATATTTAGTATTGATACGTCATCAAAAAATTGCCTTCATCAGCACGAATCTCAAGGCATATTCAAGGCGGCAACTTCTAAAATTAAAATTAAACACCTCAAGGAGACGCACCCAACGTCACCAAAATCGGCCTAATCCAAGCCCAAATGGGCCAAAATCAAGGGGCTGAAGCTTATTTGGAATATTCAAAACATTAATTAGATGATCAAGTGATTTGTAAATATAAGATGCTTATAGTCAAATCAAATAGGTCAACAAGACAAATCAAACGAGCACAAGATCACTTAATTCTGGCATTATTAAGGCACGTGAATGGTTGATGAAAGCTCTATGATCAAGGGAACTAATATGGGTCGTCCGATAAAGCGTTCCGAATTTACCCCCGATCTTCTCCATATTTACAGGGCATGTCATTCTCAAACTCTATAAATAAACCCTTACGCACTTCGACAACCGCTCCTTCGACCATCGTCGCCCTTCGACTATTGCCCCATCAACCATGGTCACTTGCAGACTACGGTCCTTTCACTCACCATCACTTGTTGACTACGATCCCTATAACCACCATCACCCGCTGACTTCGCTCCCTCTGAACACCGTTGCTCGCCGACTATAATCTCTCCGGTCGCATTAGCCCGCCGACTACAGTCCTTCCGACCACCATCACCTGCTGCCAATCACCCCTCAAACCACCATTGCCCGTTGACTAAGATCCCATCAACCACTCTTGCCTGCCAACTACAGTCCCTTTGACCATAGTCTCCCGCCGACTACAGTCTCTCCGACCATCGTTGACAGCCGACTACAATCCCTATGACAACTGTCACCCGCTGGCTTCGATCCCTTGGACCACCATTTCCCATCAATTATGGTCCCACTAACCACCGTCGACCACCAACTATGGTCCCTCCAAACAACATCACCTGCTGATTACGGACCCTCAAACCTTCATTGCTCGCAGATTACAGCACCTCTGAACATCATCACCTATCGACTACAATCCTTCTAGCCAACATCGTCTTCTCATGGTCCTACTGATCGAACGAACATGACAACACTCTCTTGAGAGCAACTCTCAAATAACTAGTTTCTTCCAACTCCAACTATGTAATGTGATCTATATAATGTATATTTGCTACATTGAGCCATGCCCATCCCCCCAAGGAAGGACCTCATTTGTCATCAACAATAAACATTAGTATAATCATTTCATTTGGACCAAATCCCATGGTTTTTCCCTTTACAAAAATGTACACGTAAAAATCTTGGTCTTTTATGACTCTCGCTCCCTCTTTCTTTATCTGTATGTGTGTTGGATCTTCGTTCAAAACTAAGACGTTAAGCTCTGTATCTCTTTATTGTCTCGAATGTTCCATGACGCAACAAGTATACATTTTTTGTTTGTGCTATAAGTTGGAAAATAAGCCTTTTTCTATTTAGCAAGCAATAAGAGACAGATAGATAAAAGAAGATAATGTCTCCTTAAACATTCACTAAGGCTTAGTTTAGAATAACATTCTTACTGTTTTATTTTTTAGATCGTAATCATAGTTTATATTTTACTTCTTTTGCTACTCACATAAAATTTATGTGCCAATAAGCTACATATTATAGCAGCTTTCAAAAAAAAAATTTATTTCCCCATAACAGCTTTACAGCCACCGTTACAAAAATTTGCAATCGCCCCAAATGAATTCTTATTTTCTCATTTTTCTATATTTTCCTGTATTCGTGTGTGTGTATATATATATATATATATATATATATATATATATATATATATATATATATATATATATATATATATATATATATATATATATTCATTAGAGCGGTTAGGAGAGGAATTTAATTTTGAATAAATCAATGCTTGGTAAAGCGAATAAATTAACCTTAAAATCCAAAGGCATTAAAAGAAGGAAGCTTTGCAATTTACATTATGGGCTACAAATTGTAAAGCCCAGTCCAAACCTTCCTACGTGACGAATTGGATGGCCTTGGATAGTGCGCTTTATAGCATAGTGGACCATGTTAGTAAACTATGGGCCTGCAAATTGTAAAGCCCAGTCCAAACCTTCCTACGTGATTATCAAGAAGTAACAAGCAGCTAATTAACCTTTATCGAAAATTAATCAAAGGCATGATTATATAATTAATTTTTAGAGTAAAAATTACAAATGTGACCTCCCTATATCATTTTTTTTTTCCTTGCACGTTGTATCTCTGTAAGACAGCTATTTATTCATATATTGAGTTGAAAGTTCTTAAGGTCTTTTTCTGAGCTCTGAAGTTTTTTTTTTTTCTTTTCCCTTATGATCGATGGTTCTTTATGGTCTTTTGACTGAAAACTAAATCTTTTAAATAAGTGTTAGGCAAGAAAAAAATTTAATTTACTATTTTATTTTATTATTAATTATTAATTAGGAATATTTTTATTTTAGATTTGATTTGAAAATATTAGAAATGATATTTCTTTATTAGATTTAAATGAAAATTTAGCTTCTGTTACAACACAATAGAGAAAAAAGATTCATGTAGCCAACTCCACGTAGTTGGATACAAGCTTGATGTTGTTGTTGTTATCGCCGTCTATTTATAATTTTGTAAGAGTGAAATTTTGATAAATCTCAATAAAATATCAAAATTATCCATCGAATGGTATTTATTGATTTCCTTGATTATAGACTATTTTTTCAACATTTAAGTATTATAATGACCTCATAATTAAACGATTGTGGGCTCGTTGTATTTCTTTTACCGAGATGTCTAATTTTATTCATAAGCGTGTAAAGATCGGAGATTATTTAACCATTCAATCAGTGTTCTAATGTTTTCAACAACACTTCAGGTACTTGTTTTCGGCTCATTTGGACTAGGATCGACTCTCTTTTGAAATCATTAGATTAAAAAAATGGAATGATCGTAAATTTATTCCTACAAGCTTTTAATCTAAAGATATATTTGCACCTAGATTCATGCTTGATTTGATAAATTTTTAGAATATATCATTCGTAAATAAAATTTAATCATCCATATGACAGTTTGCTACTGTACAAAAATGCTTTAGTGAGTGGTTAACATCCCTTAAAATGATTCAAAAAAATCAGATCAACCGAACAGATTAGTAAAACAAGTGGCTGCTTTCTAGCACATGGGAAAAAGGGAGGGTTGCAGCTTCCTTATAGAAGTTCAGTAACTGCTGCTTCTTCGCTTAGAATTCAAGTGAGGGAAGGAAGAGAGTCAATTATTTTTGCATTTTTAGGGTGTCGATGTCAGAAGAATTTTAATATTTATTTACATTTATATAATTGAAACTGTTCCTTTCAAATTTTGATGAGATGTAGGCTTCGTCTCGGACGGCTTTCTTACTGTTTCTTAAAACAGTTTTATAAGTACAAAATTTAAAATTTGCGTACAAAAAAATAACTTTAAGAAAGAATAAGAAAGCTGTTCCAAACGGAGCCGTAATCTTCTTATTATTATAGGACTTTTGAAATATGTTTGTATATTCATCTTATTTGTACTTCACCATTCATTTATAATGAAATTAATATCGCTTCTTTGCCATGAGAATGTAAGTTATTTGTGGTCTACTCACATAAATTTAAAATCCAATTACTTTTTTCAGATTTTTTTTAATGTCATATTACAATGCACATATATAACAAACAAAAAAAAACAATGAGCCTTTATCCTACCCATGGGGTAGGCTACATGAATATATATATATATATATATATATATATACTTGTTACGGGCTAGAATATACGCGGCGATAGAGTTATAATTTCACGTCTTAGCGTTGCACAGATATCCAACTCACACACAGAGAACACAATATTTTTTACGTGGAAAACCAGGGAAAGGGGAAAAACTACGGGGCTTAGCCCAGTTGAAAATGATTCTACTAGAATTTGAGAAAAGTACAATGGTCTGACTCATCCCTAAAGACGACCAGATTACAAGTATCAACTGAGATTTTTGCAAGAGTCCAACGTCACTCCAATGTTAGGTGGCGATCCAGCAGCACTCTGGTATCAGGCGGAAGACCGGTAGTGGCACTTCAACGTTAGGGGGTATTTCAGCTTTGGGTGGCACTTCGATGTCCTTTGATGGTCTGGTGGGTATTTGACAGATCTACGACGTCCTTTGGTGGTTCGGTGGTGGTGCAGTAGAACTCCGACATCCCTTGGTGGTCCGGCGGTGGTGCGACAGAACTCCGATGTCCCTTGGTGGTCCGGCAGAACTCTGGCATCCCTTGGAGGTCCGGCTATGGTGCGGCAGAACTCTGGTGGTGGTCAAGGAGGAGCTAGGCGGCTGGAGCTTTCTTTATTCTCTCCCTTCTTCTCTCTTGGCTTCTTCCCCGCCTTTTTCATGAGGAAATGAGGTTCTATTTATAGAATTCTTGAGTAGCATAGCTTGTAAATAAGTGGAAGATCAAGGGTAAATTTTGAGTGGTTCGAATGGACGGCCGATCTTAATTCCTACGATCATGCACCGTTCAATGGATATTTGACTATCTTAATGATATCTGACTTTGATGATCTTGGGCTCGTTGGATTCGTCTCGTCGGGCCGCTCGATTCGACTATAAGCATGTCATGATTGAAGATCGTTTGGTAACCCAAATTGTGGTTAGATCATTCCAAAAGTGTTTTGAGTCTCTGGTTTGGACTCATTTGGGTTCGGATTGAGTCAATTTTGGTTTCGCTGCGTTCGTGTTTCCGAGACGCTCAGTTCGACTATAAGTTTGCTGAAATCGGAATTCAGATGGTCTCCGATTTAATTTTCGAAGCTTCTAACTTGATTTTGCCTCGAGATTCGTGCTCGATCAAGGTAATTTTTTGATGATGTATCAATACTATTGTGTCCTATTAAGAGTCAAAGGGTTGGAGTAGCTCTAGTGGAAGATAAGATTAGAGAGAGTCGCCTTAGATGGTTTGGTCACACAAAACAACGGCCTTCTGATGATCCGGTTAGGAAAGTAGAGGCATTAGATTTAACTTTTATTAAGAAATGTAGAGATAGACCTAAAAAGACTTGGTTAGAAAGTATTAGAAATGATATAATTTCTTTATTAGATTTAAACGAGAATTTTACTTTTAACAATACACAATGGAGAAAAAGATTCATGTAGTCGATCCTACGTAGTGGGATAAATGTGTGTTGTTGTTGTTGTTGTTATGTCCTACTAAGAGCCAATTTCTCATTCAAACCTAATTAAAACGTTCATTTATAATGCTTTCTAATCAAATCTTTTTAGATATAACTCAACCTTTAATTTCTTAACAGAGGCCGAACCTAATATATTTACACTCCTAACAGGATCATCAAAATATCAATGTTTTACGTGACCAAATCATCCAAGGCGATTCTCTCTAGTCTTATCCTTCTGTTGGAGCCACTCCAACCGTCTCACACATATAATGAAAATATATTTGTCCAAATATCTTAATGCAAATGAATTAAGACGGGCTTTGAAACTATTTGAATCGCACTGATCAGATTAGTTTTATATATAATAACTTGAATAACATTTATCTCAACGTAACTTGGATGGCTTTAGTACCATTTTAATATATTGTCCATAAGTATATCACAACAATCTTTTCAGTTTTCTTGTTTTCCATTACTTAATGAGTTAGGTTGACAATAACTACTTATGGCTATATATTTGAATGTAATAGATACTGTAAACGTATTGATAAAAGATTGAATCTAACTGAAGTTCTTTAGCTTTCTTCCTCTATTGCATCTAACAAGCTTCTACATGCATGAGTCACTCAACAAGTGCTAACCTATTCCCTTACCTAAGAAATTTAAGGATTAGATGAAGGGAATGGTTGGAAAATTCCTCCTATCCCTATCATTTTTTTAATCATATCAACAAAATATTTTTAACCTTGGATCACAGCAATCAATTGCTTATAAAATTGCACTATTACATATATACATAAAATTTATATTTTGGCAATTTAAAAATTTAACTTCCTCCTTCCTCCATTTTTCAAATCTCACCCAAAAATTTAAGTTTGAAACAAAAATCAAAACTATATTTTTCATTTTTAACAAATTTTCTATCCGTTTAAACAAATACACAGTGTGTGAATATTTTATAAATGGTGGATTTACTTACTCACCATATAATTCTTATATATTTTCATATCTAACACCTAAACTTTGATATGCGCGCACTAGTATAACACTTTAATATCTAAATCACATCACAAAAGATATATATTATTTAGAAATATTAATATTAATCAAATTTTTATCTGATTATGACATTCGAATATTATATAAATAAAAATCAAATTTCATATATTAGATATATAATTACATAATAGTTACTTATTATGTATATATAAATCCCCTTTATAGACAAATAATATTAAAATCTTATATATATAAATATATAATTCCTCCTAAATCATAAAAAAACATGCCAAGATCTCATCATAATATATAAAAATTCTTAAATTTACATAAATAATCAAAATCATATTTTCCTCAAAATAAAATTATTTTAAAACTATTTTTAAATAAAAAAAACTCATAGAAAAAATTTAAAAAAAAAGAGGTAGTTCCAATAATTCCTCTCTCCCAACAGCAGTCCGGGTTTGCGGTCCACGCGAGTCCATGAGATGCGTGATTCCCACATCACAAGAGCAGCACAGCAGCGAAGCCAAGTCCGGCATTTCTCGTAGGCTGTAAAAGCAAAGCTAAGGAGGAGGAGGAGCGAGGGAGTTAGGAAAGCGTCAGCTGAATCCCTACTACATCTCTTTCTCTGCCACTCCACCCATCCCAATACAGTCAACAAAGTCCCTCATTATTTTTCCTATTATAATACATTTCAGAGCACAATAAGCGAGATGAATGAGACCTTTTAGGGTCAAATTAATATATACAGAGGGCTATTCTCCACCCTTCAACGCATAGGTCTTGGCCCTTTCCCATGCACAAAAAGCCATGGCACATGCCTTCTTTATTTCTTCTCCCCCATGCGCGCACGATCATCAGTTTACTTGGAGCTCAGCTACCCTTCAGAATCACTTATTATTATATTCATCATATAGCCATGCTCAGATTTTCATTGATCATGAAAACAAAATTATCAAAGCTTTATACTTTCTATGCGGATACCGGATGTCGTTGAGAGGCAAATCAGAGCAAGCCAAGTCACCTTCTTGTTGTATATCCGCTGTGTATTAGGTGATATGACACGTCCAAATTTACCTCTGGACATAAAGCTACATCTGATTAGCACACAGAATAATTTCTCCAAAAAGGCCTCAAAATAAACCAAAAGGTAACATTAGAATAAAGTTAGTGATGATTACTTACTGCACAACGTGGTGGCTGAAGAGATATAGGCTAAGTTTTGGATATTTTTCTTTCTGCTTTGCTTATCAAATCATAATCACATTTTATATTTGATCAAAACCTTTTTTATATATGCTTTCAAAAAAATTTTGTGTTAGAAAATTATTTTCTAAAACAACTTTTAAATAAATTACCTTCTTCCCAGTAGCTTTCTAATAACAAACGGCAGTCTAAATATCAGCAATATCAAATCTAAGTGGAAGCCACCAAACATCCAAGTTATAATGGCTTATCCCGTTCAGTCATCGAAAGGGATCCCATAAGGCAAAGGATCATAATAGTAAATACAGGAAAAAAAAAAAGTCACAGATGTCATAAATTATCAACCCGGCTTTAGGGTATGTTAAAAATATTTTTGAAAAAAAAAACACTTTTTATTTATTTATAACATAAAAAATATAAAATAATCTTCTGAATTAATCATTTTTGTAATATATCAGAACAATTTAATTAGATAGGAAAGCAGTACTGTTTTATATTTTGTGACTACCACTAGCTTAACTACAATCCTCCATTGTGTACATATAAATGTTGAATAGTTAAATTCTTTGGTGGCCATCTACATACAAATAAGCTTATGGTGGCTATCCTTTCACATGATGGTTAATAAATTAAGGGTGCAAATGAGTCAAGCCGGTTTGTGTGATTGCTTGAGCTTGACTTGATAATGAGCTCATAAGCCGAGCTTATTGAGCTTTTGAGCTTGAGGTTGAGCTTAAGCAGATTTTAAGGTTTGTTGAATTATTGAATCCGAGTTTGATATGGATGTTGATTGACTCGTTTGGCTCATTTGGCAACTTGAAAAGAGCTGAGGCGGTGTTAAGAATACCTAAATTCTATTCAAGTGAGGGAGATCGAGCTTTGAAACATGTGGCTTTTCTTCGTTGTATGGTTGGAGTGAGGACATCTAACTAGGGTTTACAATTTTGTTTGGCCATCGTGTCCCACAGTGCTTCATTATGTTGATCTTTTTCTTTTCTTCACTCCTCAAATAACCCTAAAAAAAAATTCCCCTTTTTGTGCCAATGACGTCGAGATCAGTGGCTTAAGCTCTAGCAAGTGGGGTTTGGCTCGTTCTTCTTCCCCCTCAAACTAAATTTATGAGGTAACAACCGCAAGTTGAGTTCAAGGTCAAGTCGAGCTTGAGCTTCTGCTCAAATTCGAGCAACCGAAAACTTAGGCGGTTATCACTCGTGCTTGATATGGCTCGAGCTCTACTTGACTTATTTGCACCCCTAATGATTAACTAACAAAAAATAATCATTTTTTTTTTTTCATTTTAAAATATGAAACAAAATCTAACAAAAATAATGAGTGATGTAAATGTGAAAAATGCATACCGACATTTTATCACAAACTTACAATTACAATTACCATAATACTTTAATCTTAAAACATTTAATTTCATGTAAAGGTGGTGGGGGTAAATTGCAAATAAAGATTCATTACTGGTTTGCATGTGGCTGCAGCAGACTTAGAGGCATTTACAAACAACACATGCAGCTGGGTCCTACTGTTAAGGATGTCCAATAAATCTACTGCTGCTTCTGCTGCAACAGTAAAGCTCAGCATTCATTCCTTCCATGTATGGTGATGAATAGATTTGTACGCAGTACATGAAAGCATGTGACCAGTTCATACATGCATTCCATCAAGCTGTGCAATAATGCATTCATGGTGTTGTGGCATCATCATCATCATAAATGTCATCATGGCCCAGCTGTTGAATATTAGCCGCCTCTGCCTTCATGTACCCATCATAGATTTTATTGCCCACTGAAAGCTTTGCCTGCTGAAATTTAAAGCGAGATTTATGAATATTAAATAAAGAGAATCCATACAATTCTTTTTTTTATTCAAAAACAGAAAAACTTTGAACTATATATATATATAAATAGTTTTAATTTAAAAAATTATAGTATAAAGTTTATATATTTTTTCTTAAATTTATAGTATGAATTTATATTTTTCTTATATTATATAAAGTATTATTTATTTTCTTCTACTTATAAAATTTATAGTATCATTTACAAATATATTGTTTAATTTAAATCCATATATATTTATAAAAATGAAAAACGATAAAAATCTGAAATAAAAAAGATAATAAAATGGGGGAAATAAAAAAATGTAAAAAATAAAAATAAAAATAGCAAATAAAAATTTAATGAGTTGCTAGCACTGCTAGCAACTTATTTTTTCCTCTTAGTTTAATTATTTAAAAATTTTTAATTATATATATATATATAAAATTACAATTTTCATTTTTAAATATATATATAATTTTTTCTTAAATTTACAAATTATATAAATAAAATCTCTTATATATATCTATAAATTTATAGTTATTAAAATTTATTAATAAAATTAAAATTTAAAGTAAATTCATTAAAAATAATTTTATAAACTAAAAACCTCGCAAATTATTTAAAAAATAAAAAAAAATTAGGGCTTTTATTTTCATTTTTATAAATACAACAACAACAACAACATCAAGCCTTTATCCCACTACGTGGGATCGGCTACATGAATCCTTTTTCTCCATTATGTCCTATTAAAAGTCAAATTCTCGTTTAAATCTAATAAAGAAAGGTCATTCTTAATATTTTCTAACCAAGTCTTTTTAGGTCTACCCCTACCTTTCTATATTTTTATAAATGATACTATAAATTTTATAAGTTGAAGAAAAATATATATTATTTTATTTAATATAAGAAAAAATAGCATATGAGTCAGTCGCCAATTTTTTTAGCAACTATGCTCATTTTAATTTATTACTATAAAATATTAAAATATTTAGTTATAAAATTTGTCTAATTTTTAATTATGAATAGAATTTTTCCGTCCGTCCCATCGGTTTCGATGCCATTTATGTGATTCTCAGAGACGTGATGTTGCATTTACTAAGCTCATCAATCGTACCACGACGCGCCCCTATAAAGGATTCCTTTCAAGCTTTTATTTTAATTAAAAGAAATAACAGTCAGTACTTAAGGGTAGAAATATGTCGAAGGAATTCCTCCAAATTTGGAGTTGCATCATATTTATTTTAAATTTTAATTAAGATTTGTCTTACTAAGGCTTCCTTTGTTTCAGACGGCTTTTTTACTACTTTCTAAAACGAAGTTTTAGTACAAATTTTTTTATTTTGTACTAAAACTTCGTTTTAGAAAACAATAAAAAAGCCGTCCCAAACGAAGCCTAAATGATGATTCTTAAAAATTGGGATGAGAGATCGGGACTGCGGCCGGATGGTCGACGAAAATAATTCCTCCGCTTTCATCCGCTCTTGAATCCCCTAAACGTCCAAAAAAAATAGGATCGATGGTTGAATCATCTATCAGATTCAGTCGATTTGACGTTGGGTCAATTTCTAAGACGGATCGAACAAAATATATAATCGACTCACGATTGAACCGATAAGTCAAATCCAATTTGTAGAATTATGACGAGATATTAAATTAATAAACAAGATCAGAATGAACTCTTAATTTTTTGAAAAAAAAAAAAACTTTTAAATGAGAACAGAAATAATTCAAAAAAAGATTAATTTTAGCATTATTTAAAAAAAATTAAAATTAATATTTTTATATAATTAAAGATTATTTTAATCATTAAAAAAATAAAGGATCAAATCGATTATTTGCTTTAAAAAAAATAATAATGTTGACTTCTACAATGGCAAATGATAATATCATAATCGGTAATGCAAAATAATTGTTATTTCCTATTATAAAAAGTCAACAATAAGACTCTTTTTAATTATTAAAGTCACGCGTGTTTAAGCAACTGAAAAAAAATATTACAGAAAATACGTTGAATTTGGCTTCGTTTGGACCTGTTTTTTTAAGTGCTTTTTAAAGCAGTTTTTTAGAACATAAATTTTAATTTTTATATAAAAAAAATTATTTTAAAAAATAATAAAAAATTCATCCCAAACGAAGACTTATCTAAGAGAAGCATTGCCGTGCGTTGGTTTTAATAAGTTTTGCTTTAAACAAAGAGCAAAAGACGAAAAAAATTAGGCTACGTTTGGGATGACTTTCTTATTGTTTCTTAAAACAGTATTTTAATATAACAAATTTTAATTCTGTATTAGAAAATAACTTTTAAAAGCATTAAAAAAGCGGTCCCAAATGAAGCCTTAATAGCTTCCACATTCAGTTTCCACGTTTCAATAACTACTTGAAAATGGCGTGAAAAAAAATATTATATATTCTAAGGAAAATACACGAGAAGAAGCACATTCTACAATAAAAAAATTTAATTGTGAATATTTATTAAATTTTTCGTTCTGATATAAATTATAAATAATTTTTAGGAAAAAATTTCACAAAAATTAAAAAGAAAACGGCAAAGATTAAGAAAAAAGAAACTGAAAGAGAACCCATTGAACAAACATGAAGAAAGCTAACGTTTTTATCTTCTTAGAAATATGCTGAAATTATTGACAATGTAACAATGTTAACACATATATGGCATGGAAGAAACATAGAAATACAGAGCTTGGGGCATGTAGCCATACCTACCGGAAGAGCAGAGACGGAGAGGAAAAGAGTAAGAAGAACCTATAAAACTCAGGATAGATAGCGTCACAGGAAAAATTAAGAGAAAAGGCTCAAATGAATGGAGAGCTAATCAGCTCTCTAATGATCCATGGCGCTATCCCTCCTGAGCTTTAATGGGTCTCCCATACTTGTAATAAAAGAGGAGCTTAGCTTTTTGTGGGAGGGGGGGAACGATGAGCAAAGGCTTGCATTGGCTGAAGCCTGAAGCTAAGAGGCTCTATTTATAGCAGCTGGAAGCGAGCAAAGAGATTTTGGCCTTCAATTCTTGAATAATGGTTTTTTTTTTATTGATGTAAAAAAAAAGTAAATGAGGTTAATTTACACAAAAAATAACCAGCCAGCGCGCACAAGTAAACCCAAAAGTAAGACAAAATTTATAGTATTAAAAAAAAAAAAAGAGGGCTCAGCCAATTTTATAGAAAGAATAAGGTGTACATAGGAAATCAAAATCATCTATCAACAAAAACTGAGGCTTGCCAAAAATAAAAGAGAGCATGCACATACCAAAAATAAGGAATAAGAAAAATTAAAATAGATAGGAAACATTGTCTGGCCAGGACTGAGAACATGCAATAAGAGTTATATGTTGAAATGAAGATCTCCCTCGGTCACCCGAAGACCATCCAAAAGGAGATCGTCATGCATCATCATAGTCCACGGCCCAAAAAATAGCCTATCTATCCAAAGCCAAAATTGTAAACCGAAGGCAGCATCATGGCAACATTGAGGTACACGAGAAGCAGCCGAGAATCAGTAAGGCAATAATGAATACAAGTGTCGAAGATAGAGTAACCGTATGATCGAATCCATCAGCCAATGAAAAAAAAGAGATCTTGCAGCATCAGTAGAATAGCACATAGTAACACAGCATCACAGAAATTCCTCCAAAGCAACAAAGCTCCCAAATCAGTAAGAACAAACATATTATAGATCAAACGGGGAATAGTAAAAACTTGAAAACCTGACACCATAACAACTCTAGCTAGAGCCAGAGCAAACCAACGAAATAAAGAACTCAGCTGTAGCTCAAATTCAACTTATCTTTTATGAAAACTCCACATTTCCAGCTATTAAGTTTAAGTTATACTGCTCTAGTAATTTTTTTTAGATAGAGTGATAGCACAAACAGCCTTAGCTTTAAATCTCATATTATTGCACTCAGCCCATAGGAAATAAATCGTAGCATGAAGAGTGAGAAGAATCCCGTCTTTCATATTTCGGTCAACCCAAGCCCCCCGGATGTGATTTAATGCTTGAGAGATGGTGAGCCTTAAGAAGTGATTTTGGAAAAGAGGGATTAGTTAGTCAAAACCTGAAAGGAATAGTCACATTCGAATATCAAGTGGGAAGTAGATTCAGGGCGACCATGACAGAGAGAACACTTGAGATCTGAAATATGAACATTACTTTTAGAAAGAGCTTAAGCCATTTTAAGACCACCTCTCAATGCCAACCAGGTGTGAACAGAAAATCTCAGAGAATGCATTTTTATGCTAAAACAAAGGATGCCAATCGTAGGTGGTGTAAGTAACAAAAAAATTTTTGAGTAGTAGTATTTAAAAGAAGAGCTCACAATAGTATCCTAAGTGATGTGTTTGGAGAAGTTAGGTGATATAGGGATTGCCTGTATATAGTATCTGATGTGTTCGCTAATGACATAAGGTAAGGACCATTTGTTCTCATGCATCCAATAAGCAAGAATTGCTTTCTGATTATAAGGAGGGTTGAGGAGTAATTTCAGAAATATTGAGTGATTTTATCATTCAAACACCAATGGTCCCAAAGAATAAATGCATGGTTATTATGTGCAATATGAAACTTAAATTTGTTACTAAACAAGATAGTCGTATTGCAAATGCTTTTACAAAAGGCAGGGGTGTTGTGTTGGAAGATTTTCCAAGGGGAAATATAACTTGCTTTTAACAATTAGGATAGAGGAGTCACATTGATGTAAAGTCTAAGTATTGTCCTGAAATTAAAGGTTGCTCTTAAAGCATGGAAAGAACCAATACTAAGACCACCTTTAGATTATGGTTTGCAAGTATTCGTCCACAAAATAAGATGTATATGCATTGAGTGTCACCATAGAAGAGGAATTTTGAGCAAAGTTTAACAATAGCATTGGTAGTTGTTTTAGGGATGATAGATCCTCTAAGCCAATAAGCCACCAGATTTGTAATAGTAAATTTGATATATTGCATCCTACCTGCACACCTGCAAAAGAAAGAAGACTAGCTTTCTATCCAAAAAAGTAGATTAGTAACTTTTTCAATTAGAGGGAAAAAATCAGAGACTTTGATTCTACCCAATGAGATAGGTAGGCTCATGTAAGAGATTTTGGTGGCAATATTGTGGATATGTAAAGCTTAAGAGATGCTAGAAACATTGAGAACATGTGGGGAGACAACAAGAGAACTCTTATGCAAGTTAAGATGCAAGCCCGAATAGTTGGAAAAAGTGCTCAGAACCCTCATAAGGTGCTCACAATTTTGGATGTTCACTCTCTACCAAAAAACTAGTAAATCTTCTGCATAAGAAATGAGAGATAAGCAAAATCCTTCAAATTTAAAAGCGTCAAAGCTCTCAGGTTCAATAGTGGCATCGATGAGACAGGAAAAAGCACGATAATGATGCAAAAAAGTAGGGACTGAGTGGGCAGCTTTGCCTGAGACCAAATGTTGAGCTAAAATAGCCTTGAAGACCCCCATCCATGCAAATTGAGAAGTGAGTGCCATTGATACAGGCATTAATCTAATTGATGAAAGTGTAAGGAAAGCCCTTTTGAGGCATTCTTGCATAAAGTAAATCCTTAGAAATAGTGTCAAAGGCTTTATTAATGTCTAATTTAGCACAAAAGTAGTTGTCTTTGTGTTTCTTGTTGAAAAGCCTAAGAATCACTCCCACTAAAATGGGGTTATCAATGGAAAGTCTGTTAGTGATGAAAGCAACCTAACTTTGGTGGATAAACATAGGCATGATCAATTTCATACGGGTGGCAAGAATATTGGCTATAATTTTATGAAAAACATTGCATAGCACAATAGGTCGAAAATCATGAATGCTCTCAGCATGATTTTTCTTAGGGATGAGGGCAATAACAGTTGCTTTAACACGATTCGGAATATATCATTTACTGAAAAAAGATAAGACTGTCTTGCAAACCTTCAGTCCAGTGATATCCCAAGTGTTTTTGTAAAACACAAAATTAAATGATATGAAATATATGTAAAAGTAAAAAAGGCTGGCAAGAAATAATTGACTTATTCATATTGGCTAAAGACATATTATCCTATATAGGAGAGTAGGTCGATGGACTTTCATTTAAATAAAATTTTTGATGTAATTCAAAGTGAAATGAAAAGAGAGTTATAAGGAGATTTACTGATATATCAAGCTACACCGCGGGCAAGAAGTGACAACTTCCTACATGAAAGTCATATAACTTGTGATATGTGAAATGCAACTGATTCCTAATAATATGATTAATAAGATTAAGATTTATTCTTATGTATTATGAATGGCCTATATGACTTAATACATGAAAAAAAACCACAAGTGGTTAGATGTCCTACCTTTCTACATATGTATATGTCATCAGCATACATAATATCTTGCATAAGCTATATGATATAAAATGATATAAATATGATGCATGACATAATTTATACGGGCATATGCTACCATTGATAAGACTAATAAGAGTGAAAAGATTGATGCAAAGATACACGATACGTATGAAATGTATGAGATACATGATACATTATATTTGATATAGAATATGACCTGCATGAATTGAAATGGTATGGTATATATAGCATAAAAATAGAATATTTTCTTGATATAATAGCCATACTTAAATAGAATATAGATTTAAATAAAGCATAATTTATAGATATACATAAATTTAGAACAAACCATCCATGTTGTAGCTTGGCAGGAGTATAGAAAAGGCAAAGTATACAGATCCCTTTTATGGCCACTCATCAATGATTATAAGTTATATTGCTTATATTGATTTTTATTGCTCATATGAAATGACACTATTCATATTGATTTTCACATGTTCTATTTGCTGCATGTTTATGCTGATTTGAATTGAATGATTACATGCATACTGCTTCTATTTATGTGCATTAATTACAATTATAGGTTCCTATAACCTTGAGCTATATATATATATATAGTTTTGTTTTATGTATTTTAAATTTTATTCCTTTATAGTTAGAAGTATTAAAAGAAAGATTAATATATTGATTAAACTTTTAGCTTAAATTGATTTTTTTTTTTTTTTTGAAATGGTGAATATAATAAAATATTTTGATGTATATATTACTTCCTTAGGTTTTTATTAAATAATTAGAAATTAGTAGCTCTAATAAAATAATTTGGAGATAAGATAATTATTTCAAATTTAGATCTTGAGGTGTCACAAATAGGTAGTCCAATATAAGTGAAGCATGTGGCAGAAAATTTGAAGCCGCTAGCAGTACATAAGTTATCATGGAATGGGGTATTTTAAAAATAATAAATTAGATTCTTTTTTCTTGAGTGGTAGCTTTGCCAAAATATAATAGCATCATTGACATGTATGTGGTGGGAGAAGTATCTCCCATGTTGGGAAGGAATAGCAAAATAGATAGTTGGAGAGTGGTCTCCATAAAAGATAGGTTAGAGATCTCATTCATTGCTAAGCATTATAGATAAGACGAGAGCGGGCAACCATAATAAAGATCATTGTAGGTGGGAAAACCCCTATAGAGATGCATGCATAAATCCAAGACACAAGAGATGCACACATCTTGTGTCTTGAATTGAATAATTGACTTTAGAGATGCATGCCTCAATCCAAGACACAAGATAAGGAAAAAATCTTTCATCAGAAGCTTGTGGAGAAGGAAATCCCTATTGATAGAGTTGAAAGCATTTTTAAGATTCAGCTTGACATAGAAATATTTAGAGCCACTCATTGAGTTAAAGTTGGCAAGAATGTCAATGGTAAGAACTATATTATGAGAAGCATTCATGCACTTAACTAAACTAAATTATACTTCGTGAGTGATAAATGGCATAACTACTTCAAGTCTTTTCTTTAACAATGATTTTATACATGCTATTAGAAAGGAATATTGACTTGAAGTTAGAAATGTTGGTGGCATCAGAAGATTTGGGTATCAGAGTGATGAACATAGTTTTAAGGAACTTGAATATCTTCATATAAAAGAAAAGTGCTTGATAGCCGAGCTTAAATCCTTTCCAATGATATTCCTAGAATGAGTTAAAAATTCAAAGGTAAAATCATCCAAACCAGGGGTATCATTATTGTAGGACTCAAATACAAGCTATGCGGTTACAATGAGTCAATTATCATCATACACTGGGTGATTTGAAAGTAAGAATTTGTGAAAAGAATTGAGTAGGAGCTTATTGTAGGAGCATGAAAAGAAAATGCGAGATACAACGCCAAGGATGAGGAGCTTAATTGGGAATTTTATAAAGAACTTTCAATACCAAATTTCTATATATTTTTCTTTCAACATGAAAATAAAAATTTACACCTATGCCCTATAAAAAACGCTTTCTAGTCCTTGCCAATGACAATTACCCACCTGCACACCCATGCCCCATAAAAAGAAACAATAGAAAAGAGCTTTAACCTTTTTCCAATACACTGAAAGAGGAAATTAACTTTGAGAGTAGACAGATTCTTCTTAAGTGCTGTGCAATTATGCTAATTGCAAATTAAATATTATTTGCATTATAATATGTAAATAAACTTTATATGAAATGCTTTATTGCATGTTCCATAGGCTCAAGAAAAGTTTTAATACTTTAAAGTTTCGATTGAGATAACTTTCTCATTACTTTCTAAATCAAAATTTTAGTACAAAAATTGTTTTGCACTAAAAAATTATTTTAGAAATAGTAAGAAAGGCGCCCCAAATAAAATCTAATTTAGGCTTCATTTAGGACAGTTTTCTTAATACTTCTTAAAGTAATTTTCTGGCATCAAATTTAAATTTTTGTACTAAAATTTGCTTTAAGAAGCAGTAAAAAAATCTATCCAAATGAAGCCTAAGTGCATCAATGCGTCAAAAAAATAAGTATAAATAAAAATGGAGTCATAAGGGGAGTTATGATGAGGGGGTGTCTTTTTCCCAAAGTAGGTAAAAGAATTCAAGTTCCAACAATCATTTCAGCTCTGGTGTTTTGTGATTGAGAGACTGGTGGCGTCTCTTAATTTCTCACATTCATGTTTTGGCCATTGTTCTTGGCTTTTGTGGGTGGTGTAGGACTTGCAGGAGTATTTTGCTCTCACAGCTAAGCCATGTCAGACCTTGCTCAGGGCATGCAGGGATAGGTCATGGCATGAGGAGGCCAAGATATAAATGCTAGTGTTTTTTTCTTTTTTACTTTTATTTGTTTTAAGGTGTACATAGATTTTATCGTGTGATAGAAATTTTACAGTGATATAGGCTTCGTTTTGGTAAAAAATTTATAGGTGTTCGGAGACCTATCAGAACGCGTCATGTCATTTTTTGCTTGGTATCGGTGCTCGGTACTATTGTGTACCAGGTGATGTAGCACGTTGTGATTGGTCTCCGGACCGACCGGTGTCCGCAAAGAATAATTTTTCCGCTTTGAAAGCAAAAAATAGCAATGGCCCAATTAAAGTAGTCCCAAACAAAGCCATGAAGTTGATTTTATTTTAATGTTGTATAAAAGTATGGGGTATTTATATAAATATCTCTTTATTTCATGCTATTTATATATCAAACACATAAGACTTTAATATTACATGCCTACTACCCATAGAATAAATATGAGTGCTTGGAATAAAATATTAAAATTTATAGGGTGGTTTGCAGAGACGGAACCAGCCTTAGCTCTGAGGGGTAAGTGATAAATTTATAAAAAAAATAAAAATATGTATAAGGGTGCAAAATTAATTTATTTTGCACATAATCGTTTTCACAGATTTGTTTGTTAGTGCTAGAAAAGTTTTACATAATTGGATGAAAATACTAGGAGGCCAAGCGGCTTTTCGATTTTTAGAGAGACAAATTGCGTGAAAAAAAGATCGTCTGTGGGCAAAAAAAAAATTCATGACATGCAAATTACAAATAACCCTTATTATATTTAAGAATAGTAAAGTTCAACATAATAAAATTTAGATCAAAAATGTTGTGATATAATTTATTTTCTTTTTCAAGCTGAAAATTACAACTTTAACTCTCTCTCTTTTTCTTAGACATGGCTGCTATTAGACCAGTCCACTGAGTTATTAAGTCATGCTACTTCTTCATTGCAATCAAAATTGATTTTCACTTCTTTGAATTTAAAAAGAAAATAAAGTCTCAGAGTTCGAATACAAAAAACATGAGATGCAAGTGCTTAGGTTTTCTTTTGAACAACTTTCTTATTATTTTATTTTTCAAATCATAATCAAAGTTTATGAGTTGGTTATTGGTTATTATTTTTTTACTGCTTTTAATAAATTTTTTTACTAGGAAGCTGTTTCGTACAATAACTTTCAAAAAAATTATTTTCTCCACAACAACTTTACATCCACCTTTATAAAGCACTATAGTTGTCTCAAACGAGAGAAATTATTCTATGTGGATATCGGACAGTCCGGAGATCAATCAGATCACGCCGCATCATCAGATACTGAGTGGTACCGAGCACTGATATTGAACAAAAAATTGATGACGCATTCTGGTTGGTGTCTGAACGCCGCCCAGCATCCGCATAGAATAAGGTTTCGCCATACGGACCATTTAGATATGACAAGTGAATGAAAATTTGAATTAAATCATATATATATAAGATCTGCAAAACCCAATTAACTACAAAATATGCTGCGAATCATTTAATTTGGGCTTACTTGCAATTATTTTATAGCTGGAAGACGTGTTTAAGATCGAATTGGTTAGGAAAGCATAATAATAAAATAACTTACGACAGACAATATGTCTTTTCGTGAAGCTGAAGGGCTTTTTGCTTAAGAGAAATTAAAACACAACCTATATGAAGCAATTTTTTTTTTTTTTGGTCATCTCAGAATAAAAAGAAAAATGATTAAAATTTTATTTTGGACAATTTTTTACAATTTTTAAAATAATTTTTGATAAAAAATTTTTAATTTAATCATTTTTTAATAAAGAATAATTTAAAGCCGTCCCAAATGAACCCTAAAATTAAAAAAAAAAACTAAAATTTATTTTTTTTTTCTTTATATTTTTATATGATTATACTCTGATTCCTTCTTGTTTTTAGGTTAGGTGACCTTAGGGATGAATACGTTTAGGTACGGAAATTATGAGGCTTAGATTTGTTAATTAGAGGACAAGAGAAACATGCAAAGTCAAAGTATATACATATAGCATAGTTAAATACCTTGAATTTGACTTATTGAAGGCAATGCTTAAAATATTTTTTAGTTACCTGAGCAGAGGCATAAGCCTCAAGATGTAAGTTTTGGAATCAAACAATTAAATTAAAAGAAATTATGAAATAATAAGTAACATACTAACATTGAATCTGATTCTAAAAAAAAAAAATATCATAAGAAGTTATAGAAGTCTATACATAATGTTAAATAAAGAATCTCTCTCACTTTAGTTCAAAAGTCTCCCAAACTCATAACACTTAAAGTATTTTCATTAAAATCATTATCTTAATTAGTTATTTCTCCTCCCTCTTATACTAAAAATAATGAAATGAATTTTGGACTATATGAGAAGAGAGATTGGAGGAGAAGGAATAGTGATGCAATAGCGATAGTGGCGCGGCAACCAGGGCAATAGAGTTGTTTTGGAGTAATTATTGTGTCCGGACACCGAACTCGTTCAGAGACCAATAACAAAGCACCATGTCACTTGGGGGCTCGGTACCGAGCACTCGGTATCGCTCGGTATTTGTCTAGATTTCCGATTTTTTGTCCGGACATAATAACTTTTCCTGATTTTGGGAGAATGCAAGAGGGCTATGCTATTGTGAATTTCAGCTCGTGGAGTTCTTCTCAAATTTTATTTGGTTTAGATATAATAAAAAAGTTTAATTTTATGTATAAAATTTATGAATTAAAATCTTAAAATTATATGAACCCTAGGGTCAAAATTGCATTATAACGTGTCTGCAGTTGTGCCTCACCCCAACTAAGACGTAAATCTCATATGTATGATAAACTTGAGGCATAAGTCTCATTAGGATTTTTTTTAAAATTAAGTTGAGGTGAGCCTTGAGGTGGACACTTAATCATATAAGTTTAATGATTGAAAATTATACATAATTTAATTTTTTAAATATATTATCAAAAAATTATTTGACCAATTACTTGGTTCCATATTATTATATGACTTTCTCATCATCTTCTTTAGATATATAGATGTTTCAATTTGTTAAAATCAATGGAAGATTAACCATTCTCTAATACAAGTTGAAGGAGCCGTCTATGACTTAGGTTTTATTTGGGACAGCTTTCGTGTTATTTTTTAAACTGACTTTCTAGTACAAAATTTTGAAATTCAAGATTTTTTTGTACTAGAAAGCAAGAAGAAAGCCGTCCCAAATCAAGCCTTAGGCTTTGTTTGGGACAACTTTTTAAAGCAGTTTTCTAGTTCAAAAAATTTGTACTGAAAATTTGCTTTTAAAAATAATAAAAAAAACCATCACAAATAAGACATTAGTGAACCATATATAATAAGTAAGAGGAAGTCTAGATTTTCACCACCATGAAGCGAAGAAATTGCACCATTGGGCAATCAAATTCATGAGCTCATTGAACTTAGTAAGATTATATTCTTTGATTCTCGATTATGCATACAATATTTTTTTTTATTTGATTTGTTAATTGAGCGCACATAGCATTGGCTAACTGCAAGAAGTCTTTATTATATTATAAGAATTTGGTTGAATTCAGACACTTCAAATTAATTTTTAAATAGATTAAATTAATAATGTTTTTGTCATTATTTTATTTCTCGAAAGCAATGGTATATTATTAATATAAATAAAATAGAATATATACATGTAAATGTCATGCAAGCAATGGAGGGAGCATTCAGTATTTTTTCTGACTTTATTTTGGATATGGAATCTTATTTCATTTTAATTTTATATAATTAATTTTTATTATAATAGTTGATTTTAGATTGATGATATTTGAAATAATTTATTATTTATCTTTTTTTTTTGTTTAGGTAAAATTTCTTAATTAAAATTTTATGGATAATGACGACATTTGTATTATGTGCTATAAAATTTATGATGATAGAAAGAAATTGTTTTATGTATTAGTTTTGTATGAAGATCTTGCACACATATAAATTAAAGATGGTATAACTAAGAGACCGAAAATTTTATGTGAAATTTTAGAAAGAGGGAAATCATATGGTTTAGCTCAATTGAAATGAATTAACTGACATACATTGTTTGTAATAAATGATGCTTGCTTTGTAACCGGGGGAAGTATCAATATATTATAATCGACATAAGCTATAGAGAATGAGTTCTAGGGCTGTCAAGACGGGTTAGCGGCTCGGGTTTAGGTCTGACCTAAAGTTTATCCAATTTGAATCTGATGGATCTAAACTCAGCTTGTTTAATAAATGGATCAAAAAATTGAATTTGAACCTGAGCCGTTTAATATATTTATTACTATTAATTGATTATATTATACATATTCAATCAATCTGAATTGTATATACATAAAATTAATGATGTTGTACCTGAGAAAACTTAATGGTATTTATCTATGGTGAAAAAAATCTCTCTAAGATGTTATTGATGTGTAACTACAAACATTTGTCAAGACAATGCTTACCAAGTGATTTGCACTCTGAACCAATAGTGGCTTAAATCCCAACAAGTGAATCCAAAACTTGCTAGAGTAGAGTAAATTTAGATCTTACTTTATGATGATGAATTTAAGTCTTTATTAAATTTGAGTGAGTTAAAGTCTTACTAGAATACGATGAATGTTGGTCTTTCTAGACTGTAATGCATTGGCTCTGACTTAGAGGTTGTTTGGTTGCCTGAAAAATGGATGTTGTGTAAAAGAAACACAGTGTAAAAGGAACATTTTGGAGTTGCTTGGATGAATGTAAAGGCTTTAGGACGACATTATTTTTTTTTTATTTGAAGTAAAGTGATTGCAATGTAAATGGAATAACGATGGCTAGATAGAGAGGCGATGGCCGGTAGTGGCAATGCTAGACAAGGCGGTCGGCGGTGGTGGTCGGAGGCGGCGGTCGGTGGTTGGTGGGAATCGGTGGTTGTAAGGGTGTCAAAACGGGACGACGGGTCGGGTTCGAGTCCAACTCGAATTCACCTGGGTCCAAATGGGTTGACCTTAACCCGACCCAATTTTGCAAACTGATCAAGTTTTTTAACCAGGACCCGGCACGCACGGGCTACCGAATTGACCCGATCTGGTCTGCAAACTTGGATGCAAATAAGCGGGTTACGGATCGTGCTATAGGCGACAAGCGAGCTAGCAAGGCCAGGACGGGCTGCAACAGTACAGGGTCGACTAGTCTTGAACTTTTACGAACATGTGGGTTTGGTTGAGTGGCCGTTTGTGTCTTGTGAGATGCGGCACGACGACAAAGATGTATCCATTGGTTCTTTACTTTTCGGACACAGTTGTTTAAGTTGCCGAAGAGATGTTAACACACTGTCATGCAACGAGCAAGAGCGGACGCAACAGGACAAGGTCACATGCGAGATGTAGCAACAATGTTCTCATGTCAACCCGAGTTGATTTTGGGTTTTCAGGTTAACATGAACCTGACTCGAGTGCCTAAAGGGTTCAACAAAACCCAAAAATTTTCGGGTCAAGTCCGCGTCGTATTTCAGGTTGGGTCAGATTTTGGAACCTCTAGGTGGTGGCATCAGTGGCTGCCGACAAGCAAAGGAGGTCGACAAGGGGTGGCAATGCCCTTGAGTTTGCGGTGTATTGGAAATTGTCCAAATTTGAGGAATTCTAAATACACAAAAAAATGAAATACATTGCATTTTTTTTCTTTATCTTGAATTTATTTTTTATCCAACCAAACATCTAAAATATTAAATTAAAATCTTTTCATTTTTATTACTCTGTACCCTAAATGCATCAAACCAAACAACCCCTTAAGCCTTACTCAAATCTACCTAATAAGATGAAAAGTCAAAGACTTCTAAGTCACCTAAAATCTCAAATCTTACACACACACACGCACGCGCGCACACACACATGTTACTAAAAATAATCTTGATCGAGCACGCATCTCAAAACAAAATTGAGTGAAAATTTTTCAAAATTAAATATGGGACCATCAAAACTCTAGTTTCAGCAAACTTACAACCTAGCTGAACATCTCGAAAGGCGAACCAAACGATAGACGGAATTCTTCTTGATCACAGACGGACTTTCGCCCGTCCGCCAACAACCATTAGAGTTCTTCCCGACCATCATCAGACTTCCACCCGTCCGTCGACTACTGTCAGACTTCCGCATGTCCGTCGACCACCGATAGAATTCTTCTCGACCATCGACGGACTTGTGCCCATCAGCTGACCACCGGCGGACTTTTGCCCTTATGCCGACCACCACCGATGGCTTCCGCCCGTTTGTCGACCACCGACGGACTTCCGCCTGTCCACCGACCATCGCTGGAGTTTTTGCGAACCATCAGCGGACTTCCGCATGTCCACCGACCACCGCTGGAGTACCTCCAGACCACCGCAGGACTTTTTCTCGTCCGCCGATCATCACTAGAATTCTTCCCGCCCCCCGATGGACTTCCGCCAGTCCGCCGAGTTGTCCTTATAAATAAAGTAAAATTGCCTCTTGTCACCTAAACTTTTTTTAAATTACAAATATACCCCTAATTTATGAACCTACTGCCGGGCCCGGCCTTGGTTTCTGAGTCTCTCTGGATCTGACAGGTTCAGCTAACTAATGCGTGCCAGTGACAGCGCGGAATTGACGGGCCCTCCTTCAGCTCGACGAGGCTCTTTACATTTCAAACACGGATCCTTTTCGTGCAACTTCGCGACCTGCCAGAATTTTGCACGAAACGGACCCTTTACTCGTCATTTTGCGAGCAGCTTTTTCCAAACTTGAATTAATACTGCACCTTTTCGTTTCACCACTAAATTATTTCATATTTAAATTTTGGTAATTTTTTTCTTAAGAAATTTTGAGTGAATTAAATTTTAACTTTACAAATAAATATCTAATTTAAGATCTCTTAGTTGATAATCTAAACTTTCAACTAAAAGATATTGATAAAAAATTTTGAATTTGTTAACTTTGTCATTTCATAAGTTACAAAGAAAAATTACATTAAATGTTATTAAGAAATTAAACTAAAACATTCAAATGTATATATATTTTAAATTGTTTCGTCATGTAATATTTGCAGTAGTAGATAAATATAAATTTAACGTCTTAGCTTTGATTGCCTTAATAATGTTAGAATTTGGCGATTTTGGGCTCGTTGAAATTGAATTTGTCTCGTCGAGCCGCTCGATTCGATTATAACCATGTCATATTTGGAATTTATATAGTTGTCCAATTTATGCTTTGAAGCTCCCAAACATGCTTTGGGTCGTCGATTTGGTCCCATTTGGACTCAGATTGGATCGAATTTGGTGTCGTTGGATTCAACGTTTTGAGACTTTCAATTCGACTATAAGTTTGCTGAAATCGAAGTTTGAATGGTTCCGAAATTAATTTTAGAAATTTCCGACATAAATTTACCTCGAGATCCATGCTCAACCAAGAAAATTTTTTAATGACATATCAAATATTATAATACTTTAATATTTTATTATATGTTTAAACAAATTATGATGATATGTTGATAAAAATAATTAAGATGAATCTCAAAATTCTAAAATCAGCTTTATGATTAGTGTAATCTTAATTACATATGTATTATACTCATATTAATATAGAGATATAAAAGTGTTGAGATCTATTATTATTAATTTTTTATTAAAATATTTTGACATAAATTTTTTTCTAATTTCATAATAAATATTCACATTATTTTTTAATTTATGTAACATATTTAAACCACATAATTGTGTTTTATTTATCATATAAATATCACACACATCAAAATTTTAAGTTTCATTTTTTTTAAAACAAAGAGAAACATATTAAATAATAAAAAGGTTACAACAGTCTGCGGAAAAAAATAAAACGAGTTACAAAATAAAAGACTTGACAAAACACCCTCGAGAAACGAAAACGACGAGCCAAATGACCCAACAGAGGGCTCAGTAGAACACCGAGACTACCAACACCTCGAGACCACTCAAGGACCATCCAGAAGACAACGATTGCCACAAGAACGATGACGAGGATGCGAGCCCCAGCACATTATAGCCCCGCAAAAAAAAAAACCTTCGATAAGCAAACCGATGATAGCGCCAAACGCAAGCAAAGAAAAAACAAATTATCTTTTTCTCCCACCTCGCTTCCAAAATTTCCCACGCAAGCCAGCCCTAAGAGGCCTATCAGGAACCATTTCAAAATCAGAACCAGGATCTGAAAAAGAATCAGATTCAGATCCAATATCAGACGAGTTTTTCAACCAATCACCATGTGACCTAACATCCATTCCAGATTTTGAACCCACCATAGTTTGGGATGCCAATAATTTAACAGGAACATTAATCAAACTGCCTTGCACATTAGAAATATCCACCTGGTCCCCCACTGAGGATTGAACTTTCCTAATAGAAGACTGACATTTATCCGAACCTTCCACAATACCCAGCACAGACGGATCACCTTGCAGCAACCCAACATCCACAACAGGCGTTGATACAGCCCCAGCAGGAATAGAATCCAACCTCTTGTTAACATCCGGCACCAAAACAACATCCGGGCTACCCCCCAACTCAGCCGTCTGCCCAGTAGGAACACAGGAAGGGAAAAAAGGTATCGCAATAGGAGACAGCAAAATCTCAGCCACACGCTTAGCACCAACATCAAGCATCATATTGCCATCCTGAATAGTTTCCAAATTCATATCAACAGGAGGATTAACAACCAGCTCCCCACACGGAGCAGCAACAACATTTTCCGCCCCAAGCACATTCGGTTCAACCACAACATCGTTTTCCGACAGACCTCCAACAACAGGCACTGTCGACACAGGAACCCCGCCTAGATCAATCACAGGTTTAGAGGATTTAAGCTTGGGATATAAGATAGGGCATGACTCCTTAGAGTGACCTAAAGAGGAAAAATGCACACAAAAACTAGGAATATCATCAAAAATAACGGACTGCACATAACCCGACTCCACAGAGCCAACCCAAACCTTATCAGCATGTTTCTTGGTAACATCCATCTCAACTAGAATGCGAGCAATGGACGGGCGAGAACCAGACGCCGTCGCCAAATCTGATTTTAGGGGTCTACCGAAGAGAGAACCTAAACCAAAAAGAATTCTAGGAGAAAATAAATGAGGCCTAAGAAGAGGGAAAGACACCCAAATTGGCACAACCGGCGAATCCACTTCAACATCCAGATGTGGCGACCATTTCACCACCTTCATATAGCAATTTTGGACAAAATAAGATCTATGTGAAAAAATTCTGCAATAATCAAAATCATTCTCCAGTTTAATCAAGACATTCTTGTGATTGAGAACGGTGACTGAAAAATCCCCAATCAGTTTTAAGTAGAAACAAAATTTACGAATGGCGTCGACCGACGGCCTCCGCCCCGGAAAACGACCAACTAACGAAAAATCAAAGGGCTTCGCAAGCGCCCGAATCTCCTCGTCAGAAATTAGTAAAGCCGGCAATCCACGATGAGAAGAAAAATTTAGATCCGAGAACTCGGAAGAAGCGTTACCAAAAACCACATCCTTGAAGGAAAGAGGAGCCGCAAACCCCCCCCCCCCAAATCACGATCCCTCAACCGGGAGGACGTCATAAACAAACGCAAGAAAAAACAACCGAATAAGCGGCGGCGGGAACCGAACCCTAGCAGAGCAGGCGCCGAACCCCTAAATTTTAAAATTGAATCAAAATATTTCGAACCCTATTTTTTTCATCGTTATAACTATTTTATCACGATTGTTCATATTATAATTTGATAGAATTAATATTGTTGCGTGCGAGAATATACGCGGCGGTAGAGTTTGTAAATTCGCGTCCTTGCGTTGCACGAGTATTTCGCACACAAACAGAAAAGAGAAAGTGAACACCAAGAGTTTTTACGTGGAAAGCCCAAAAAGGGAAAAACCACGGGGCCTCGCCGAGTTGCAAATTTCCACTAGTATTTTCGTAGATTACAAATGGCGGATTTCGTCCCACAAGTTGGGGATAATCCAAGTACAATTTGTTCCTCCCAGGAAGTTTACAAAATTATGCGAGTTCCTGGCGTTTCCTAAAAATCCGGCAGAGTTCCGGCGTCTTCCGGCGGCAGGAAAAGTTCCGGCGGCGGTGGTCGAGGAGGTGAGGAATCTCCTATTCCCCTTTCTCCTTCTCCTTCTCTTCTTCTTCTCTCTCTTCCCTTTTTCCCCTTTGGTGTAGAATGAGGGCACTATTTATAGTTTTTCTGGAGTGGCATAGCCCGTAAATAGGCGTGAGATCAAGGGCGAACAGGGAGTGGTTTGAATGGACGGCCGATATCGAATCCTTTGATCATGCACCGTTCGTTGGACATTTGAAGGCCTTAATGATGTCGGAATTCGATGATCTTGGGCTCGTTGGATTTGTCTCGTCGAGCCGTTAGATTCGAGTATAAGCTCGTCAAAATTGGAGACTATTTGGTAACTCAAATTGCGGTTTGAATCTCCCAACAGCGCTTTGAACCCATGATTCGGACTCATTTGGACTCGGATTGGGATGATCTTGGTGTCGTTGGGTCCGTATTTCCGAGACGCTCAGTTTGACTGTAAGCTTGCTGAAATCGGAGTTCATATGCTCCCGAAATTAATTTTTGAAGCTTCCAACTAGTTTTTGCCTCGAGATTCGTGCCCGATCAAGACGATTTTGTAATGTCGTATCAAATATGATTGTTCATATCCTCATCAAATCATAGCCCTCAAATTATTCATATTGATCCCAAAAAACTTGAGAGTTAAAAATATTATGCACAGCTTTAAATTCTATATTTAGATTAATATAATTCATAATATCATATACAACACTAATATCAATGTAAGTTCAAGAGTTTTGAAGTCCATGATTATTAGAGGTGTAAACCGGTAGAGTCGAGCTCGAGCCATCCCAGATTTGAGCTTAAACATGATTAATTAATTGAGTTCAAGTTGGAACTCAAGCTTTATTCTAAGAGTTTGAGTGGGCTCCTTTAGTACGAAAGAAAGAAAATTATTATGATTCAAATAATAATTATTATAAAATAATAAACATGATTAAAAATTAGAAGAAAAATAATAACGAATTAAGTTAATATAAGAAAGTTAGATATTATTTTAAAACATTTTAATAGTTTTCAACATTCTAAATGCTAATATATTTTAAGTGCATTTTATCTTAATATTTTCTTTAACGACCCGGCTCGAGAGCTAACAAGTAGAGTCAGGGCTGGCTCAAGTTTAGATCTTTAGCTCATCAAGCTCGGCTCAAGAGTCATTTATCGAGTCGAGCTCAAACTAGGTCACGAGTCGACCTTACTCATTTACACCCCTTACCATTATGTATTTTATATCATAATATCCTTATATGGCATCTATTTTTTATTTATTAATAGAAAAACTTTAAGAAATTATATGTAACTATCATAATTTGTCTTCTACCCTTCCGCATCTAAAGTTCCAACACTGTCATCTTCTTCCTTTCCACATCAGAATTCTTTACATCCTTAAGATTCGAGACTTGATGGAACAATGGCAAAGAAATGGTGACAAGTTCCGACCTCACGACGGGAGCTTGCTACATGCCAATAAGAGCACAATAATTATATTAATTACTTGCTCCAAAATTATTTTGGATTGTTTAAATATTTAACCTAAATTTTGAGTGATGAATAAGGGCATCTCCAACCAAAAATCACATTTTTCACACTAAAAATGCCGTAGAACATTAAAATGTGCTTGTTTATCTTCAATGGAACTCCTTTTTTTTTTTCGTGTGCTTCATTGCCAAGATAACAATTTTTCTCATGATTCACACGTTTCCTGCGAAGTTAATCATTTTTTTTTGTTTTTTGTTTTCGTAGGTGAAACATTCCTTTGCCAATATGCGGTTTCACTAGGGGTGTCATTCTGGTCAACGGGTCGGTTCGGGTCGAACCTGAAACTATTCAGGTCAACCCAAACCCGGCCCGTTTTAAACCCAACCCGACTCGGGTCAGGGTCAACCCAACTCGGGTCAGGGTCAACCCGACTCGACACGAATGACCCGAGATTAATGCAAAATTGATAGTTTTCATGTAAAAAAATCGGGTCAATCTTCGATTTTAGGATCAAAACGGATCAATATCGATTTTTTGGGTAAAATACGAGAGGTTTTGTGTCAATTTCAGGTCCATTTTGAGTTGTAGGTCAACCCGAACCCAACCCGATTTTTAAAAAGGGTTTATTTGTTGAATCCAAGCCCGACCCATTTCGGATCCGGGTTGACCCTAATCGAGTTCGGGTCGGGTTTCAGGTCGGATTATACCCCTACATATTTTTGGTGTGAGATTTGGAGTTTGAATGCATCGATTCGTGGATGACATGCAATGGTATGCAATTCTGTTGGAGATTATCAAAGGCTTCGTTTGGGACGACTTTTTTAATGCTTCTTAAAGCATCTTAAAAAAATATATCACTTTCTTATATCAAATAATTCTTTATTATTAATCTCCTAATTTCTTTTATATAAATATATAATTTTATTATAAAAATTGTTTGAATCATTATCATTTTTTCTCTTTTATAAGTGAGTCTGCTAGTGAGCCATCTTGAACTTCTAAAATTAAGCTCGATCTTAAGCTCGAACTCGATTAGTTAATCAAACTCAAGCTCTAACCAAATGTGACTCAAGCTCGATTGACTCATTTACTCCCCTACTCTAGAGTTTAGTAAATCAAAAGTGATCATTCAACTGCAATAACAACAACATTTGGCCTTTAAAATTGATCATTCAACTCAAATAACTAAAATAAAAAACCAATAATAACATAAATTGAAAACTAAAGTTAGTCAAGTCAAACAAAACAAATATCAAATTGAAATTTAACCCTAAACTAACCAAATAAAATCAAATGCTAAATCTAACCACTAAATAAATTTTGAATCAAATCTAGTCTTCTTTGCCTCCTCGTTGACATCCTTCCAATAACCCCTTGGATGCTTGTTGCAGCTCGAGGTGCTGACATCTACAATCCTCATAGACATTCAACAATCCGTTTAATATCATAAGAGAATAATTATGAAGTTTAATTTAAGGTAGGGGTGTCAATTTTTGACACGACTCGAAACTCGATCCGAAAAAAATTTGGATTAGGGTCAACCCGGACCCGAAACGGGTCGGGTTCGAATTCAACAAATCAACCCGTTTTAAAGATAAATACATGAAGTGTAATTTTTAGTATTAATAGATCTAGTAGGTGATTGTGACTTTGGAATATTAATTAATTAAAAAGACAAAATTTTACTATGAGCAGCTGGATTAAAAATATCATAACTTTTCAACCATTGATTCAGGCTTCGTTTGGGGCTGCTTTTTTATTGCTTTTTAAAACGGAGTTGTAGTACAAATTTTTTAATTTTTGTATTAAAACTCCGTTTTCAGAAGCAATAAAAAAGCCGTCCCAAACGAAGCCTCAAAATCCATAAAATAGCATTATTAGTTTTATGATATCCCAAACCTTTTATATGGAGTTACTCCCCATTTTTCTTCTTTGATCGTCTGAAGCTTTCATCATCAAATATGTCCAAATCTTAAATTTTGTCTAAAAATTTTCAAAAGATAAATACATGGAGTGTAATTTTGGTATTAATAAATCTAGTGGGTGATTGTGACTTTGGGATATTAATTAATTAAAAAGAGTATACATTTTAGATATATCAAATCTATTATTCAAAGCTGTGGTGAAATAGATGGGAATATTATTAGTAGATGTTTTGGACACATGTAATGTTAGCCTTCCCATGACTCGATTAGGAGAGTAGATATATTAGATTTGGCCTATATTAAAGAAGATATTGATAGATCTAAAAAAAATCACTAGAAAATATTAGAAATTGTCTTTTTTATTAGATTTAAGTGAGAATTTGACTCTTAACAGCATACAATAGAGCAAAATAATTTATGTAGCCGGTCCTATATAGTGGATAAAGGCTTGGTGTTCTTATTATGTTCAAATATTACCAAAAAAAATTCCTCTCCCTTCTTTTAATTTGTTTTGCCACCGGATGGGAGATTTGAACTGGCTGTGCCTCCTGAACAAGATGCCCGGAGGAAAGCCTGCAGGAGAAGCCTGTAGGGGCATTATGGGAAATCCGCTAAACTTCTGTCATCGCAATCTACTTACAGTTATGGCGGACGTATTTCAGCCCAAGTGATCGACGCTGCGTTTACGGCGGTTTAAGCGGGTCGCGGTCCGGTCCGGCGAAAGCCAACCGAGTCGATCTGAGGTGGCGTAGGTTAATAATGTGGCTGCTATCGTGCGGACGACGATCGCATAGGATTTAGTAGGGGATCAAAAGGGTTATAAATGCGACATGTGGGAACGATTGCGGAGCTTTGAAGGCTCGCAGATCTTTGTCTCTCTCTGCTGACATTCGTATAATGATGATGTGATAAAGTTCTAACTTTGAAGTTCAGTATCAGCTTTATATGATAGTAGAATTTCGGTGCAATAATAAGAACATTTTTCTGCAGCAAAATGATTTTGAATAATTTATCATTAGATTTTGTTTGTTAGGTAATTTGAAGGATGCAGCGATTATTATATAATTAAAAAGTTAAGATAAGAATTGTATAGGCCGCTACAACAACATCCTGAGGGTCCTACTTCTTCCCCGTCCAAGAGGGGATCAAAATCAAGAATAGACAACCCAAGGAGCCTATTACCATCGTCAAAAAAGAAGAACCACTAACAAGCAAATTACAAAAACAAAAAGAAAGAGTAGAAGATGCGCATGTTCAGCCAACCCAAGAGGTTGTAAGAGTAACAGATCATCGAACACCAGTGAATGATGACACTGAAATGAAGGATTGTGAACAGTATGTGTCGGTTAGCCCCAACCACGTTTCAGGCCGCTCAATCAATAGATGAGATACTGGAGGAGTTGAAAGCTAGTATAAGGCATATTGATGAGGATGAGGCTATAGAAGTTGAAAGGTGGAAAGCCACTGAGTTAGAAGTTCCGGAGGAAATTCAAAAAGAAAAAGACCAACAAATTGGGTCAGTAGCAGAAATCTTCATGGTAGACACTCACAGGTCGATGCGACGAGATCAACACACAGTGGATTCTCAAGATATCGTGGCTGGAGAAAGCACACCGCCTGATTTAACCCAACAACTCCTAGAACAATTGAAAAAGAAAGACGAGTGAATTTATCAAATGGAGAGCATGATCGAGGAAATGATAACGGCTATGACGATCGTACAAGGACAACCAAAAAATCATAACTTTTATTCAATTTGAGTAATTTTGTCAATTTTTAATCTTAAGACAAAGTTTATTTTTTTTTTAATTTTATGAAAATGAAGCACGTATAAACTAATCTTAAAATTAAAAATAAAAATAATTTGTTATTATAACCTTTACTAATATTTATGATACCTCAAATATTATCACAAATGTACACTACTATTAAAACAGGTTTTTGCAGCACAATTTTTTTCCTACGACAGCGGCGTTAGTGTTGACATCAGCATTGTTGACGGTTGGGGAGGAGGCGACAGGGGAGGATGTGGGTCATGGGTGGAGAAGAGATCGAGAGGTCGGGAGCTTGAGCGTGGAGACATATTGAATGAGCTAGATCGAGCTTATTCCGATTTGCACGTATAGAATGAGTTAGGGTGATTTTACTAACACAAAGAAGTGGTTTAAGACTGCTGTGGTATTCAGCTTATGACAACAGTAATTAATTTGATGGTAATGAATGCTAAAAAACCCTACATTTTTAGTAGTGGTATGTTGAATACATCACCAGCAACACCATACATGTTTTACTTATTTTTATTCATATAGTCATAAAGCTGCCTTATTGAATTATATATATCAAAACTATGTAAACATTGAAGGAGTGAATAAGATTTTGATAGTTCCTGGTATTCTATGTTCTTCCCTTTGCTTCCTCCCACATGCCCGTGATTGGCTCGCCAGTCTCTCAATATGGTATCAGAGAACACATAAGAATTCCTAATTCGGGCCTTGAAGATAGTGTTGTTCTTCTACTCGCCAGATCTCATTGCTTTTGCAAGGTAACTTCTTCTCTCGTCTTCTCGGTCGTTGCAATGTAGTGAGGAGTTAAGGAGTTCGCGAGGAAGGGCTTTCATTGGTGACAGTGAGCAGGGCGGATCCGGCTTCTCTTTTAAGGATGGGCCAAAAAAAAAAATTTGTGGGAGATGGACAAAAATGCTTAGGATTGATAAAATTAGTGCAAATTTTTTTTTTAAGAGTAATCATTTGCTCCCCCTCAATGCCATGGGGATCCGCCCATGACAGTGAGGGGTGTTGGACACCCAGTTCCATTTTTTACTGTTGACCTCTCCCTTGTCCTCTTCTTTCACTACCTTCAAGGACGAACACTCTCATCTAACCTCACGAGCTCCATTATCATCAATATCACTAAGTAATGAGTAGAGATTAATCTCTAAGCTTAAGGGTTGCATATATAATGATGTACTAGAATAATTGTGGGCCCTATAGTGCATGGTTTAACTCTAGGCTAGGGACCTAGGGTTGGCAGTAGGATTACCATGGAGAAGTTAACAAATTATAGTTATGGGACCACATCCTTGACGATTAGGTCGCGGGGTAAAGCAACAGCGCCCATGTGGGGGTTTGTAAGTCGTTTTATACTCTGCCTTCTCTATAGTGAAGTCGTTCTCCTTTTTTTCTGAGTGATTTTTTCCATATTTAGATTTTCCACGTAAATCTCTTGTGTTCATTTGTGTTTGGCAGACCACGATTTATTATTTTTCATTGTTTGGTTTATCGTTCTCTAACAACCTCAACTGCCCCAAGTCACTTCATGCGACTATTTCATAGCATACAAAAACATCTTCGTGGTATAATTGTAATCATTATGAGATAATTATTAGTAATCGTTATGAACAAGTTTAAACAAAGCAAACTTTCATTTTATGAAGGAAAACATAGTAATGCTTTCAAATTAAAAAAAAAGCTAAATATATTAATAATTATATTCACAAATGAATTGTACAAAGTTAAGTTAATTTATAGGATGATGATTCGAAGACCACAAAACACCGTCAAATTCATCGTAATGATAGAGCCTATCACCAATTAATACACGCTTCGTTGAGGATAATTTTCTTATTATTTTCTATTTTATATCACAATCACAATATCTAATGGGTCACTATTTTTTCGCCGCTTTTAAAGAAATTGTACAAAGAAGTCACTTTCTGCAATAGCTTTAAGAAGTCACTTTTTCTACAGCTTTACAAAACAATAAGAAAGTCAGCCTAAACGAAGCCAAAGTGGGTTGGTGCAACATAAACTAAAAATTTTCACATGCGAATGAGCTTTGATTTCATCTGAATCTTCTTGCCAAAGTCACCGAGGAGTACACAAAAAAAATTTATTAGACCAACTCAGCCTTTGTTTGACCATTGCGTTTCTCCTTCAGCAAAGCAATATCAAATAGTAATTACATGAACATTTTTTTTTTTTTTGGAAATTTAGGTCATTTAAGGCAAACACACACACAACACATACACATAGACTCAAACCCTAGACCTCTTAGTTGAAAGCCTAAACTCTCAACCAGTAAGCCAAGGAGAGCAGTGTTACATGAACATATTTATCATCATAACTAATTACTATACTCATCCCTTTTATCTGCTAACACGCCATTGGATTAAATGCATCGATCTGATCCATATAAATGCGATCGATCATCTTCATAATGATCTATTTGTTGGGGAAAATATACTTTGCTGGCAGCTTCATAATTAGGAGTCTTAAAATGATAGATTGATATTATTCAAATATCCTGGCTGTTCTAGATTATATTTTAAATGAATGAATATATAAATATTTTGATATAAATGATTTATAATTGTTTTCGCTAGATATATTTAAAATGATGGATATTTAGTGACATGACAAATTACTTAAGAGATCAAAATAAATAATTCATTATAATTAAGATCTTGGGGCATTACATGGGTTGAGTTTGAGTTGTTTGGATTTGGGTAGGGTCAATTTTAGATCAGATAAAATCCAACCCGTCTACCTATTTTGACACCTTTAGAATTGTTGCGTCCTGGAGTATTCGCGGCGGTAGAGAAATATTTAGTTTAACGTCTTAGCATTGTACGAAGATCCAGCACACAAGCAGATAAGTGAGAGGGTGTAGCATTCATAAGAGACACCAGAGTTTTTTACGTGGAAAACCCCTGAAAAGGGGGAAAAACCACGGGGCCTGGCCCGATTTGAATGAATCCACTAGTATTTGTAGTCGATTACAAATGAGGCCCTTCCTTAGGAGAAGGCCTTGGATTGATGTAGCAAATGTACATCATATAGATTGCATTACATGGTAGGAGTTACATATACAGGTTTGTTTGGCCTGAAGGACCGTAGTCGGCAGGAGACCGTAGTCGGCCGGAGACCGTAGTCGGCCGGAGACCGTAGTCGGCCGGAGACCGTAGTCGGCCGGAGACCGTAGTCGGCCGGAGACCGTAGTCGGCCGGAGACCGTAGTTGGCCCGAGACCGTAATCGGAAGGAGACCTTAGTCGGCCGGAGACCGTAGTCGGCCGGAGACCGTAGTCGGCAGGAGACCGTAGTCGGCCGGAGACCATAGTCGGCAGGAGACCGTAGTCGGCCGGAGACCGTTGTCTGGTTATGGAGGTCGGACGGACCGTGTTAGGCGACAGTAGTCAGAAGGACCGTAGGCAGTAGAAGATAAGGAGTCAGGTGTTAGTCCCAGTGTCACTTGGAAGATCGGATGTTGATGGTATGGCCTTGAGTAGGACGTCGGGTCTTAAGCAGGACGTCAGGTCTTCAGCAGGACGTCGGGTCTTCAGCAAGACGTCGGGACTTAACGTCGGGCCTTGAACAAGACGTCGGGTCTTTGGCAGGAAGTAGGGACTGAGTGTCAGGCCTTGAACAAGACGTCGGGTCTTTGGCAGGATGTAGAGACTGAGTGTCGGGCCTTGAACAAGACGTCGGGTCTTTGGCAGGACGTCGGGGATGAACGTCGGGCCTTAAGGTGGTGGTCCGGCGAGGTTTTGTGGTGGTCCGGCTAGGTTCTTGCGGTGGTCCGGCGGTGGTCCGACGAGATTCCTGCGGTGGTCCGGCGAGGTTCTGCGGTGGTCCGGCGGTTGTCGAGGAGGAACTCCTTCCTTCTCTTCTCTTCTCTTCTTCTCTCTCTTGCTTGGATCCCCCTCTTATGAGAAATGAGGGCTATATTTATAGATTTTCTGGAGTGGCATGGCCCGTAAAAAGGCATGAGATTAGGGGCGAATAGGGAGTGGTCCAATGGACGGTCGATATTGAATCCTACGATCATGCACCGTTCATTGGATATTTGAAGGCCTTAGTGATGTCGGAATTCTGTAATCTTGGGCTCGTTGGATTCATCTCGTCGAGCCCTTCGATTCGAGTATAAGCTCGTCAAAATCGGAGTCCGCTTGGTAACTCAAATTGCAGTTTGAACCTTCCAACAGCGCTTTGATCCCTTGATTTGGACTCATTTAAGCTCGGATTGGGTTGATCTTGGTGTCGTTGGGTTGGTATTTCCGAGACGCTCAGTTTGACTGTAAGCTCGCTGAAATCGGAGTTCGGGTGCTCTTTGAATTAATTTTTGAAGTTTTCAACTAGCTTTTGCTTCGAGATTCGTGCCCGATCAAGCTAATTTTTGGAGTACGTATCAGTTGCCCCCCTATTTTCGGACGTCGAATCTCCAGAAGTCCAAAAATACTTGTTCCAAAATTTTACATTGGCCGAATCGCAAAAAATTGCGTTCCATAAGTTAAATGTTTGCTCAAACTTGATCGTAGAGGCCTCGTTGAGCTCCGAAAGTGTCAAAATCGAGTCCGGAACGTCGAAAAACGTGTCCGAGGACCCCAAAAAAGTCTGAATCGGACCGTCCGGGCCGAAAATTGGGCCCGGATAAGCGTAGGCGGCCGAACCGGCCGGCTGGCCGCCGGCCGCCGCCTGCCGGCGCCGGCGCCGGCGAGCTGCCGCGCGAACAGGCGCGCCCCTCCTGGGCGCGCGGTTTGGCTGAGGCGGTTTGATTAAAATTTTTTTTTTCGCGGGGCCCACATGGATTTAAAAAATCCAGAAAAATCCAAAAAATTCCGAAAAAATTCAGAAAAATTCAATTTTTTTGAAACTTCTAGAAAACTCTAGAAACTTCCCCCCTTCTCTCCAAAAACCTATAAATAGGCCCCTGAGGCTTTTAGAAAAATTATCCTTCTCCTTTTCTTCTCCTCTTTTCTCCTCTTCTTCTTCTCCTTTCTTCTCTTCTCCTTCTGTCCTTTCTATTGAGGCCTTCCCTCGATTTTTCGAGGCTCCTCTCTTGGCAAGGAAGTCCGGAGATTTCCCCTCATTCTCTTCTCCCTCTGTCCTTTCTATTGAGGCCTTCCCTCGATTTTTTGAGGCCCCTCTCTTGGCAAGGAAGTCCGGAGATTTCCCCTCCTTCTCTTCTCCCTCTGTCCTTTCTATTGAAGCCTTCCCTCGATTTTTCGAGGCCCCTCTCTTGGCAAGGAAGTCCGGAGATTCCCCCTCCTTCCTCTATTCTTCGAGAGATATTGCGGAGTTCTGATGTTAGTTGGTTGGAGATGGAGGTCGGAGAGACCGTTGTAAGGAGGGAGGTTGATAGCGAACAGAAGTCCAACGAAGGTTGGAGAAGTACGACGACGAGTAGACATTCAACGACATGTAAAAGCTCGATGAATGTCCGTCGATATGCAGGAGTTCGACGTCGAGTAGAAGACCGATGATAGTCCCGTAATGAGTATATGTCCAACGTCGGGGAGAAGTATGATGACAGGTAGGAATTTAACGTCGCGTAGACATACAACGTCAGGCAGAAGACCGACGAAAGTCTATTAACTGGTAGAAGTCCGACATCCGGTAGAAGTACGACCTCGGGCAGAAGACCGATGAAAGTTCGTCGACAGGGAGAAGTCTGACGACGAGTAGAAGTCCGCTGATGAGCAGAAGTTCGACAACAAGGAGAAGTCCTATGTCGTGTAGAAGTACAGCCTGGGGCAGAAGTCCGATGAAAGTTCATCGACGGGCAGAAGTCCGACGACGAGTAGAAGTCCGCTGACGAGCAGAAGTTTGATGACAAGGTGAAATCCGACGTCGTGTAGAAGTACGGCCTCTGGCAGAAGACCGATGAAAGTTTATCGACGGGCAGAAGTCCGCTGACGAGCAGAAGTCCTACGACGGGGAGAAGTCTGCTGACGAGCAGAAGTCCGACGTCAGGCAGAAGTCCGTTGACGAGCAGAAGTCCGTCGTCGGGCAGAAGTCTGCTGACGAGCAAAAGTTCGACGTCGGGTAGAAGTCTACTAACGAGCAGATGTCCGACGTCAAGGAGAAGTCCACTGAGGAGCAAAAGTCCAACGTCAGGTATTAGTCCGACAATAGGAAGAATTTCGGTGCCGGGTTTTAGTCCGTCGAAAGTCCTGCAAGGCAAAAGTTCAGTGATAGGAGAAAATTCAAAATCGGGTAGAATTTTAACACTGTGGAGAAGTCAGATAGAAGTCCATTGACGACATTCTGGCGACGTTAACCAATGATGTGAGACCTTTCCGAGGTTGTATGCCGGAGCCCTGCTCGACGACGTTAACCTGTGTGGAAGAGGTCGGGAGAATCCACTAAGGATGTGAGACCTTTCCGAGGTTGTATGTCGGAGCCCTGCTCGACGATGTTAACCTGTGTGGAAGAGGTCGGGAGAATCCACTAAGGATGTGAGACCTTTCCGAGGTTGTATGCCGGAGCCCTGCTCGACGACGTTAACCTGTGTGGAAGAGGTCGGGAGAATCCACTAAGGATGTGAGACCTTTCCGAGGTTGTATGTCGGAGCCTTTGCTCGACGACGTTAACCTGTGTGGAAGAGGTCGCGATAATCCACCAAGGATGTGAGACCTTTCCGAGGTTGTATGTCGGAGCCTTGCTCGACGACGTTAACCTGTGTGGAAGAGGTCGGGAGAATCCACCAAGGATGTGAGACCTTTCCGAGGTTGTATGTCGGAGCCTTTCCTCGACGACATTAACCTGTGTGGAAGAGGTTGAGATAATCCACCAAGGATGTAAGACCTATCCGAGGTTGTATGTCGGAGCCTTTGCTCGACGACGTTAACCTGTGTGGAGGAGGTCGGGAGAATCCACCAAGGATGTGAGACTTTTCCGAGGTTGTATGTCGGAGCCTTTGCTCGACGACGTTAACCTGTGTGGAAGAGGTCAAATCGGATCCCCCTGGGATCGATTTTGCCTTGATTGGGAGGGGCGAATGCCACGTGTATCCCGAATGAAAGATAATGAATGGTCTATCTTTAGACCATTACTACCTTTTTGAAGTCGAGATCAAGACCTTGCCCAAGGAGTATGAGTCCTGTAGGGGACTGTATGAAACTTATAAATGATAGAAAGTATCATTGCATTTGCTAGGATTTTTTTTGAAATATCATCTTGATGTTGGAAGTATTAGAGGGTCTTTTTGACCATAGTCGGAGTCAAGGTTGCCCCCCAGTCCGGATCTAATTCCTATGAAATTGGTGAAATAATGACTGATGTCAGTAAGTGGACATGAACTTCTTTATGAGGTTGGAGCAAAAATTTGCCCCCCAGTCGGGAATCACTTTCCCACAGACGGCGCCAAACTGTTGCGTCCTGGAGTATTCGCGGCGGTAGAGAAATATTTAGTTTAACGTCTTAGCAATGTACGAAGATCCAGCACACAAGCAGATAAGTGAGAGGGTGTAGCATTCATAAGAGACACCAGAGTTTTTTACGTGGAAAACCCCTGAAAAGGGGGAAAAACCACGGGGCCTGGCCCGATTTGAATGAATCCACTAGTATTTGTAGTCGATTACAAATGAGGCCCTTCCTTAGGAGAAGGCCTTGGATTGATGTAGCAAATGTACATCATATAGATTGCATTACATGGTAGGAGTTACATATACAGGTTTGTTTGGCCTGAAGGACCGTAGTCGGCCGGAGACCGTAGTCGGCCGGAGACCGTAGTCGGCCGGAGACCGTAGTCGGCCGGAGACCGTAGTCGGCCGGAGACCGTAGTCGGCCGGAGACCGTAGTCGGAAGGAGACCGTAGTCGGCCGGAGACCGTAGTCGGCCGGAGACCGTAGTCGGAAGGAGACCGTAGTCGGCCGGAGACCGCAGTCGGAAGGAGACCGCAGTCGGCCGGAGACCGCAGTCGGCCGGAGACCGCAGTCGGCCGGAGACCGCAGTGGGCCGGAGACCGCAGTCGGCCGGAGACCGCAGTCGGCCGGAGACCGCAGTCGGCCGGAGACCGCAGTCGGCCGGAGACCGCAGTCGGCCGGAGACCGTAGTTGGCCGGAGACCGTAATCGGAAGGAGACCTTAGTCGGCCGGAGACCGTAGTCGGCCGGAGACCGTAGTCGGCCGGAGACCATAGTCGGTAGGAGACCGTAGTCGGCCGGAGACCATAGTCGGCAGGAGACCGTAGTCGGCCGGAGACCGTTGTCTGGTGATGGAGGTCGGACGGACCGTATTAGGCGACAGTGGTCAGAAGGACCATAGGCGGTAGGAGATAAGGAGTCAGGTGTTAGTCCCAGTGTCACTTGGAAGATAGGATGTTGATGGTCTGGCCTTGAGTAGGACGTCGGGTCTTAAGCAGGACGTCAGGTCTTCAGCAGGACGTCGGGTCTTCAGCAGGACGTCGGGACTTAACGTCGGGCCTTGAACAAGACATCGGGTCTTTGGCAGGAAGTAGGGACTGAGTGTCAGGCCTTGAACAAGACGTCGGGTCTTTGGCAGGATGTAGGGACTGAGTGTCGGGCCTTGAACAAGACGTCGGGTCTTTGGCAGGACGTCGGGGATGAACGTCGGGCCTTAAGGTGGTGGTCCGGCGAGGTTTTGTGGTGGTCCGGCGATGTTCCTGCGGTGGTCCGGCGGTGGTCCGACGAGATTCCTGCGGTGGTCCGGCGAGGTTCTGCGGTGGTCCGGCGGTTGTCGAGGAGGAACTCCTTCCTTCTCTTCTCTTCTCTTCTTCTCTCTCTTGCTTGGATCCCCCTCTTATGAGAAATGAGGGCTCTATTTATAGATTTTCTGGAGTGGCATGGCCAGTAAAAAGGCATGAGATTAGGGGCGAATAGGGAGTGGTCCAATGGACGGCCGATATTGAATCCTACGATCATGCACCGTTCATTGGACATTTAAAGGCCTTAGTGATGTCGGAATTCTGTAATCTTGGGCTCGTTGGATTCGTCTCGTCGAGCCCTTCGATTCGAGTATAAGCTCGTCAAAATCGGAGTCCGCTTGGTAACTCAAATTGCAGTTTGAACCTTCCAACAGCGCTTTGAGCCCTTGATTCGGACTCATTTAAGCTCGGATTGGGTTGATCTTGGTGTCGTTGGGTTGGTATTTCCGAGACGCTCAGTTTGACTGTAAGCTCGCTGAAATCGGAGTTCGGGTGCTCTTTGAATTAATTTTTGAAGTTTTCAACTAGCTTTTGCTTCGAGATTCGTGCCCGATCAAGCTAATTTTTGGAGTACGTATTAAGAATCATTATTTTTTAGTCAACAATTATAAATACTGGCGGAACACCGTCGGAAAATATAAATTGCAGCAGAAATTGATAATTTTATGGTGGAAGTTGCCGCTGAAAATGACTGTTTCCTATAGTGCTCGCATCCTCCCTCATTCGCCCGTTCTCTGGATGTTGCACTCACATATTAGTGGATTGAGTCGGGCCAACCCTTGTTAGGCAGGGTCGGGTCGGGTCTAGATCTAAAATTTTGATCCATTTGTCTGATTGGATTAGGTTCAAATTGCCCGGAAACAAATCTCTACACCTATTTAGCTTTCTTTCAAATCCCGATGACAGCGCGAGGGTTCTCGATCAAGGGTTATATTTTTCTGTTTTTTCTAATCCGAAGCGATCCGTCTTCAATCTTCAGGGCAGCTAGTTCTCGTAATTGCTTGAGCGGCATAGAAGGCATGTAGGTAACTCACATATTTGAACTTTCGATTGAACTCGTTCGTCGATCAGTGCGGCGATTTTTTAATTCTGGACACTTGTTACGATCACAATAATTTCAGTGATATGATATCGTTTTACGGAAACTTTTTAGTCCTATTTCTTAGAATTTCCTTCACTAGATAAATGTGCAAGTCGTAGATAGCTTCCTAAATGTAGGACACCAGATTGCTATGCCTTGATAATTTTGTTCCTTGGGCTTATTGATGTTTGCCCTTGTTTTATGATGCTTCTCGCATGGTGTTTTTGGAAGAGGCTGGTTAGGTGGTCTTCGTTTATTTGTTCAATTTGTTCCACTGAAAGATAATCTATGGTTGCTCCTAAAGATTGTTTTCTCGAAAAGCTTTGTTTTATCTCATTGTTTGACTAATAGATAACGCCAAACTGAAACCCTAGCTTCACCTTCTAAGAATTACTTGCTGTAAAGAATTAATTTAATGCCTTCTTATTTGTGTTTTTTACTGATTGGAAGGTTGCTGTATCCTCTGTTCATTTCATGGAGAATTTGCATCACTCATAATGTTACAATGGACGGGGGGTTCTAGGAGGAAGGTGGCAACTGTAAGTATTTTATTGACTTGATAGACTTCATTTTTCATCGTTATTAACATTAAAAGAGAATTACCAATGGAACACAAGAGATGTGTCTGGAAACAGCTTTCTATCTCCTCTATTCCATTTCAATGGTTGGTACGTTGGCTGTTATATGTTGGGGATGAGGAGTAAACACCACAATGTCAAAACAAGCAAGAAAGTAAAATCAGCAGAAAAATAAATGACACCAGAATTTAACTTGGAAAAACCCACAATAGGGAAAAAAATTACGGAACCACACCACACCATAAAATCTACTATGAAATTTGAGAGAAATAAGTACATATCTCTCTTCTTGGTCACTCTCTCCTTGCTTCTCTTCTCACATGCACCGTTCTCAATATCCTTCTATCTCAAAATACAAGAGAAAGCCAAGTAAATAACCTTAAAGGATGCATCCCTTCAGAAAAACAAGAAAGAAAACCATCAAGTCCATCTCATAGCATTGCAACGACAGTTTGGGGCACTGCGGCGTTCCACTCTCTGTCGTTCAATGCTGGGACGCTCGAGATCACAATGCTCGGGCACTCGGGTACATAGCACCAGGGCGTACAAAAAAAAAAAAAAAATTCAAGTGCGAAGCCATTGGATCTTCTCCCTTACATAAGTGCATATCATTTATTTTTTGACTACACTTACTATTTAACTTTCCTCACGACCATTCTTTTTGGGTAACCTGCATTTTGGAATAATTATGATTGAAGACCATGGGTTCCCACACCACGGGACCCACTTCACCTCTTCTTTAACGTGACCAAGAAGAGTCGTGGGTCCCACTATGTAGCCAATCATATTATGATTTATTAAGTACATAGATTGAGGAGCTTAGCCATTGGATCTTCTCCCTCTTGATTTTTAGATTGCAATCTGTGCGCTCCTCTCCATTCCACTATCTCTTGGCTACCACTTATGGATTTATTTATTTTATGTAAGTTGCATTATTTATTTATTTATATGTAATACCTTTGGAGGAGCCTAAAAAAACCTCAAATATGTGTATAGAAAGAAAACATTGAATTTCAAGATAGTTTTTCTTCTAATTTTTGTTTTTTTATTCTTCTTCTGTGGAGAGAAGAAGAAGATAGAAGACCGAGACAAAATAGAAGAAGTAAGGTAGAGGAAGATAGCTCGCAGCTTATAGTGTCAAAAAATTTATCACGAATCACCTCATTTTCCCCAGCACAAACGATCCTACATATAGGGGAAAAAAAGGTCCAAATGTCCACATAAATGCGCCACCTCAAGTAGCCATTAGAAGGCACTTATTGAGAAGATAAAACACTTGACTAGAAATCAACAAAGAGGGAAGGGGAATTGTTAGCAATAGGAAACCAAAGCCCAGGGAAAGCCGCTTTACATGGGAAAAAGCAAGAATTCCAAATATTGCATGGGGAGGGAAAAGTGAAGCTGTATGGGAAACCATCGACATAAATTCCAACTAGCCACATGGTATCCGAATTCGGCATATAGAACACCAAGCAGCCAAATAATATGGGAAGGAATGGGCCAAGCCCAATAAGGAAAAAATAGCCCAAAGATTAAATGCCCAATTGGCCATCAAAGAGCATTGAAACAATTTCAACATAAAGCAAAATAAAAAAGGCTGCATCAATTCTCCCATGGTGGAAGAATCTATTCTCCTGATGAGAATGCCTCAGTAACTCGTTGGAAAATATCTCGACGACGATGTTGCAACTCCACGACCCCAATCCAAGAACAATCGGACAAAGGACGTCCTCTCCATTTAATTAAAAATCAACGATGCACTTATTATTTTGTTTGGGTAATACAAATATCTATGACATCTTCAACAAGATCATCATATGCCTGAATTGAAACGAAAAGTGACATAGACTCTAAATCCATAGGATTATCATTAGCAAATTTACTCAAAACAATTTCACGAAATTTTTCTAGAATCTCCAATTTTTTAGCATGAAAATATTCCTTCTTGATTTCCTGAATTAGAATGTCACACTTCCTTCGGATTTTTTCTTTTTCTTGTTCAAACTCTGATTGAAGCAGATGCTTTTTATTTTCATGTCTCTTTGCACATAAATACTGCTGCCTTCGAATTTTGAGAAGTTCGTTTTGTAGTGGATCAGAGGAACTTGTCTGAAGAGGTACCCATTCTATTTTTGGGAAGTTATCCTTTGGAATCCATTGAATAGTTGACTTACTTTCTTGTTTTCCTTCAACGTGTTGATTGTTTTTGTTATATATATATATATATATATATATATATATATATATATATATATATATATATATATATATATATAGAAAGGAAGACACACATGAAAACCTAAGGCTCTGATATCAAATTGTTGCAATAAAAAAAGGTACAAACTAGAAATTTTAAACTAATGACTTCCTTTCTTTAAAACATAGAAAAACAAAACCTTAAAACTCAACTACTTCAAACTCCATTAAACGGGACACTATAATATCTTACAACTTATCAAAGATTTAAGAAGAAATATGCAAGTGAAATGCAAACTATGGAGAGAAGAAGAAGATAGAAGACCGAAACGAAATAGAAGTGAGGTAGAGGAAGATAGTGATGGGGACATCAGATCATCATGGAACCAGCGACGTGGCCGCCAATCTACGGCCACGATCGATTCGTTATATTTTTGAGTCGATGTATTTTATTTTCATGCCTTTTATTATTTGCTTATGTGTGTTTATTTATTTTCCCTTTGTATCCTTTTATATGGGAGTGGTCATGTGTAAGCCTAAGGGCATTTGTGTCATGTCAGTTAGAGTCTTTTGTATGAGGCTATTTAAAGCCCCTTTGTTTTATTTTCAAGGCAATGAATGATTGATTATGAAAATTCCTTCTTGCATGAGCATTGAGAGTTTGAGAATTCTAATGGAGAGAGCTTCCTAGGAGAGGAAGATTCGCGCCGTACCCACCAACCTAGATAAGTCGGGTTCGTGGTTTCTTTCGTTATCATGTTTTCTCCTCGTTCTTCGCATCTATCTCCTCCTTCCCATCATCACTTAGCCGCCGGTTTTTAGTCCACCAAAATCCCCTCCCCTTCCTCTTCACCCCACGGCCAAAACCCCATCCCGAACCCCATTGCCGCCGGCTACCACCACCTAGCCGCCGTTTTCCCCCTCCACCCCCTCTCCTATGGAGTCCCATTGCCTAATTTGGATGAGTCTATTTTGAGACAGATTTAAAATTCAAACTCCTTTAGTTTGATTTTGAAATCTTTCCAAATCTACCCAAAATTTATTTTTGGAAAGTTACCAAAATTAAACCTATTTGAATTTTAATTCAAATTGGATTCAATTGGTTCTTTCCTTATTTTAAAATTCAAATTAGGAAGCTCTTAAACTTTATTCACCAAGGATCAGTGGACTATCATTGCCGCCAGCCCCTATAGAGACGGCTTAGAATTTATTTCCTATTTCCTGCTCAACTTCATTTGGAAACTTTTTTTTTCCAAATTTCAGCTATTTCTCTTAACCGCCTTTGAGCAATTTACGGCTTAATTAATTCCCAGATTTGGAAGCTTTTCCAAATTTCAGCTATTTCTCTTTGCCGCCTTTGAGCAAGTTACGGCTTAATTAATTCCCAGAGAAGGTCCCATCAATTGGGAATTAATTTGAAGGCAACTCCTATTATTGCCAGCCTCCAGGAAACCTTGCCCGATTGCTAGATCTCTCTCCAAACTCCATGGGATGTTGAGTACCTTGTCTTCTAAGGTTTCAGTCAGAGAATTCCAGCAGCTAACATTGTTCTTCCAGCAACTTGAAGCCTCCAAGCTACTGCTTTACCAAGTCAAACTGCTGTCCAGCAGTTTCCGCTGGACCAATTTCACTACAGCACCATTGAAGAGCATTTCGAATGTCTTGAGTGGAGGATCTCTACGTCTCTTTAAACAAAGGTTTTCTCCTTTCTTTACTTGCATTCAATTTCTTCTAAATCCAAATTCTCAATTGGTTGATTGTAATCACAAAAGCTCTTTCAATCGCTCTTGCCAAGCCTAGTCATTTGTAGGAATTGAGTGTAATCTTCTATGCATCCTACGTCTCATTGTTAGAGTAGGGATTAACTTGAAGCCTACTATTTTGCATTGCCTTTATTTTCTTGATTATCTTGAACGTTCAACATTTGGCGCATGTGATTTAACCTAGGTAAGATTAACTCCTTAATTGTTTTATTCGTCGTGGATATTTGCTAGTAATTTTATTCGGAACTTATTCTAATTAACAAGTTGTGCAAAGTCTAAAATGAAGTCACAAGCATATCATTTTAATTAGTCCTGCATCAGATAGCTTGCAAGCTAAGTAACCCGCATGTTATAATGTCCAAAAATTTATCACCAATCACCTCGTTTTTCCCGACAGCAAACAACTTTATATATAGAGGAAAAAAGGTCCAAATGTCCACATAAATGTGCCACCCTAGGTAGTCAATAGAAGCTACTTATTGAGAAGATAAAACACTAGACTCAGAATCAACAAAGAGGGAAGGAGAACGGTCAGCAGTCGGAAGAAACCAAAGCCCAGGGAAAATCGAAACATGATGGAAAAACAGCATGAATTCCAAATATTGCATGGGGAGGGAAAAATGAAATTGCATGAGAAACCATCAACAAAAATTCCAACTAGCCACATGGAATCCAAATTCAACATAGAGAACACCTAGCAGCCAAATAATATGGGAAGGAATGGGCCAAACCCACTAAGGAAAAAATAGCACAAAGATTAAATAACTCATTAGCCATCAAAGAGCAAGGAAACAAATTTAACATAAAGCAAAATAAAAACGCTAATTTTGACTTCATTAATTCTCCCTTGGTAGAAGAACCTCATCTCCTGATATGAATGCCTTAGTAACTCGTTGCAAAATATCTGGACAACGACGTTGCAACCCCACAGTCCTAATCCAAGAACAATCGGTCAAAGGATGCCCTCTCCATTTAATTAAAAATCAACGATGCACTTCTTGTCTTGTTTGGGTAGTACAAATATCTATAACATTTTTAACAAGATCATCATATGCTTGAATTGGAACGGAAAGTGGCATAGACTCTAAATTCATAGGATTATCATTAGCAACTTTACCCAAAACAATTTTACTAAATTTTTCTAGAATCTCCAACTTTTTAGCATGAAAATATTCTTTCTCGGTTTTCTAAAATAGAATGTCATATTTCCTTCGGATCTTCTCTTTTTCTTGTTCAAACTCTGATTGAAGTAGACGCTTTTTATTTTCATTTCTCTTTGCACATAAATATTGTTGCCTTCGAATTTTGAGAAGTTCGTTTTGTAGTGGATCAAAGGAACTTCTCTGAAGAGGTACCCCTTCTATTTTTGGAAAGTTATCCTCTGGAATCCAGTGAATAGTTGGTTGATTTTCTTGTTTGCCTTCAACTTGTTGATTGCTTTGGTTGTATATATATATATATATATATATAGAAAGGATGACAAACACATGAAAACCTAAGGCTCTTATACCAAATTGATGCAATAAAAAAAGGTACAAACTAGAAATTATAAACTAAAGTCTTCCTTTCTTTAAAACATAAACAAACAAAACCTTACAACTCAACTACTTCAAAATCACATTAAACGGGATACTACAATACCTTACAACTTATCAAATATTTAAGAAGAAAGATACAAGTGGAATGACAACCGTGGAGAGAAGAAGAAGATAGAAGGCCGAGACGAAATAGAAGAGTAAGGTAGAGGAGGATAGCTCGCAAGCTAAATAACCCTTATGTTATAGTGTCCAAAAATTTATCACCAATCACCTCGTTTTTCCCAACAGAAAACAACCCTATATATAGGGGAAAAAAGGATTCAAATGTCCACATAAATGTACCACCCGAACCGAAGTAGCCAATAGAAGCCACTTATTGAGAAGATAAAACACTAGACTAGGAATCAGCAAAAAGGGAAGGGGAACGGTCAGCAGCAGGAAATCAAAGCTCAGGAAAAATCGAAACTGCATGGGAAAACAGCAGGAATTCCAAATATTGCATGGGGAGGGAAAACTTAAACTGCATGGGAAACCATCAACAAAAATTCCAACCAGCCACATAGAATCCAAATTCAGCATAGAGAATACCAAGTAGCCAAATAAAATGAGAAGGAATGGGCCAAGCCCAATAAGAAAAAAACAACCAAAAGATTAAATACCCAATTAGCCCTCAAATAACAAGGAAACAAATTCAACATAAAGCAAAATAAAAAGCTATTTTTGACTGCATCAACAGTCCATTGGAATTAATGAGAATCAAGATTTATAAAGTCGATTTCAAATTGTTGGTAATATTAATGATAACGTTGTTATTAATTTGGACTTCATTGCAAGTTAAGTTTTTACAACAGGCTGTTCTATCATTAGGGTAGTTGGACTAATGGACTTCATTGCAATTTAAGCAGGCCTTATGAAACAGTTTTAGTTTCCTTCTTTCTTTTCTGTTTACCTTTCAGTCATTATGGCGTTTGGTTACATATATCCGGTAATTTGAATATCTAAAAAATGCAATTTTTTAATTTTACCAAATTTTATTTGAAATGCTCGTGTTTTTTTTTTCCTTGGGGATTTGCTAATGTCATTCTATATGCATGATATCCTGATACGTTGTGATGGACAATCATCAGTCAAGGAAATCAACGCATAATAGGTAACTGATACGCATCGGTTCTTTCAACAATATTATCGGTATATAAAAATCTCAATATTGTTATCACTTTATTCTTTGAATTTCTGGTGCCACACCTGTAATTCTATTATACGATTGGAAGTATTCTTAAAATTACATGGGGCTAACTGCAAAAAGCATGGAATGAAGGCAAAAACAGTATTTTGAGCAAAGAAAGAGGCAAAGACAGGTTTCTGGCCAAGAAAACTGTGCTAACGGAGGTGACAAGCTGGTCCTCCGCAATGCTGAACCTCGATCATTAGATATCGTCAACTTGATAAATTTGGCAGTAACTTCTCAGCCAGGTGATTTCTCAGATTGAGCGGTGTTCTGATGCATCATTTTATGTTATACAGTTTTGATATTTCAGGTTGTAAACAGGAATGCATTTTGTCATCAATGCAATTTTCTCATGCATGGAAAGCATTGTGTTTAGTTCATGTTCTAACTTTAGTATTAGATGAAGTTGGTCATCATTTTTAAAAGCTATAATTTATAATCAGCTGATGAAATAAGTACTACAATGGTAATGAACAATGCTTGCCAGAGAATAAAGAAAAATTCATCCAACAAAATAAGTGTAACTTGGAGCACAAGCAACCAATATAGTATGAAAACTATTCAGTTGAATTGCATAGCTTGAAACATGGTGGAAACATGAGGGTGATGATGGTTTGCCTAATGAATAAATTATGAAACCTTTTATCCATCAGTGCTTCATCAGTCAATAAGGTTCTATCAGAATTAAGTCGATTCTATGAATCATGATTATTCAAGGGTTTGCCAATATGTGTAGGAATGATTTGATGAACTTCTAGATTAGTAGGATCATTATCTATATTATTTGTTAAGTGGTGTAGGCAATATAGCTATATGACTAGTTGGGGCAAGCACATCAATTTTAACTTATGGAAGAAAATCAATGGGACTTCAATTATGAGTGCAAACCTTAATTGATGAAGCAACAACAATCATTGTGGGAGTAGGAATGATTTGACCAATTGAGTGTATGATGTAAGCAAACTAGAAAGAAAAGCCAAGTTGGAGAGCACAAGGACAAAATAAAAGCCAAACTCGATTTACTTTAAATTGCAAACATCCAAACAAACATCCAGATAAACAAAAAGTTAAATCAAACGAAATAAAATTATAACATAAAAATGATATCCTCAGAACAACCGTCAAGCGGTTTCCTCACATGCAACGAGAGTAGGAAAATATATGAAAATAGTGCTTAGGCTTGCAAACCGAGGGTCCACCACTGCAAAAGGGTCCAACGTCTTACAAAACTTCTCCGGCAAATATCTCCCAAAGTCGGCCAACAAACAACTTCCAAATGCTCTAGAAGAAGGATATAGGTGGAGTGGAACTTGCGTAGAGAAGAAGAGATTAGAGCCAAGACGAAATAGAGAGGAGGAAAGGGGGTGGAACAAGCTCTCAAGCTTTTCCAAGAGAAGAAACTCTCAGGTTTTTAAAAACTTTCAAGTTCATAAACAACCTTTCCATGACAAAATCCTCTCATATATATAGCCAAAAAGGGGAGCCAAACAGCCAACATCAACCTCCAACCAAACCAATCAGGTAAGGGGAAGAAGAAGGGCCAAAAGACACCACAACAGCCCCCAAAATTTGCACAGAAAACAGGAAGGAAAGCCATGGGAAACACAACCAGGGAGCCACTGGAACACATCCAGAGAGGGACCCGAGGAGCCAACACATGAAATGGGACAGAGGGAGTTACGGGAAAGCAACCAGGGAGAAAACTGAAAAGACAACTAGCCCACAACAATAATTCACAAGAAAGAAACTAAGGAGACAAGAATGGGAAGAAACAAGCTCCACTCCACATACCTTTATGAATTTATGAGCTAGAAAGTGCAATTACTCCTCCAAATAATGAGGTAAACTTCAGCTCAAGCATTAATGAGCTAGCACCAAGTAGAACCTAACTTTTTTAGCTCAAAACCAAGCAGCAAAAGCCCAACCCGAGAGCAACCAAGGCCCAGGCCCAAACCGAAATACAGCAAACAGCCTAAAGGACAAAAAGGTCCCAAATGCAAGCAAACCCAAGCCTTGTCATACCCAAACACATCATACCATGATCATTGGATGTTCTCCATCATTGGATAGCTTAAAAAAACATAAAACACAACTAATATTGTTCAAATTACATCAACATAAAATAAACCAAAATATAAATGAACCAGTGTACCTCTTGATCTTGAACATTTGCTTTTCTCAATTTTGGATGAACCTTTAAGCGACAAAATAATTGTGACCAAAGATCTTACAGAATGAACGATATTGGGGGATGCTTTTATATTCAACCTTATGCCAATAACCACAAGATGATGTACCTATCGACACCTCCTTTTGATGTGGCGTAGTCATATTCATTTCCACTAGGAACCTGACCATTAATGGCCTTGAAAGACAAGCAGTAGTAGCATCAACTTGCAAAAGGTTTACCAAAAAGAAATACAAAGAATTTAGAGTTGATTAATTGAAGTAATGTAATGTAACATAGGAAAAGTCACCCATATAAGGATGAAAAGTTGGTTTTCGAAAGCGTTAAATTGAGGTGACTACTTCAACATTCACATTGAAAGATACTTAAATAATAGGTACGATGAGAGAAGTGTTTGATTTAATTTGATTCTAAAGAATGCTTGATAATGATTTGATGATAACCAATGAGTCCAATTGAATATTCTCCAACCAAATGAAGATTTGTTGTGAATTTGTGAATGACATTCACAAGTTGGGACTATCCATTGAGAATTTGCTAACAATGGAATAAGGAAATGGTTGAGCTAGTTTAGAGATATCATCAATAGTGAAAACGATTGTTAGTTTGCTTTGAAAAGTAGAAGTTGCTTACGCAAAGGCAAAATTGAGTATTGATGAAAAAATATTGTGGATTGAGTTGAAAATGAAGAAAGTAGCTGGAGCCTAGAAAACCTCCCTTCACCTTTGCAAGAGAGCAAGCAGTGCAAGTAATATTCAATGGAGCCTTGGAGATGATCTGATCAACAGGAATAAGGGGGCGGTGATGGTGGCGTCGCAACCCTAAAACCCATCAAGGAGGGGGAGATGGTTGAGCAATAGCGAGCAAAGAAAGCGATAGCTGAGAAGAGCAGCCCAAAAGAGGTGATAACACAAGTGCAGTAGGTATAGAAGAGGAAAAGTGAATGTTGATTGGAGGGGAGAGCGGCGGTCAGTACGTGAAAGGAGAGTTGATCCGTGGCCCAAGAAGACCACTCAAACACTATATAGGCTAGCGTTAGCTATGAAAAATCCCGCCCAGAGGAACAAAACCAAAGGCTCTGTGCACCCATGAAAGTAAAAATGAGTGGTAGAGTCGCTTGTAGGAAGAGGTTGCATTAGGGATGTGTGAGGGAGGGTGCACTAGAGCCACAAATAAAGACGGGAAGGTGGATGCAGATTCTTGAATTACGCAGAGTGACATAACCATTGTTGACAACGAAGTTAAGGAGCACGCAAAGGCTTAAGTGTTGACATTGCCTCCCATCAAGATGCGGGCCTTCAAGTCCTGAGATAAAGATGGTTGTTAATATATGTAGTTTCAAGAGCTTAGACTTTTGTTGCGGGAATCACATTTGACAATTTCCTTAGAATTCTCTTTTTTATATCATGAAATCATCATATTTTTCTAGAATATTTATTTTTTTGTGATTTTTTCTAATTTGAAGAAAATTTCATGAATTTGTTTTAAGTTTTTTAAAGTAAAACATGATGGAGAAAATTACAGCATAGTCCTTACCAAGGGGTTAACAATTTTGTGAATTTTCTTTGAAAATTTCGTAAAAATTGAGTCTTTGTTGCATGTGCAATTTGAAAATCCTTGTGAAATTATGAAAAGTCTAGGGGATATTTGTAATCTTCAAATTATTCTGGGACATGCTTGTGATGAGAAAAATGTCCTCTAAGATGGCATTTGTAAATTTAAAATTATTTGGAATATAGCATGGCTGATCTTTAGAATGACATCTTATCTTGATGAGGACATATGTTAGATTGCTAACATGACCAACTTTAGAGATGCTAGATGGCAACAATGTGATGGATACATGGCGTCTCACATGGCAATATTGGGCCGTCGGGAGGGGTTTTGGTGATCTAGTTAATGTTAGTGGCCACTTGGTTATATTGTGATTGGCCATGAAGTTGCATTATCTTGTTGACTAGTTTGCATAGGTTCATGTACTGTTATCTTATTACCTGTTCATCAACTGGTGAACTCTCAAGTATAATTGTTTCACCTTGGCTACTTGTATCCATTTCATTTTTCAGCGATTTTGTCCCAATGATTTATTGTTCATTTAAAATGAATCAGGTGGACCTAAGTGCCTATGTCTTGAGGCGTGATTTATAGGAGGTTTTAAGGGCCAACTGACATGGTTTGCATTACACGAAAATTGTTAAGTACCAATGAATTTATTGATGGATTTTATATTTCAAAATTTTTTATGAAATTCTGTCAATATTATTGCAAGATATGATATATTATGTCAGTTTATCGTTGGAATTCTAATGAGAATTACCACCATCTAATTTTTTGATGAATTTTTTGTTAGTTAATAAAAATTTTTAGTGGAACTTTAATAGAAAAATCAACTTCTTATTGATGGAATAAAATTTGACGTGTCAGCAATAAATTCCAGCCTTGGAAGCCCTCATTTTTGCCATTTCCTTCCATTTCCTTCATGCGAATGGGGAAAGCTTGTCAGCCTTCTCGTGACACTAAGGCTTCGTTTGGGTCAGCTTTCTTATTGCTTTTTAAAGCATTTTTTTAGTACAATAACATCATCAAGCCTTTGTCCCACTGCATGGGATCAGTTACATGAATCCTTTTTCGCCATTGTGTCCGGTTAAAAGTCAAATTCTCATTTAAATCTAATAAAGAAAGATCATTTCTAATATTTTCTAATCAAGTTTTTTTAGGTCTACCTATATCTTTCTTAATATAAGTCAAATCTAATACTTCAACTTTCCTAACCGGGTCATCAGAAGCCCTCCGTTTAATGTGACTAAACCATGTAAGGCGACTCTCTCTAATCTTATCTTCCACTGGAGCTACTCCAACCTTTTCACGTATATGCTCATTTCGTATCCTATCTCTAAGGGTCAAGTCACTCATCCACCTAAGTATCCTCATCTCTGCAACACTTAACTTAGTATTATGCTTCTCTTTTAATGGTCAACATTCGACACCATAAAGCATTGCAGGTCTCACCACATTTTATAGAATTTTCCCTTAAGTTTGAGGGGGACTTTTCTATCTCACAATAAGCCCAATACATTCCTCCACTTCAACCATCCAACTTGAATTCTGCTGATAATATTCCCATCTATTTCACCATTACTTTGAACAATAGATCCAAGATATCTAAAACGTGTACTCTTATTAATGACTTGATCCCCCAAAGTCACAATCCCCTCTCTAGGTCTATTGCTACTAAAATTACACTCCATATATTCAGTTTTAGACCTACTCAAGCGAAACCCTCTAGACTCTAAGGTTGACCTCCATAATTCAAGTTTACCTTCAACTCCCTCTCTAGTCTTATCAACATGAAGAATATCATCAGTAAACACCAAGGTACATCCTCTTGCAAATGTCTAGTGAGAACATCCATGACTAAAGCAAAAAGATATGGACTTAAGGCTGATCCTTGATGTAAACCAACCGAAATAGGAAAATACTTGGTCAAACCATCTTGTGTTTGAACACAAGTAATAGCTCATGCATACATATCTTTAATGATTTGAATATAAGCATTATTAACTCCTTTCGTTTCAAGAACTCTCCATAGCACTTCTCTTTGAATTTTATCATATGTTTTCTCTAAATCAATAAATATCATATGTAGATCCTCCTTATTCTCTCTATATTTTTCTCTATCATACCTCTCAATAAATTTTTATACTAAAGCTTTTTAGTATAAAAATTAAATTTTTTGTCCTAGAAAGTTGCTTTAAGAAGCATTTAGAAAGCTGTCCCAAACGAATCCTAAATTGCTTTTGCTTATTGGCTTCTCCTTTCTCATGTTAAGAATAAATTGGACATACGTGTTCGACACGTGTGTCTTAAGTATTTTATAAAATTTTTAATATATAATTTCTTGCACTTCTAAAATTTTATTTATTAAAAAATAATTTTATTATTTTGTCTCCACTGCCCCAAATCAATCGCCTGTACTCAATATCTCATTTCTCCAAACATGCCCATTTTCATTTCTATATAACTAGTTACAATTAGGATTTCATAATAACGTACAATGCCGTCACTTCGACATCGTCACAACATCAATGTTTTAAAATTATCTCAACATTGAAATTTGATATTGTCTTGACATTAACGCTTGATGCCATCAATTTCTATAATCACAATCTCGCCCTACACCGTCTCAACATCTTATCTTTGTCCACAATTTCATCTCAACATTGACGACAGATGTCATCTCGACATCGACATCAAGGGCCAACAATATCTCTACATCGATGATGCCCGCAAAAAAAAAAGGGTCACAAAAAGAAAAAAATCCATCTTGTTGAAATTATTAGGGCCCTAATCTTTGAAAATAATGTTCCAAATTTTATTGGGGGGAACTACCTTAACCGTCACTTCGACATCGTCACAACATCAATGATTTAAAATCATCTCAACATTGAAATTTGATATTGTCTTGACATTAACGCTTGATGCCATCAATTTCTATACTCACAATCTCGCCCTACACCGTCTCAACATCTTATCTTTGTCCACAATTTCATCTCAACATTGACGACAGATGTCATCTCGACATCGACATCAAGGGCCAACAATTTCTCTACATCGATGATGCCCGCAAAAAAAAAAAAAGGGTCACAAAAAGAAAAAAAATCCATCTTGTTGAAATTAGTAGGGCCCTACTCTTTGAAAATAATGTTCCAAATTTTATTGGGGGGAACTACCTTAACTATCACATTTTGTATAAATTGTCCTTCTAGTAAAATTTTACAAAACAAAACACCTATCGAGACCCTTACTGAATTTTTTCCAAATATACATCATTCATTGCTTCCACTAAAATCTTTGGGAGTATTGCTCAAGTCCATCATGTTGGGAAGTAAACCACACAACAAACACAAACTAGAAAGAAAAAAATGCAGCAAACAAGAAACAACACCAAGATTTAATATGAAAAACTCAAAACTAGAAAAAAAACTATAGAGCCACACCACACCAAGAAATCAACTATTAAAATAGGGAGAAATTATTCATATATCTCTTTTCTCTCACTCTCTCCTAGTCTCTCTTTTTTGTTGTACTGTTCTCTTCATAGAATGGACAAATAGACATAAAGTTACCTAAGGGATGTAACATTCAAGTTAAACAAGAAAATTGAGAAAGAAAGTTGCCCAACTCGACTCGTAGGGCCGTGGTGTCAGGTTTGGAGCGCCGCCAAGCTCTACTTTCTATCTTCAGTATGATTGAAAGCGTCGCAACACTGCGGTCTAGAGCGTCGTAGTGCTCTATTCTTTGTCTCCAATCTGATTGGCAGTGTTGCAATGCTGTGGTTTGGAGCGTCGTGTCGCTCAACTCTTTGTCTGTCTGCAGCCAGACATTCAATGTTGTAGCGCTGTATGGTTGAGCGGAAAAAAGTTTTTCCGACTGAAATTTGCTCCCTAACCCAAGCAGGGGGAGGGATCCCCTACAATCTTCTAGCGTTCGACCAACCGAATTGAGGTCCAAGGCAACAATACAATCTGATTGATCGACACAATTATATTTCACACAGAACTAACTCATCAACACTACCAAAACAATAAATTTGATTCAAGAGCCATAAAATGCAATTGAAAAGTGTATAAGTCTTACCATCCTAGTTCTAAATAAAATTTCCTCTTTAGGGATGTTACCTTTATAGACATCAACTGCTGATTTTCTTTATTGGCAAATTTCTTTTGAAGTTTCAGGATGTTTCATTTGATTTTGGTGGTGAAATGTGTGACAAAGGGCATCTTTAGATTAAGCAATAGAAGTAAAAAATGCCTGCTAATTTCCTTAAACTTTGTATTGTTTTCATGTTAATTTCATTGTTGTTTCAGCTTGTGCAGAACATACTGCTTCAGTGGATTCCGGCGTTGCAAAGATTTCAGATGATAGTTTGTTGGGAAAAGTTAGTCGCAATTTTTCCACGGTTCTTGAAACCAGTAAGAATCTTTTTGCACATGTCTGTCTACAACGTTCTTAGACTCCAAATGCATTGATTTTGAAAAACCTGATAATAGGATCATTATTAAATTGTTTTTATTTGCTGTTATAACATCCGTCCATTTTGGTTCTCAAATTATCAGGATTGGAGCAACAGAAAATTTTTTCTGATAGGTTGTTATCTTTTTGCTTGCTTTTTTCCACCAAAATTTTATTTTATGTCATGGGGTATATTTATTTAGCTTTCAATGTTATAATCAGCAATCTTTCTCAAGTCAGTGGAAATGATTCTTATCAATGCGCCGAGAACGTGAATAAATATAAGATGCCTGAATCCATTTCAGATCATACTTCCACCTGGAAGGATGACACATTCAACACGAAGAAGGAAAAGCCTCGAATTGGTATACGTCAGTATTCTCAATGGAATATTTTGTTGTCTAGTGTTTTATCTACCATTCTCCTTTCCAGAGGCTACTGTTCTTGATTTACTTGGTGATGATGGGCCATCTTCAAATGGAAGATCAATTCCTGAAACTCATGTAGCACTTTCAGTGGATGGTAATGCACCGAATATTAATTCTTTGGTTAAAATATGGTTTCATCTTTCTTTATTATTATTTGGAATCAAAGTAACGCTAAGAAATACATTCCTTTTGCTTAAAGCATCGGGCTATATAAAGTATTTGGCTTGAAAATTCTTGGTAAAGTTGTTATAAGTCGAAGCTTGATTTAAAAGTGAATATTGGATATTATTATTTTCAACATATTTGTACAATTGATCTTGGAAAAGCTGAGTTGCTCCTCATCCTATTTGGTGACTTTGGAAAAAAATAGGGACAAACTTCTAAAGGTGCTTCTTGTTTTGTTAGGTTAAAGGAATATAACTTTCTTTTTGATTTATGATCATTAATCTATAATGCGAACTTTTATTTGCATTGGCGCCAACAATATACAAGATACCATGGGCTCTAAAAATTTGTCTAATTCTACAAGATAGATTGTGATTCCTGGTGAAATTTTTTAAAAAATAAATTATATTGCAGATAAGACACTCATATAGTTGCCAGGAATTGGATTGTGAAATTTATCATCTTAAACTTAAAGAGGATGGTGGGGGAGTGATTATGAACTTAATCAATATCACATGGTTCCATCATTCTTGGGTGTCTTAGTCCCTGGCCTATTTAATCAGAGTCAATCAACCCAAACTAATTGAAGGATCTTGGCTGATAACCATGAGTTGTTTTGTTTAAGGGAATCTTATGGATTTGGGGTTGATATTTGTCTAAGAGGATGAATTTACCTTGACCTTAACTCACGGAGGATTTTTTGTCCTATTAATCTCACTCTATGATTCACAACTTAGTAGTTTTTAAGCCATTGAGAAACTTATGGGTATGGCTATGATTATAATTTAATTGTACATTTTCCGACAAAACTATTTAGTTAGATGGCCCTAGTAATAACCGTTTACATGTGGTGCCATCTTGCAGTAAAATCACCTATTCACACATGTCATGTCCTCACTAGAGATGGATCGTTTGAGAATGAGCATAACGATATGCTTGACATCATGTTCACTCTTTCTAAGCTGACATTAATCTTAAATTTGTTAGATGAATGGATTTTGTTTTATGTTATAAGGATAAATTTTATTTGAATATTTTTATATTTGTATTTTTTTGGATTTTTTTTTTTGTATTCATATCCTAATTTGAGCATGAAATGATTTGCTTTGAGATTCTTGAGCATTTTAGGAATATAATCTCCTCTAGTTGATATTTGTTTTCTGCACAATTATCATCTAGGTTGGATTGTTTAAAACATTTGGGTTTGCAATTAGAAAATTTTAAAGGTGGGCCCCTACATATGCAATGAGGAGGATCTAACTTGAAATTTGAGACTTACGACCTTGCCCCAATCGAGAGCTTTGTGTAATTATGAGTTTAATTTTCAAAAAAAGAGTTAGCAAAATTTTAAAGTGATCATATAATCATTTTTAAGATGGTTTTACACTTCTCGGAGTTAGGTAAGTTTGGATTCTAAGTTATTTTTAATACACAAAACATTTAGATTCCAAGCTTGGACATTAGCACATTTATAATATCACATGTGTGTGAGTTTTGACTTTAACAATTTGATTTTTCTTTTAGATGGCATGCACATCTTTTAATGCATAGCATATTTTTCTCATTCACGATACACTTGCGCATTTTTTGTTGTGTGTATACAAGTGCACTTACATGCTTTTTGGTGTATTCACATTATGTACATGTATACTTTTCAATATATTTGTGCGCTTTTTGATGCGCTTACATGGTGTAGTTATGTGTTTTTTGATGCATTTTAATAGTATTCTTGAATGTTTTTTAATATATTTGTGCACTTTCGTATGAATTTATATAGAGCACTTCCATGCTTTTTGAGGTGAGAATATGCTTCTTTAGACAATTGTGCTTATCTTGAGACAATTGTATGCATTTCGAAGTAGTTTCACGCTTAAATTTAAAAATTATATTGTGACATGCATAATATGCATGATTTTGAAAATTATTCAAAATTTAGTTATTGTGCGAACATTTTTCATTGAAATATGCGCAAAATTTTATTTTAAAAATTTGAAGGATCATTTTTGCCCTTTGTTTGCTCGTGTTTATATAACGCGGATTTGGTGGCGTAGAAGACGAGTCCATGGTGAACCCCGCAAAAATCAATTTTTTGTTTTTAAATAAGGGAGCCCTAGTTCATTCTCATTCAAGTTCATGGTTTTAAGAGTTTGGGGTGCTAAGGGGAGGTTTGTTTGTGATCTTATCCATAGGTGAGCTATTGTGGTTAGTGCAAGTCCCCTATTATTCCTTATATTCAGTCCATTTCTTAATGTTTGTTCTTTCCAATGTAGCTTGTATGACATTTTAGGTGTTTGTTTTTTATTATTAATTTCACATTTAATCCTTTCAGTTTATTGCATTCAAGTTTAGAGAAGTTCATTGAATTATTCCCTTTGATTTCATTCCATCTGAATTTTGATACTTTCGTGGAACTTCTTCGGCATGGAAGGCATATTTGGGGGTCCTGGGCCTTCTCACTATGCTTAAAAAAACTTGCTTGCCTGTGATTCTATGGTGACCCTGCATGGGTGTCCTTCCTCATTATCTCCAACATCCACCGTTTGTCTCATGCAATAACTTGAGCAATTGAATTACCTATCCTGATATGACAATAAAATGAAGGACCGGATTAGTAAGTCTAGAAAAACAGAGCACTTAAGTTACAAGTCTAAGAACTTACTTGTGGCATTCGCTTGATATTTTTAGTATTTCATTTCTCTAATTTTCCAATTTTCTTTTTTGTCCCGCCTTTTCTGTTTCCATGGATAATATGGCACTCTCATTCTATAAAAATAAGCCTTTGCTTGTCATTTTATGTTTTAAAATTCCTAAGATTCAACAAGCTTTTTAGTACAACATGCCAAAATTATTTACTCCCATTAGAACTTGATTGTTTTTTCTCCTCTCTTTTAAAAAAACACGTTAGTGCCACCTTTCTAAACACGCAAGATTTGTCAAGTTGTTTTGCCTGGAAGATAGCAATTGTTTAACCACTAAGCTACAACTTTTACGTTTGGTCTGTTGTTTTAGAGCAAGCTGGCACATTTAGCTGTTCAATGTTCAAGAATATGTTTATTTTGATGAACTTTTAAGTCTTATAATTTGTGACAAGAGGCAACTGGATAGTGGAAATTAGCGTGAGGATTTATCTCATTAGCACATTAAAAAATAGTTTAGTGATAGAAATACTGGGCTGAAGTTATATCGGACAATTAAGACATCTCAGCAAATGCGATGAAATAATTACGCATAAGGATATTTCAAACTAAAAAAGCACAGTATACTCTAACTTTTGTCCTATGAAGATTCGCTTCAAGCTGCATCAGCATCTATTTGCTTGTTTAATTATTTACTGAAGCTAGATTCTACATCAGTATGTTTGGTTAATTATTGCTTTTCATGCTATTTTTCCTGACTGTTTTCTTCTAACTTTCTGTTTACTATCTTTTGTTGGTTAGGTCTTGGGAAAATAGGGTGTCAAACGCCTGCTCATTCACCCAGAATGCAGAATAGGTTCATTTTTCACCATCATATTTTTTTGTGTGGCTAAAATAAGTGAGCTATTGTTTGTTGGAAACTATGCTAACAAGCTACATGATTTATTTGGTTTGATCAATTTTGAGTATGGCAACGGTGTATGTATGATCGATTTATTCATACATGTAGGGATTTATTTATGATCTGGTGTTTGTAATCCCACACATATGTACCTTGTTGTGTTTGTAGATGATACTGTTGTGGTCCTCCCAGCTTCTAATGGCAGGAATTTATCCCAAGAGATTAAAGAGAACTATGGAAATTGGTTTTGTCTCTCTAGCAACGAGCACAGGCATGAGAAAATCAAATCATGCCTTCAAAATGCTATATTTGTCATTTAGAAGTTACAAAATCTCAAGCTATTGAGATTGGGAACAAGTTTGATATCATTTTGGTTTGCCGAAGCAAGCAAAATCATAAGAAAATTAGAGTGAATATTAACCCTGATTTCACTCAAAGCATTAAGCCCAATAAATATAAGGTTAGTAAAGGAAAAAAAAACTTATTTTTTGTAGATTTAAATGATGGAATAGTGCCTATTCTGATTATGTTCCATAAACTCTTTTCATCGCAGGCTTTGAAAACTCATGCTCTCGGCTTCTCCATGCTTTTTTTAGGAGAGTTTTAATGGATTGGGTTCCGGGTCAAATTTTCAAAAGTCAAATTAGATTTAAGATAAGACACTATTTAGAGATTTCACCCTTATTTTACAAGGACTTTATAATTTAGTTTGATATTTCTTATAGGCGCAAGCCCCTATAGTTAATTATCCTTCCCGCTAAAGAAATAATTTTTAATTAAGAATAGTTGTTAGATAAACACTTAGTACCTGATGTATAATAGCATCAATTGTTAGATTATGATTTTTAAGGGTTAAAAATAGATTATTAAGGTTTGAAATTCATCACCATATACTTAAAGCGGATTGGTGGGGGAAGATGATGAGTCCGATCAAGATTCCATGGTTCCGTTGTCCCGGATTGTGGTGGTCTCAAGTAAGTTAAATGAGGTAGTCAACTTAACTTGACTGAAAGATTATTGCAGGTAGCTATGAGTTATTTCATCCAAGGGTACCTTGTAGACTTGAGTTAGATGTTTGTTTAAGGGGACAAATTTGAGCTAACACTTGTTAATAGAGGGTTATGTGCTCTATAAAGTATACTGATTTATTACTCAACGGGTTTGAGCCATTGGGGAGCATATGGGTTCTAGCTGTGACTATAATTTAATGGCGCTATTTCGTGGTAAAATCGTGTGGTTAGATGACCCTGATCATCATTATTTATCTGTGGTGCTATTTTGTGGCAAAATCAGTTGTTAGAAGACATGCACCACGTTCTTACCAGCGAAAAATTACTGGTGTATAAATTTTAGCAATGTTTTCGACTGGATATTCCTTTTTTGTGAGCTGAAGTTATTCTCAAATTTATCACCCTCGATAAATTGTTGTGGAGAAGTGATGGGCTTTTACTTTAAATTTTTTGTATTGAATTTTATTTTAAATATTCAAACTTTGATCGAATTTGATATTTTAATTTTTAGCAAAATTTAAGCTCTACATAATTAATTTTAAATATTTTTTGAGCATTTTGGAAAATTAAATATTCCCCTTTTGTTGAGAGTTGTTGTCTAAGATGCATGGACATAGCGACACGGATACGACACGATACGGACACTGGACACGACTATTTTTAAAAATATAGGACACAGGTACGATGCAGACACGACATTACAATTTTGTTTTGATTTGTAGATTAAGATATTGTATAAGTAAATGTAAAAAATTATTTAACTTTGAATGGTAAATCCGGCCCCCTCACTAGCTTGCAGAAATAAAGAAGCCAACAAATTATACTCCAATCGAACATATCTTCCTCACTCTCCCTCCTCTACCTTCGAATCGAGAAGTCGGCTGCTCGATTGGCCTCTCCTTATTGCAGAATTGATGAAGCATTGAAAACAAACAAATGGGGAAGACGAAGAAGACGAGGGAACGACGATATATCGGGCTTCAATCGAGTAGTAGCTTAATCGAACCCTCTGCCTTTGAGAGATTAAACACAAGAGCCAGAACACTTTGATGCTTGGTGCTTGCGAAAATGAAGATGACGAACGAGTCAGATGCCTGCGCATCTATGATGCATCGACACTTCTCCTAAAAATGACATATAATGTCCGACACATATTCGACACGACACGCGTCCGATACATCTCTGATATGTGTCAGACACGCCAAAAATGTGTCCGATAAAAAATATTAAATACAAATTGGACATGTGTGTCCGTCACACGTGTCTTAAATATTTTATGAATTATTTTAAATAGAATTCCATGTATTTAAAATTTTTACTTATTTAAAAATAAAAACTAAATTTCTTATTTCCTATCCACAATGCTAAATCAACCTCCTGCACTCAATACCCCATTGATCGAATCTTCTCATTTTCATTTCTCTTGGGCGGGTTGCGACTTTGGTTTCACAATATCGACATTTCAAAACCATCTACACATCAAAGTCTGACACTGTCTTGACATTGATGCTCGGTGCTACCAATTTCTACACCCACAACTTGATAGCTCATCTTTGTCTGACATATTTTTAACATTTATGACCAATATCCTCTCAACATCGACGACAGACGCCCTCTTGACATTGCACCCGATATTTACTGCATAATATCGACGCCCGACTCTCAACATCATTATTGTCTCCTCTCTCGATGCTTGATATACGACATCGACGCTCGATTCGTTGCATTCTAACATTAATTATTTTAAGCATAAATTCTAGTTAAATGACTTATTTTCTAAATTATTTTTAATATTATATTTATTCAATTTTTATGCACTATTTTTAAAATATAAAAATTATAATACCTTGTCCAGTTCGTGTCCGTATCCTATATTTTTAGTAATTGACATGTCATGTGTCCGTGTTGTGTCCTATCCATGTCGCCGTGTCCGTGTCTGTGCATCATAGCTGCGCATGAAAATAAAGAGAAGGACAAGAAAATTGCTTCAATCGGAAGGTATCAGGTTTCAAATCGAGACATTGCCTGATCAGTTGGCCTCGCTATGTCGCAAAATTGACCGTGTCGAAAATGAATGAATGGAGAAGACGAAGAAGACGATGAAACAGGGATATACCGGGCTTCAATCAAATAGTAGCTCACTCGGTCGGCTCGCCTCACTCTCCTGGTCATGTAAAGGAAAAAGACTAGGGAGACAATATCATGAAAATCAAAACCGTAGAGCATACGGGCGCCACTAAGATGTGAATACTAGGATATACATGTTTTATTTGATTAAAAGAATATTAAAATATAAAAAAAATGTAATTTAATTAAATTTAATAATCAAATAGTAGGACACGCATGTCTGTTTTAATTTATATATTATTTTAATCCGACATGGATCTATTGTGTCCGACACATGTCCCAGCTGTGTCGGGCGTGTGTCTGTGTCTGACATGTGTCCGACACTACATTCCCTCTTATGGAGTGTCGGTGCATCATAGGTTTCTATCAACACGCCTATCATTGGGGCGACGTTGAAGTTACTTGAAAAATACTTTTTTTTAATCACGGTTTTGAGGCATTTAAAAAGTTGAGCCCCTTTTGGTTGAGATTTTTTGTCAACATGGTCATCATCAAAATGATTTTAAGTAATGTTATTCTATTAGTAAACCTTTTCAACTATGTTCGTCTAATAATCGAGGGTCGGGTTCAACTACGGATTTCGTGATTAATATGAATATTGAGCTCGAGAGTTTGCATTTTATAATGAATTTTCTTTGTAAGAAACATTAAAGTCTTAATGTGAACACAAAAATAAAACACTTTCATGAATCTCATGGCCTTATGTTCACTTGTTAATTAAAGTCTTGTCAATTCCCGTCCTTTTGAGGAGCAATGGAATTAAAATCTAATTTTATATTTAACCCACACAACATTCTCGGATTATTGATTTGGGAGTTTGAAACATCATTCAGAGCATAGGTGGAAATTTAAATTTCTTATAAAATGATGTGTGCAATTTTAGTGCGTTTGCACAATGTATTTGCACGTTCTTCGGTGCATTTACATGTTGCATCCATATATTTCGATTGTGTTGGCATAGTTTTTGGTGCATTCACACGATACACTTGTATGCATTGCAATGTATTTACTTGTGTTTACACTTTTCATTCTTAGACCATAGGTTTGAGAGTTTGATACATTGGCAGAGCACAGGTGGGAAATTTAAATTTCTTTTCAAATGATGTGTGTTTTTAGTGCGTCTGCCAATGTATTTGTACACTTTTTCGTGCACTTGAATGATGCATCCATATATTTGATTGTGTTGGCGCAATTTTTAGTGTATTTGCACTATGCACTTGTATGTATTTTAGTGCATTTGCATACTCCTTAGAACTAGAAATTTAAAATCTTTTGTAATTTTTTAGTTTGTACATAACTCTCAGACGTCATGCTTGCTTATTTGTGGCGCTCGCCAGAGCATATGCACACATTTAAAAGAGATTTGGAATTTAAATATTGGTTGTGGGATTTCATTGCATTTGCATGTTAAATCTACACAAATTGCGATACACATATACGATGTATTTGCATACTTGAATGCTTGTACACTTTTCATGTACTTGTATAATATATTTGTATGTCTTAGGTACACTTGCACTATACGTATAGGGGGCACATAGACAAGATTCTCTTTTAGTGATTTGATGCGTCCCGCACACTTTGTTGAAGTAGTCATGTAACCTGTAATGCGTAACAGTGCACTGTTTTGTTTTTGATGTAGGACTATATGCTTTCAAATGATGATATGAGAATTTGCACGATCTCTTGAATTAAGCAAGTAAGATTAAAACTATTAGCAATCCAAACGATAAAATAAAATAAGAGAGGGGTGCCTACGTTTAGGCTAAGCCGCTTGCCAAACACTTGAAAAATTCAAAAACAAGTTAGAAATTCAACAATTATGCTAGTAAATAGTCTTCAACAAAAATCCCTAATCTAACAATAAGATTAGAAACAAATAAAGTGCACTCAACCCTACGTTTACTAAGCTTTGGCAACGACGAAGCAAATTCCTACGTTTACTAAGCTTAGACAAAGGTGAAGCACGGCTCCTTGTGACTTGACATCACCTACAAGATTAGGGGATTAGGAATTTAATTGAAGAGGGGAATAAGTTCACCTTAGTCAAAGTCCGAAAACAAGTAGTCGAGATGTTGAAGAAGTTTGCGTAGGAGAAGCCGCATTCTGTTTTCTGGTCAGCCATCCATGGAGGACTTTGCTGTTTTGAGTTGGGGTAGCACTAAACACCAAGGAAAGTCTTCTCCGACAAGGGGAAGGCAGTTAGGGCTGAGAAAAAAAATGGTGGACAGCAGTTTCGCCTTCCAAAGCAGCAGTTCTAGAGCCTCCAAGTTCTTAGGATGCAAGGCCAATGGCTGAGATTTTGGCTGCAGATTAGGGAGTAGGAGAATCCATGATTTTTGGAGTTTTGGAGAGGTTTTAGTGTAGGAAATCCAGCGGGAAAACCTTGCTGAATTTCAGCCAGTAGGGGGAGACGGGAAATGATTTAATTCCTAAAATAGAATACTGAATTTTGGTAAGATTTAAGAGGTGATTGCATAAGTAGGAATTTCGGTCAGGTTAAGGGGATGAGTTTTAAATTCTTTCCAAGTGAGAGTAGGGGTTTAGGAAATAAATCATGAGGATTTATTATAGGGGGGGCCGGCGGCTTAATGATGAGGGAGGAGATTGGGGAGATGATGTGGGTTACTTAATTAAGGCTTTTAGGAATTAGGAAAGTGATTAAATAAATCCAATTTGAATTTGAAATTTAAAGGGATTTAATTTAAGATATTTTCTAAAATAGATTTGATAAATTAGGAAAGATTTTGAATTTCAAATCAATTGAATTTGAATTTCAAATCTATCCAAATTCGACTCAATCTAAATTAGGAAACGAGGCTTGGAGGGGAAGAGGGGAGGTTGGATGGACGGTGGCTAGGGGCTAGGGCCGATGGCATGGGGGCTTCCGAGTGTGGTGGCCGGCGGTTTGTGGGGAAAGAAAATTGTGGAGGTCGGGTGGAGGAAACAATGGCTTGGAGTTGGAGATAGTTTGGATGTGGAGATGTCCGGTGGTGATGGTGGGAGGAGGAAGGAAGGAAGATAAGAGGAAACCACGAATCCGGCCGTCTCCAAGGTTGGTGGGTGATGCGCCAATCTCCCTCTCCAAGGGATCTCTCTCCGATCACTCAAGCTCTCTCAAGAACTCCAAGCAAGAAAACAAAATTCTCAAATAATCATTCATTCATTCATTACCTTTGGAAGAGCAACATGAGGGCTATAAATAACCTCTTACAAAAGGACTCAAAATAAGAAGACGACAATGCCCTCAGGGCTTACATACGACCTCCCTTTAAGTAAGGGGTAAAAACAGAAAAAAACAATTACAACATAATAATAAAAGATAAATAACAAAATAAAATAAATACATGAAATAACTCAAAATAAATAGACGCAATCGTGGCCGTAGATCGACGGCCACGCCTCTGATATCCGAATCATGCTCTGATGTCCCCATCAGTTTTTTTATTAAGGCATGCTTTCTTGCGGTGTACAATATGTTCAGGAGATCTGTACGAGTTCCGTTTCTTTTGTAGCTAGCTTGTATTGTATAGGGCATTCGTACACTCGTGACTTGCAGCAAGTTTGTTCATTTTATTTTGTTTAGAGATATTCACGTGAAACAACCGTTGGAGATTTGTAAGCGTCTAACTTGGAAGTCGTTCACATGGTTGTGTTATCGTAGGCCGTATCCGTAATTTCATATTTTAGATTAATCATCGCTCATATTTAAGCGCATCACTTGAACTTTTGTCACATGTACATGTATTGGGAAATTTGAATGGGAGCGCCAAGAAATGACATCATAACATATTTTACACATGTTTGCCTTCCTCTTTATTTGATTAGATTTTAATTCGATGGGTGCCACAAATATTTCATGTTAAAAATATGGAGACCCTTTTGGCTTTCATCCAAGTTCGGTTCACGAGGTGCACATTTTCTTAAATTTTGAACGTTTGCAAGTGTTGTAGAGGTTAAAGGGGAGGCCTTGTTTTGCACTCGTTGGCAAGCTTTCAAGTTCTCCACAAGTCCCCTATAACTCTTATTTTAGGTATTCTTATTTTCATTTTTGCAACTTTGGTCTCATTTTGATTAATTTATTTTGAGTTTTAATTTATATTATATATATATATATATATATATATAAATCAAATTTGTGCTTAAAAAATTCTTTTTTAAGTTATGTTTGGATCTCCATTAGTCTAAATTTCGAAAGTATCCCAGCGTCTTTTTTGTGTTGGGGGCTTCATCGGGTATGTTGGGTCTTCTCACCACGCTAAGAAAGGCTTGCATCACAACCATAATTTTCAATCCGACCAGTGAAGAAAAATAATGCATGGGTCTTAAAGTATATGTTTGCAAGTCATAGTGTTTCCCCACTGCGTCAAAAAAAGACGCGCATGAGTACTTAACTTTATCACACCGTGCTAAGAAAGTCTACAAAGGGTCTACTCGTCATGTCGGAAGTTTCACTTACGAGTTTTGTATGCCACGTAAGAAAAGCATGCATGGATTTTGTTCGTCACGCCAAACTCGTCCGATTAGAGATTTTGGAGTTTTAAAGGTTTTGAGATTTATAACTTCAGGTGTGTAGCGGCGAGGACGACATTAATGAGACAAGGCGAGGTGATGCTTGAAATAGTTTTTTTTTCTTTTTTTGGTCTTTTTGCTTTCTTTTTTAAGAGAGAGAAAGAAATATGGATGGAGGGATTTCTCTCTTTTAAGAGAGAGAGAGAGAAAAAAATTATCTCTCTATGTAGAGAGAGAAATAGAATGGTTGAGGGGTAGAAATTGAGAGCTAGAGAGAGAAAATGAATTCTCTCTTTCATTTTAGAGAGAGAGGGGAGAAGAGAGATCTAGGGTGGTTGGTGTAGAGAGAGGAAGGTGGCTTAGTGAGAGAAAGGTAGTTTAGAGAGAGAAAGAGAATTGGGGAGAGAGTGAGGTGGTGAGGTAGAAAGGTTGGAGGAAATGAAAGGAAGAAGAATGAGAAAAAGAAGAAAATGGAAGTGGAAGAAGAAGAATAAAGGAGGAGAGAAGAAGAAAGAAGAGAATAATTAGAATAAAATGAGGAGGATGAAGAATGAAAAAAAAGGAGAAGGAAGAAATATATGTTGAAGAGGAATGAGGAGAGAGGTGGCCTGTAGCTAGGGTGGTGCAAGCGGTGGTTGGTTGAGAAGGTTGACGGTGGTGTGAGGTTGTGTTGGGGGTCAGGTTGGCTTGCCGGGTTGCACGAAAGAGAGGAAGAGAGAGGGGGCATCGTGTGAGTCTCATGTGAAAAGAAGGGAATTAGGGTTAAAAGAGAGGGTGTCGGCTACTCTGTTAAGTGAGATTAGGGAATTAGGGTGAGTGAGGGATTTTGAGTGTGTGAGGTGCTGGTTTGGGTAGTTTTAGGGTTTTGTTTTTTTTTAAATGTTTTTTGCTTTTCTTTTTATTTCTTATTTTGAAAAGTTACTTCATGACAGCTGAAAGACAAAATGTCTTTTTCTCTCTTTTTAATTATATTTGATTTGAAATTATATAAATATATAATAAACTTAAATATAAATATAATTTCAAGTAATAATAAAATTTATTTATGTTAGTTGTGCATCGATTTGCCCCTCAAAATTTTGTCGTTTGTGCATGTTTATTTCATTCTTGTTTCGTGTGCGCAAAAATTGATTTTTGATAATTGAAAACCCTGACCAATATGAGTTTCAATCTTTTAGCCGTTTTAGCTGTTTCTAACACGTTAGAGCTATTTGTTTTGTAAACGGATGCTGTTTCGGCAATTTTTCTTTTGGTCGATGTTTTTTGGACAGATTTTTGGTGACGTTGCTTTCTTCATTCATCATTTTGGTCCATGCGTGGTTGACTCAATCCTAGAGTTGGTAATAGGTCAACATTCATATGTGAGGTCATCATTTTTGTCATGCATATTTTTGGATATTTCCTACTTTATGCAAAATGCTTCTACAGCCAGAGTTCAAATATTTCTTACTTCATGTAGGCATTCTCACAGAGGTTCCTTGAAGCTTAGCACTTAAACACCACCATTTGTTGCAACTACTGGTGGCAACAATCATCACCCATTCTCAGTGGATGGGGTGACAGTATTGCTGCCTCCTTAACAAATATGTGATCTCCAATATTCCACAAATTCCAAGGTGGTAACCCTGGCCATCCTCCCCTTGCCATGACCATTGCCATGTAGAAACACTTCCATTGCATGGGATGCTTTGCTCCCTTGTTTTCATTAGATGGCCTGCCACTTTACACTACTAATACTGGTATGATGCCACTTGTTGTCAGCAACTCCCAATCGCTTAGTCGGAGGGGGTTGGTTGCAACATCTCTTATGAGGCTAGGGCTCCAATCCATTGAACTGTTAGGATGATGTTGATTATTCATGTTTGGGATGCCTTGGAAAAATTCAATTTAGCTTGGTTGATCCATGTTAGTCTCAAATTTCTCATCTCACTCACCATTCATGATCTTCTCAAATCATTAGTTTTGGTGCAAATAAATTCCGAGGATGGCATAATAGGGCATCCATGCTCCGTCTAGTTGAGGGAGAGTTGGTAACTGACTCCCCTCATGTGCCACTCAAGGCAACATGGCATCCCCATTGCTGTAGGACCAAGTGTTCACTGGAAACCTAATAGCACCGAAAGGCTACATAAATGAATTACAGTCTTTGCATTACATTTTAAATCTACATGACATGACTTTCATTTTCATATCATGATATCCACCAATAACCTTTTTAATGCTCAGAACAATAGGCTCACTCAATAAATATGCTGTCATGTGCTTATTTTAACTTTCGCATTTTGTTATTTTTTGCTGAGCTAAGAATCTGAGAGATTGTGTTTTGAAAAGGCTGCCCTCTTGGTCTATCTAGATTAGGCTTTTTTAAAGCTCTATTAAGTTGATTTCAACATGGGACTCTTCTTTGGAGTTGAATTCCATTGAAGCTTTGATGTTTTGTTGTCTGAACGTATGCATGAATCAGCTTGAAGGATGAATTCCTTGCCATCCACTTGATCAAATCTTGAGTGTTTTAGGCATCCAATGCTAGGGAATTATTAATATTTCCAACACCAAAGCAGGTGTTTAAATATTGCCTGTACTTAGCTTTGCCTTGATTCACCATATAAGATTCTACATGCCATAGTAAGTTTTGATAACAGATGCCATCTGAGTCTTTGTCACTCAAGTCCATAACAAGGCTTTTGCAAATAGGGCAAGCTTATGAATTTATTAGCAAATCTTTTCCTGAAAGATAAATTTGCTTGATCTATGTATTTACTTGTGGATACACAGCCTATGTGTCCTTAGGGTTCTTTGAGTATGCAGTAGCATCAAACTTACCCTCTTGAACTAAGTTGATTTGTGCATCAGAGAGTACTCTTTGGAGCTGAACCTTGGGGTGCTTTGATGGTTTCTTGGTTGAGTGTGTGCATGGATCAGCTCAAACGATGAAATCCACACCATCTACTTGATTGGACGTGGAGTTTATCAGGCATACAACACTAGGGAATTCTCTTCAACACAAAAGTAGATGTTTAAATGTTGCTTACTGCACATTTGGTCTTGTCTTCTATATCATGTTCTACATCTTTTATTATATTTTGATAGCAAGCCAATGGAGAGGTAGAGCATGCTTTGGAATTTATTTGCTTTATTTTCCTTTAAGACATCCTTGCTTGATCTATGCATGTATTCAGTACTGGATACACAATTTTATGTGCTTTTATGGTTCTTTGATCATGCATTATATGCATCAAATGGTTTATAATTTATCATTTATATTGCACGATAATTGATTTTTTTAATAGAATAAGACTAACAAAATTAGCTCAAAGCTAATACATAAATTATGCATGTGGTTTGAAGCGTGGGGATTGTTTTGATTTTTATGTGGGCTTCCCTTTTGTTTCTGATCTTTGCATTGTTAAATGCATCTTTGATGAAGGATCATTTTATTATGAAAGCTAACATACCATCATCAGTCTACGTGGAGTGCGACAGAAAAAAGTGAATTTTGCAGTGTCTTGCATTGTTTCCATTTTTAAAGAATTTCTATTAACTATTACAAGCACATATTTCTATGAAAATCTCTGTAGACATTAAGCACTCGAATTCATTCATTTGCTAGATTCTCCTGCAAGGGCATTTCTATGGAATCAAAAGCGTCAAGGCAGGTTCGCTCAACATCAGTCCTACAGTCCATTTATGATGGCTGTAATGAGGAACTGGTGAGACCATGAGAATCTCCTATTTCTGAATTAAATCCTTAAACTTGTTTAGTATGGTTATTGTAACCTTCAAATATTTATGATTATTATAAATCGCTACTGTTAATCCATTATAGAGATTAGAGCAATATCTTTTCCATTTCTATGGTTACGTGCATAATGGTTGTCTAAATGTCCATCTTTTGATGTTTATACTACTACAACCAATATGTTTCAAGAATAGGAGCGAACTTTCATTTACTTTCTATTAAGTAATATGGGGGCTTTTGTACTTTATTTGCTAAAAGTAGTGTGGGTTACAAAGGCCAGAGGTGAGATTACACTAAAATGATATCAGCAGAAATAAAAACGCCCTTGCTTGCATTCGCACGTTAAGTTCTTCGTAACCTTCTTGCTAGTTCTCTTTGGGTGCTTTTGTTTATATGTGATTCACCTCTTACAATGCAATAAAAGCAATTTTAGCTCCATAAAATATTATTACTCGACTTTATGAAGATGATGCTCCAATGAAACTTACCAATATGCAATAAAGACAAATGTGTTTTACTTGGCTCCCTTATTGCATATGAGCAAAAGAAAAATCAGAGAAATAAAGACGCTCCAGAGAAAAAAAAAAAGAGAAAAAGAAAAGAAAAGAAAAATAGCTCTCAGAACATGAAGGTCTGATAAGAGACAGATCTAGCGAGCAGATATGGCACTAATTACGGAAAGACTTTTAGCAAATTGTATTGTGGAAACCATTCAAGAATGTCCTACCAAACACGATGAGTACATATTCTATAATGGTTTATCAGCAAATATAAATACATTGTTCCCTTTATGAGGAATAGCTGGCGTCAAAATATTTACTAAACTCTTAGACTTTTAGGTATGAACTAAAACATTCTTTTTCAGCATCCGATATTCTCATATTTGAGGTGGCAAATGTTTTCGCGCAACTATTTTCCTCATTTGAAAACTTTGCAAACAATTAATTATTCATACTCAACTTTTATGATTTTTCTTTTGTTTGCTAATGAGATTCTCAGTAGCATTTTCTGAAATAGTTTCATATCATACACATGTTTACCAACTTGAAGCTTCTAGTGTTGAGCTCACGTGCTCATGCTCTTGTTGTTGAAGGCTGCACATTGCTTGATGAATATCCATTGCATTCTACTTACTGAATTTGATGCGGACATCCAACCGTCCATGGCTATCCGAGGAGCTGAAGATCAACGACTATCATTGTCCCACGTTACCTTATATTTTATTTGTAATTTTTAAATTTTTATTATGAATTTTTCATTTTTACCCTCACTTAAGAGGGTCGTCCTATGTAAGCCTTAGGGGCATATGTGTCTTGTTTTACTTTTTTAGGCCTATATATAGAGACCCTTTCTTATGTAATGAGATGATGAATGGTTAATGAAAATTTGCTTTTTGCGTTCTCTTTGTGAGTTCCATCTTTTAGATCTCTTAGTGAGTTCTTTTTTCTTTTGAGATCTCTTACTGAGTTCTCTACTTTGTGTTCTCTTTGTGAGTGCATCTCTCTCTCAAATCTCTTAGTGAGTTTTGAGAAGAGCTAGATCTCTTTGTGAGTTTAGGCCTTCTTCTCCATTATCTTTGTGATCAATTGGTGTGGGAAATCAAGGTAAATCCATTGCATAGTAATCCCTAGTAGAATTGCCCATTTCCTCCCTCCTTGGATCCTTGCCGCCACCCCTTTCCCCTAGCCAACCGCCGGCCAGAAAACAGCCCAGCGGCCCACCGCCCACCGTGGAGTCCTTGCCGCCGGCCACCCGTGAAGCCTTGCCGCCGGTTTCCCTCTAGCCCACCTATTCGAATTTTGAATTCTCCTCCCCTAATGAATTTCCTAATTAAGTCAAATTAAATTAGGATATTAATTACGGGGAGTTACAATCTTTTTGAAATTCAAATTCCCTCCCAATTTTCTTTAAAGAAGGGAGTTACATGATATAATTAAAATCTGAAATTTAAATTTCAGATTTTGATTAATTAATTGTGGTCCCCACCTACTTAAAATTTCCCATCTCTCTCCTATCTCATTAATAGGTCCCCTCATTAAGCCTCCATAATTACCTCCCACAATTCCCTCTCATCCAATTTAATTCTCCCCATTAAATTTGAGTTTAAATTCAAATTCATCCTGCCAATTCCACTTAATCTGAAATTTAATTTCAGATTTTCATTCTCTCTCCCCAAATTGATTGAGATTTAATTAATCTTGCCACCTAGGCAAATACATGGCATTTATGTTTCACATCAGTTTTGATGAAATGAAGTTTATTCTCCTTTGTTCTCTTTGTGAGTGCATTTCCCTTTGATCTCTTAGTGAGTTCAAAGGGAGAATTAGATCTCTGCGTGAGTTCTAAGTATTGGCCCATGCGTGTTGTGCAAAGGTGAAATCAAGAAGAAAATTCGAGGTGAAGGAAGCCGTTGGAGGAGATTCTCCATTTCTTCAATTCCCCTCCTTCCCCTCCTTAGCTCCGCCGTCCCTGGAGCCCAGCACAGCCGCCGGCTCCCCTGCCCCATCGCCCACCCTGCTCTGCCTTCCGCCGGCCTAACCAGGGCCCCCTCCCACCGGCCCGACCACCCCCTGCCACCGCCGGCCATCTCAGCCCGCCGAGCCCTCCTTCCTTGCTATTTCCATAAGTATTTCCCTCCTATTTTCAGTTTCAAATTCCTGAAATATTTGGGCTTCATTAGCATTTAATGTTGCCTAATTCTTCTCCCTAATTTAAGCAATCAAGATAAATTGGATTTGAATTTGAAATCCATATTTGAATCAAATCTAATTGAATGCTTAATTTAGGAAACCTTTTATCATGCTCAAAACTGAAATTTTAATTACAGATTTATAATAAAATCTGAAATTAATCATGTGGACCCCACTTGCTTAAACTCCCTTCTTTCCCCTTCTCTCTCTTGGCCGGCCCCTCCTTGGGCTCTTCTCTCTCTCCTAATCACCCCATTAACTCCACAATTTCAGCCCCTAAACCCTCCCTCTTAGCCGCCCCTTCTCTCTCATTGATTTAATTTGATTTTCAAATTAAATCTCTCCCATTAACTCTCCAAAAACAGTTTTCCTGCAGAAATTCCTGCACCTCTCTTTTGGATTCCACCATTGGCCAACCTTCTCCACTCCAAGCCGCCACCCTCCACCACTCCGGCCACCATCCCAGAACGACGATCTTAGGTTTCTTCTTCCTCGGAGTGACCTCGGTTCTAATGTGGAGACGCTTCTTCCGCTGAAGCCTAGATTAGTTGAGCGCATGGGCTCCAAAGGTGAAAGTTCTCTTTATTAAATCATGGATTATTGTTTATTGTCGTAGCCTACAATTATTTTGGTGTTTTTTTGAATTGTTTGGTTAATCGATGTCACTATTCGTTGCTTAAACGAGTTAAAAACTAAGAGTTCAAAGGATCACTCTTTTATTATAAATGATAATTTTATTTTGGGTTATTAAGTTCCAATTGATCTCTTTAATTTCCTAAAGTAACTCCTCCATCGCATATACGTTTCACATCAGAATTACAATGATAATGATGAGCTAACTTCTAAAAAGAATGATTTGTCGGTGCAAATCACAACAAAAATTTGAAAACTCACCTAAGGAGAAAACTGCATGAGTCATTTTTGCTGATAATATGAAAATGAAATCCCTAATTGCGTCAAAGCAATTATATACACCTTGGGAGAGAAATTCCTTCCACTTAAGCAATTTAATGCCTGCAATAGTCCCCTGTAATAGCATAGCCGAACAATGACATTTAAACAAGTATACAGACATCATGTGCTGCATGTTCTGATTTCATTTATTTTCTCGCTAACTTTTACTCCAGAATAAAATGTTGAATTTGAGATTCATCAAAGTCTTTTTCCTCATCATACATTAATCAGGGTATTTCTCATTCCATTAGGTGCATTATTTTGAAAACATTTTTCAAATTTAGTGACCAACATTTGCATTCTATTCATTTGGTTCGGCTAGTGCTGCATGTATGCTAGTTTATTGCTTAATTGAAGAGCGTTCACACATTTGAATGTAATTAGCCTGTTGTCTTGTAAGAGAAGAAGACATTGGATTGACATGGGACAACTACGATATAGTCGGACGTATTCAAAACAAGTTAGGTACACGGTGTAACAGTGAGGCCATCTTTGTAGATTTCTCAGCAACCGAAACAAAATGCTTGTTAAACAAATCTTATCTTGTTAGTACATATGGTTTTTTGCATCGTGCTTTTCATTTTAATTCTTTTTGGTATTGTTGATATAAACTTCTCTGAAGCATCATCTTTTATTTTTTCTTATCATTTAATTAGAACTAACAATTACCAAGTGCTTTGGTCTTGTTATGTTGTTAATATTAGAATGAATAAACAATAATATGTTGAACTATGTTGACCCGTAACTGTATACAAAAGAAAAAAAAAATCGTACCTGCCCGCACGTCGTCGCCGCATTTCGCACGTCGAAGCCACTCTCGAGTCGTTTCACCCCACGATCACGACCTCGCGATGTTAAAGCCGAAAGAAATGAGAGAGCTCGGGGTCTCACTCTTTCTCGCTCTCGCTCTCTCTCCCGATTCTCCCTCTCCCTTCTCTGTTCGACGCCGCCCCTGCCGGGATCGGAAGTTACGACATTTTGAAAGGAAGCACGACAGGAGCTCGCTGTGATCGCAACTTTCTCCCTATCACGCCCGTCTTCAGCTCCTTCGTGGCCAAACGACTTCGCCTCTCCGACGACTTTTCCTTCCATCCCGATCGGAAGTTACGGCATTTGGATCGGAAGTGCCGACCGGAGCTCGTCGTTTCTCCGGCTCTTTCCTTGCTGCTTGGACTTAGCTCCTTCGACGACGTTCCCTTCCTCTCCGGTCGGAAGTTCCGACATTTTGATCGGAAACTACAACGGGAGCTCGCTGCGGCAGTAACTTTCTCCCTTGTCGAGCGCTTCTTCGATTCCCCCGTGGCTGTCCGATTCTGCTCCTTCGACGACCTTCCAGTTGGATCGGAAGTTACAGTTTTTGATCGGAAGCAACTACGGGAGCTCGAGTGCAGTGAAGTTGGATCGGAAGTTAGGGCATTCTGATCGGAAGCCACGATCGAGAGCTCGCTGACAGTGAAGGTAACTTTCTCCCCGCGGCACGCTCCTCCGGCCAAATCCCATAATCTGCCGAATCAGAGAGAGTGAGAGGGAGAGATGTAATTTATTTTAATTAAATGCTTTTTAATTGTAATTATTTTAATTAATTTTAATTAATTACATTTATTATTTTTAATTAATTATAATAATATAATTAATTATGTTTAATTTTAATTAAATTATTATAATTAATTTAATTAATTATAATCAATTTTAATTAGAATTAATTTTAATTAATTATAATTTATAAAATTAATTATCATTAATTAGTTTTTAATTAATTATTATTTATTAAAAGTTAATTAATATTAATTAATTATAATTAATTATAAATTAATTATAATTAATGATTTTAATTAATTTTAATAAGTTTTAATTAATTATATTAATTAAGTATAATTAATTGTGATTAATTAAAAATAATTTCTTAATTAATTATAATTAATTAATATTAATTATAGTTAATTCACAAGAAAAATGCTCCTTGCCTCGATCCACGAGCCACCGCCAGAGTCGCCGACAACCTCCGCCGGACTTCAAGGTATAAGTTTTGAAACCTTGGCTCTATCTCTTACCTCGTCCCGCGTGTCGAGTCGGCGGTCTGCCTATACACGCTCTTGTAGCGTGGTGGGAGGGGCAACCGGCGCGACACCTACGACAAGGTAGGAGAGTGACCCTCGGTTCCAAATCTTGTCCTCGAGCCTCTTCCACCTCCGCCGGACTTCAAGGTATAAATTTCTAACTCTACTCTCGTCCTCGACGTTTGCAGCGGACCGGAGAACCACCTATACGCGCTCTTGTAGCACGGTAGGAGGGAGCCCGGTGCGACGCATACGACGAGGTGGGAGAGCCCTATACACGCTCTTGTAGCGTGGTGGGGAGTCACTGCTGTTCTGGGAGTTACTGCTGTTCTACTGTACGGGTACTGCTGAAGGCCCCATACACGCTCTTGTAGCGTGGTGGGATGAAACTTTGTACGGCCGCGGTGTCCAAGGACACCTACCATACACGCTCTAGTAGCGTGGTGGGAAGGCCCAGCTCCCCAATTTTCCCCAAACGGGGGATATGCCGGGGTGCTGCCGAAATTTTCACTGAAATATACAAAGACTTGAACAATTTGAAGACCTGGTCGGGCAACAACACAGAGGACCTGTACTCGAACAAAAATACGCATGAATTGAACTAAAATGAGCAGAGGACCTATACGATGAACAGAGAACAGTGGACCTAAATCTGAACAAATTCAAATGACTTCTAAAAATCAAAACTCAAAAGAAATAAAATCAAAATTGAACTCAAAAGATCTCAGAAGACTTTGAACAAGCACTTGAACTTGTTCTTGGAACTCGAACTGTGTAACATCAGGGGATCCGAATATAGAACATCAAACAAAGACTTTGATTTGGGCTGGATTCGAATCCGAATAAAGCAGTAGAACTCGCACTTGAACTCAGACTATACGACATCAAGTGGGGACTTATAAACTTGATGAATTCAAGTCTGAATGAAACTGAATTTGGATCCAAACACATGCGAAGATCAAAATTTGGATCACACACGGGAAACTCAAGCTACAAGACCTCGATGCGCAGACTCCTACAACAATCCCCACAAACGCCTGTTGATTGAGAAGGCAATATGGGAGACCAATAATAAAAAGACTCGTACTCTACAAACAAATCCAGACATCAAACCACCTGAGATTGGTGACAGGTGGGCATGATGTAGGCAACAATGGGTCTCCTACGAACAGTTTCAGGTGCTCGTAGTGGATACAACGGGTCACTGCAAATAACTACAAATCACTTGTGGATAACAACAGTGAGAGTCTCGTAAGCATAGCGATCCACTGTGGACACAAGTATTGATATCATCTACGACAGTGGTGATCAAAGTGCTGTCAGTACACCAGGTACAAAGGAAACCCGATGTACGAATAAAGACATCCCCTGGCAAAAGGAAGGACATGTTTGAACAAATTAGAACCAAACTTCCTGGTGTTCCAAAGTCTCTTTTTAGTTATATAATTAAGAAGAGAACAGTTCGGGTGTTCACAAATACCGAAAATAACAAATCCATTACACCGAAGATCCCAAAAGGAGTTCTCCTCAAAACAGTAGACTCCAAAGTCTAAAAGAAATCCATCCCCGGTGATTGAGAAAGGGGGAGTCAATATCAAAATCCAACGCCACCGGATCTGCAACACTCATGCAAGCAGACAGAAGGCGTCTACAATTTATAACTCAACGCCACCGGATCCGCAACACTCGTATTAGCGGACAGAAGGCGTGTATGAGCTTTCAAATGAAAAGTTGTGTGCATCCAAACGATAGTTATCTACACAACTACAAAATATTTTAAAGTACCCCCACATGAGTGCACCGTAGTTTGTATACACATAGGTACACAAGGGATAAATACAATTATAACCCGCATGGGCCCCGGCGAGCGTGTTATTGGTACACACGTGACGCCTAGGGATGCTGCGCGGGTCGATAAGTGAATTCTAGTTCAAACCCGATCCTTCTACACGGATCAATAGAAGTCGACAGGGTTAGAACCTTTAAACGAATACACGGTTGTGGCGATCAGTGTATTTGTTTCAATACATTCATATTCGGCCTTCAAGGCCTAAAATCAAGAAAATTCATAAACAAAGGCACAAAGCCTACGAGAAACCCGATCCTCGATCAACAGCTTGGTCGAGTCGACAAGGTTCAATCAAATGGAAATGACCCCAAACACCCCGATGATGGCCGTGTTGAACGAAGATCTCAACCGGAGGGGTTCTCAAATATTTTCAAATGCCATCCCAAATGTCCCTAAAATCCAAGCTCCACCCAAAAATCCAAAATTTCAAAAATCCCAAATTCTAAGATATTTAAATATGAAATAAATCCGTCAACGCTTAAAGCAAAATCCATCCGCCCTCCGCAACAGTTTGCCGAGGCGGGCAAATTCAAAAACTACTTCAGCTCACAAAGAGCGAAATGCCTAGTCGAAAATATCACTAGGATCCATTCTCAAACAATCTTCTGCCAGTAAGGACGTGGTACGTGTCCTCTAACCGGCGGTTGACCGCCAAATGGCCACCGCAGGATAAACGGTTACGACGACCCGGGGCCCTCTGAACCGAGTGGTTTTGCCGCCAAATGGCACCACGAAATACCGGTTATGGCCAGAGCCAATACGCTCCTTATTGGCATCAAATCTTTGAGATATGAATCAATAGGATATGATCGATAGGGCACAAAGCCCTCTGTAAGCTAAGGTGGATTCAAATTTGTCCCCTTAGACAAACATCCAACCCAGGTCTACAAGGTCCCCTTGGACGAAGCAACCCATGGCTGCCGACAAGGATCCTTCTGTCAGGTTGGGTCGACTACCTCCTCTGACTAAGTAGACCAGGGACCACGATGGCCCGGGACGACGGAACCATGGGATCTTGATCGGGCCCATCATCCATTCCCCTACCATCCGTTTTAAGTGCTAAATGGTGCAATTTCTATTTTAAATACCAAATTCTCTTCAAATTCCCAAATCCAACCCAAATTCCAAATCTTTCCAATCCAAACTCATTGCTGCTACTATATGCCAGATAACACGTATTCTATACGTATCTGATTGATGACTAGCCTTAATCGAAAGTTCTCTCTCGTGATCGGGAGGGGTAATTAACTATAGGGGCTTGCGCCTATAGGAAACCAGAACTCAGATCATAAATTCCTCGCAAAATGAGGACGAAATCTCTGGGTAGTGTCTTATCTACAAACTCATCTGCCTTCCAAAATTTACCTCGAAACTTATTCAGTTAAAACTCCCTCGCCGAATGAAGAATAATAAAAAAAGAAATCGCGCGGCGGGGAGGCCGGGGCCGAATTTTCGGAGCCCACAAACTATTTGTTAGTTGCTTGGTTATTAAATCAGGTCTTGGGAGGCTGTCATAAGATATTTGTTCTTATTGCATTTACATATCACAGTTTTATTTTTTTGAACATTTCTTTCCCCAGGATGCTATTATTGATGACTGCAGGGTATCACCATTATGCAATAAGAGTGGCACATGGGCTTATAATACTAAAGCGACTCTTAAATCCAGAGTAGGACCAGTGCCTCCATATTGCCATGAGGATCAAGTTGATAAAATCACTTTTACGGGAAAAGATTTTGATGCATGCTTATTGGCCTCAAATGAGAAGCATTCAAATGGTAACCTTCATTTTGGGATCCTCTTACATTTTTTTTAAGTGTGTTCAACAGTATTGAATCATTCTATGGGCACTGCGTATAGCAAAATGGAGAATTGTTCATAACTTCCTTTTTCTTCTTTGCTGATACTCTTATGTTTCAGTTCTGTAAAGCTACATAAATTAAGGATTACTAGTTTTATATACCATGTAATGTTGTTTAGATTCATGGCTGCAATGCTTGCTATATTTGTTATGTTAAATTGATATGAATCTTAAAGCAGAAATAAGATTAAGGGTGTAACTCCTTGATAGTGATTCCATAATCTGGGAAGGCCCACACTCCACAGTTATGCAGGGTGCCTGATGAGGAATGTCCTAAAGTACCAGGATCATAGTTAAAAAAATCTGAGAATTTCTAAAATGATATGCAAAATTATGGAATACAAATAAATAATATCTAGAATACTATGATATTTTTATAGAATGCCAGGCACACAAGATCAAGTTCACACATTTTTTCACCGTCATCATTAGCTTAGTCTTAAAGTAGATGACTTCTTACTGCTTACGACTCTTTCTTTGTTGGACAACATTTCATTTCTTTATTTTGGCATTGGTTTGCTCCACATAACAATTGATTTTCTTCCCTATATTGCTACAAACAACAATCTATTTCTATGATTTTGGTTTGAAATTAGTAGTAGCGATAACAACAAACCAGACAATAGCTAGGCAATAATAAGTTTGCAATGCAGCAACAAGCCAACAAGAACAACAAACAAGTCAACCAGCAGCAAGACAACAAGATAGTTGCGAAGTAGCAGGAAGGCACCAACAAATTGTAGTCAAGAAGTTTAGTAGCAACGAACAACAGTACCAGCAAGGCAACTGTTAAGTATTAGCGGCTGAAGTAAAGTGCCTGATACTATCAGCTATCAAGACCACCAATATTTGCTATAGTAATGGCTAGTGTTTTCGAAGCGTTAAGCTCAATGCCAAAGAGTTCCTTTTTTGCTTTATTGTACATGATATAGTGCAAAGCACAAAAAGAAGTGACATTTTTACTAACTACTATCTAGTGCGTTCATGACCTTTTTGTTATATTTACATATACTAATCGTTTAATTAATCAAACAAAAATCACATCATGTGATCAATTTTTGGAAATATATGTCACATTCAATATGCATACTTTTTTAGTTTTTTAAAAGGATAAAAAATATAAAGAATGAAGTGATGAAGGAATAATTAAAAAAAAAAATGCTTGTGAGATTGAGACCAGCTAGAGACAAAGAAGTTGAGGTAGTTTGAAGTGAGAGAGAGTATGAAGATGAGGCATTAAGAAGTATGCAGATGGTACATCAATAAGTTTTCTAAAGAAAAAGCTTGTGTGCTAGAAGTTATTAGCTCTGGCAATGAGAAGTGTATAAGAAAATTAGTGGGAGAGAGAGTGTGAATAGGAGAACCACCATGAAATGACTAGCTTTTACATGCACAAAACTAATGAGCAATTCCTTGATGACTATGAGAAACAATAAGCAGAAGTGAACACTTTTGTCTTAGTTATTACAGCATGTGTTGAATTTAACCATGAAATATGGACTTTTGGATTTTTCTTTAAGCTGGAGCCAAGTACGAAGTGCTACGATGCTACACTTGCATTTTATTTTACCTGCTACTTTTGTGTTTATGTATCACTTAACGCATGTAGTAATCATCTAGTAAGCCTCTCTTCTAGTCGTGGTATAAAGAAAATTGTTTCAGGATACACAAGTTGGCCAATTTCACGTGTTTTGTGCATCCGCCTTTTAAAGTTTGTTTGAGTGTAGGAGTTCAAACGCATGCTCACATTCTTGCCTACCCATTATTGTGAAGCAATACTTTCCGAAGACTGGCATCTTGTGACTTAAATTTAATAAAATCGGTTTAGTTTGTGATATTTATGTTTCTCTATCTGACTGTTCTGCACACCTTATTTTGAGAGATTTAGAATCACAACCGTATAATTGCAGACTTATCTTTCTGATGTCTGATAGATAGCTTTGGATATTTGGAAAAGCAATTCATTGGGAAAAACTATGATGCTTCATCTCATAATCGAAGATTTTCTTTTGTGGGACATCCCTTCCAGAGCTCCACTACCAAGAAGTTTGAAAAATATGAAGAATCTGACGTGGGTGTTAGAGATACCTTTCTAGGAAGCAGCAGGTTAGTTACATCAATACTTTTATCTAGCTAGATGAATATTATCGTAGTGATGAGCTTATCTTGAATCTAGGAATTTGTGGGAAGGGGGCGAAATATTTGAGGCTTCAGGTACTACTCTTTCCTTATTTGAAATAGTTAATGCAGTTTTCTGAAGAATTGAAGGATAAGGAATTTCTCCAGGATATCATCATTATCACCCTCCTTATCACAACTATTTGGAATTGGCTTTATGAATACTCATTTTTCATTCATTTATATTATGTGTTGCTTGAGGTTTTAAACTCTATTCTTTGTAAATCATTTTGAACTACTATTCATATTACCTAAGTTCTGTCCCTTCTCATTCTAATCCTTTGATACTAATTTCATATATTTATCTAGTTAGTCCTTTTTATTAAGATTCATTGCACATGTCTAAATCATAGGTTTATTCTCATTTACCTTTATCTTAAATAAATCTCATTTCAACTATTTTTTTAATATAATCAATTCTTAATTTATCCTTCATAATTTTCCATCGCACTCATGTTAATGTTATTAGTTCTGTGCTGAACTTAGCTATCAACGATTTTCTTACTTCTCATGTTGATTTGGATTGTGAGCTAATTTTTCTTTTATAAAATGTCTGTCAACTTTTATGTGCTTGGTTCTATCATGTTGATCTGGATTGTGAGCTATGCTAATTGTTGATTTGTTGTCACAATGCAGTTTTATGGGTTTGTCCCATTTGATCTTCAGATATTTTAGAATCTTTTTTATCCATAGTACCTCAAATATTCCTAGGGCCATATCTTTATATTATGCTTCTGCATTGGATTTTGCCATCACATTCTGCTTCTTGCTTCTCCATGTGACTAGGTTTCGTCCAAGGAATGTGTAGTACCAAGAAGTAGATCTTCTGTCCATCGGTGATCATGCATAATCAACATCAGTGTATGCTTCTAGGGTTATTTCTTGGTCTCTTATAAAGAGAATCCTTTTTCTTGGGTTTCCTCTAAGGGAGTGCAGTATTCTTTCTACTGCTTGCATATGGACCTATTTTAGATTTTGCATAAACTGACTGACCATACTGACATAAAGTGTTATATCTGGTATGGTGTGAGAAAGGTATATCAATTTTCCTACAAGTCTTTGATAAACTTCTTTATCTACATCTGGATCTTCTTTAGCTTCTCCCAATTTGAGATTATGTTCTACTGGTATCAGTGCTAGCTTACAGGCTAGTTTTTCTATTTCTTTCAGAAGATTTTTAATGTACTTTTGCTGTGAGATGAAGATTCCTTTGCTGAAGTGAGCACTTTGATTCCAAAAAAGTAGGGCTGCAAACGAACCGAGCCGAGCCGAGTATGTGAGTGTTCATTTAATATCAACTTGTTAAAGTTTGGTTCATTTTTGTTCGAGCTTTAGCGTTTGTGTTCATGTTTGGTTCATTTAAATTAAGGAGTGTTTATGTTCAGTTCATGTTCGTTCGTTTAGTGTTTATCGAGCTTGTTCGCGAACATATATAACAAATTTTTTTAACTATCAAACAAAAACGTTCATGAACATATCTATAAACAAACACATTTATAATAAAAGCAATTGTCTATGTAACAAAGGTAATGATTATTTATATTTATTAATTCTATAGTCAAATGTTAATTATTTTTATCGAGCTTATTCACGAGTTCAAAATCGAACACGAATCGAGCTTAATGTCGAGCTTGTTCACGAATTTCAAATGATGTTGTTCGCGAACATAAATGAGCCGAACGTATTAGTGTTCAAGTTGTTTATTTAAGAATCGAGTATTTACAATATTGTTCAAGTTTGTTTGTTTAGTTAATTAAACGATCGTAAACGAGCTTTAATCGAACCGAACAAGGAGTAGCTCGTTGAACATTTGGTTCGCTTGCAGCCCTACAAGAAAGTATTTTAGTCTACCAAGTTCTTTGATGTCAAATTCCTTAGTAAGACTTTTTCTTAGATTATCTTTCTCCTTTTCATTATTTCCGGTCAAGATAATATCATCCACGTACGCTAGCAATGTTGTGACTCCTTCTGAGTTTGAGTGTTTAAAGAATAGTGTATGGGCCCCTTGACTCTATTGATATCCATAAAGCAGGAATTTAGAGAATCTTCCAAACCAGGCTCTTGGTGACTGTTTTAACCCATATAGGGCTTTTTTCAACTTGCATACCTTGTCACCTCCAGATCTTTCTTTAAGTCCTGGTGGTATTTCCATAAATATCTCTTCCTCCAAGTACCCATGTAGGAATACAGTTTTTACATCTAATTGTTCCAGATGCCAATTGTACTTAGTTTCTAGTGAAAGTAAGATCATGACGGTGTTCATCTTGGCTAAAGGTGCAAAGGTTTCCTGGTAGTTAATGCCATATGTTTGCGTATAACATTTTGCCACTAATCTTGATTTGTACCTTTCCAGTGTCCCATCAGCTTTGTATTTTTATAGAGAATACCCAATTGCAACCAACTGGTTTTTTCCTTTTGGTAGGTTGATGATTTCCCATGTTTTGTTTATTTCTAGAGCCTGCATTTCATCTTTTATGGCATTTTTTCATTTTTCATCAGATAAGGCATCAGATAACTAACAGATAGCCTTAATTTCTGACATCTTTCATGGCATATATATATATATATATATATATATATATATATATATATATATATATATAATATATATATATATATATAACATCCACGGATCATGCATTATAGCCATTGGATCTTATTTGCATTGAACGGCTGGATTCTAACAAATCTTTGGTGCCAATTCTATATAAGATAAACTCAATTTTGATTATTAATGTAATCCAATATATTATAAATTTTATGCCATTTTGAAACTGTTTCTAAAATTAGTGAGTACTTTATCATACATATTTGTGATGAATTCATTATGCTTTTAAAACAGACCTTTTCTTGTCTGAATGTGCTCCAAATCAATTGTTGTGGCACTTGATCACATGTCTCTTCTCAAGATCAATAAAAATCATATGAAATTTCTTTGATCTCTCAGATGGATATTATGCATGTTTATTTCTTTTTGGTTTCTACAAACTGTGCTCTATTTCTCATGTTATGCCTTCAGATTTTTTAGCAGTTTTTTATTTAAGCATATAGTTTTTAGATATGACTTTTTTTATTAGATTTAAATGAGAATTTGACTCTTAATAGGAGACAATGGAGAAAAAAGATTAATGTAGCCGACCCCATGTAGTTGGATAAAGGGTTGACGTTGTTGTTGCATATAGTTTTTAGACAAGAAAAATCTCAAAATAGTTTTCAGACTGTTCATGTGTGGCCAATTTAGTCCAAGATTATCACATTACTCTAAATCACTCTCTCAAACATATAAAATTGATCCCAATTTAGTCCCAAATGGATCAATTTTATATAGTTGAGAGATTAAATTAGAGCAACGTGATACTCGGGGACTTTAATGGCCATATATGAATAGTTGTGGGACTATTTTGAAGTTTGGCTCGTTTGGGGACTATTTTGAAGTTTATCCCATTTTTGGACATTTTCCTAGTAGCTTGTCTCCAATAGTCAAGTTTTCATTTCTTTCTAGTTACCCTGCTTATCATCAAATTTATTTACCAATTTTTAATTGAAATTTAAGCAATGACATGTTTCATTTATCTAACTTACTATGATGTAGCACATAAAAGTTCTTTTCTATGCCTTGTTAGTGATAATTTGCAAAAGGAAGGTGAATTGGATTAGCATATCCTGAAGGAGGCAAGAAGGAATTACCCACATTTTGTGAGGACCTTATTATCTAGGGTTTGTTTACCCATAGGTACAAAACCCTAGGGTTAATTATCCCACATGATAACGAGAAAATACTTTTTAATTAAAGTTGGTTTTTAAGACACTAAGTACTTAGCATATAGTAGCGCAGTAGCTTCAAAGATTTAAAATTGGATTTTGGGATTTTCTAAGATTTGAAATTTATTACCGTATATTTAAAGCAGGTGATGGAAGGACGTCCCCAATCAATATCATATGGTACTGTCATTCCAGATTATTATTGTTCTTTGTCTACTTAGTCAAAGGAGGTAGTCGACCTAACTTAACCAAAGGATCCTTGTCAATAGCCATGGGTTGCATCGTGCAAGAGTACCTTGTAGCCTTGGGGTGAGTGTTTATCTAAGGGGACGGATTTGAATTCACTTTAGCTAATAAAAGGCTTTGTGCTCTATCATATTTACGATTCATTACTCAAGGATTTAGAGCCATTGTGGAACATATGAGCTCTGGTTGTGACCATAATTTAGTGGTATTAATTGACTGTGAAATCACCCAATCAAAGGACTCCAGTTATAATCATTTACCTGTAGTCTAATCTAACGATGAAATCACTGGTTAGAGGATGCGTGTCATGTTCTTACCAGCGAGAGATCGTTTGAGAATGAATCTTAGGGATACACTCGACATGACATTCACTCTTTATGAGTTAAAATTATTATCAAATTTATCCTTAACAAACTGTTACAGATGGTAGATGGATTTTTATTTTAAGTATTATGTGATTTAATTTTATCATAAATATCATACTCATAGTTTTACTGAAATTTGAACCCTTGATGGATTAATTTTGGGATTTAGTGGCATAAGATCTCCTCATATTGAGAGTAGCTTCCAACACGACCATATTGAGGTTTGTTAGTAATTTCTTTTCATTATTTGAACATTGTTGATTTTTTTTGCTTGCCAACAAAGGATCTAGTTCGGCTTCTAATTTTCAGAGTTGTCATATAGATATTACAACATAGAGTTTGTTTTTGAATAATGAATTCTCTTTGTAAGAGACCTTGAAGGTTTAATGTGAACATATAAATCTTGATATTGTAATTAATTCAACAAGCGTCAGTTCTGATAGTTTGTGCTTTAATGAGTGAATCTTTCTTATAAGAGGTCTTGAAAATCTAATGTTAACGTATAAAATCAAACACTCCGGTTAATTCGATGAGTTTTAGTCCGGAGAATTTGTGTTTTAGCGAGTGAATCTTTCTTATAAGAGGTCTTGAAGGCCTAATGTGAACTTAAAAAACCACATACTTTGATTAATTCAACAAGCGTCAGTCCTGAGAATTCATGTTTTATCGGGTGACTCTTTTTTATAAGAGGCATTGAAGGCCTAATGCGAATGCATAAAATTAAATGATATGGTCGATGCTACGTCAGTGTAGTTGTTTATTGGTTAAAATTATGTCAACTCCGCCCCATTCAAGGAGGAGAATCGGACTTGAGCTTTGGTTCACTTTGACCCATGCAACATTCTCAAGCAAGAGTTTAGGAGTGTAATGCATTTGTCGGAGCACATGTGGGTATTTTAAGTTTTATTTTAAATGATGTGTGCATGTTAGTCAATTTGCTCACTTTTCAAAACGATCGATATAAAACCCTTTTATTATTTTACTTCGTGCAACATCCTCATATGTCACACTAGCATATTTATTGCGCTCGTCAAGATACGTGGAAACAATTAAAAATTTCTTTTAAATGTCGTGCAAATTTTTCAATGTATTTGCATAATGCGTTCGCAAGATGGCTAATATCTATTATATGATTTGCATAATGGATAATATGCTCACATATGATTTGCATGATGATGATGCATTTACACATTGCTTTGGATGCACGTATAATTCTGATGTAAAACCAAGCTAGCCATGATTGGGCAATTTAAAATCTGAAATTTAATTTTAGATTTTAATGTTTGGAGAGGAGGGAAAAGTTTGAATTTGAATTTTCTCCAATTAGAGGGAGGAAGGGTGGACCGACCCCTTGATGGGGATTTAATGAGGTGATTAAGAGCGGTTGCTAACTTTGGAAATTTAAATTAGGAAATGAGATTTAGAGTATTTCCTTTTCAAAATTTAAATTAATTTGAATGGTGGAGCCTTTCCTAATTTAACCCATATATTTTAGGAAAATAATTTCAGATTTTAAAGAATTTAAAATCCGATTTTGAAAACATTGATTTTGAATTGGGAGAGAAGCAAATTCAAAATTTTTTAAATTAATTTTAGCCAAAAGGGTGGAGGTAATTGGGGAATTGATAGCTTTAATTTGGGGGGGGGGGGGGGGCTTTAATGGGCCTCTTAATTAGAGGAGAGGGAGAGAGAGGGGGTGGCCAAGAGGGGAAGGGGAGGGGCCCACATGCATTAAAGAAGATTGGAGGAGATTAGGGGATTTAATTGAGTTTCCAATCTAATTAATTTAAATTAGGAAAGAGAATTTAGTACAAATTATCTTTTCAATTTAAATTCAAATTTAAAAGGCCTTAGTTGGAGGACTTTCTTAATATAACTTATCCTATTTTAGGAAAGAAAATTTAAATTCCAATAGATTGGAATCTGAATTTAAAAATTCTTCCTAATTTAAAATGCGTTATTAATGGAAAACATCAATTTTGGGATTTGAAATTTGGAGGCAAATGAGGGGGTCTTGTGGCCGGCGGCTTGGAGGAGGGGAAGGGTTTTAGGGTTTGGGCCGGCGGCTAGGAAGAGGAGAGTTTTGAACAGGTGGTTGTGAGGAGGAGAGGAGTGGTTTTGGATTTCGGCCAGGGGGGGTGCGACTAGGAAGGAGGGGAAGTGGCAGAGAAAATAAACCACGAGCCCGAACGCTTCCTGCGGCCGATAGGTAATACTTTGGCTTCCATTAGGAACTTCAAATCACGAGCCCGGACGCTTCCTGCGACTGGTGGGTAGTACATTTCCCTCATCCAGGGACTTCAACTCTCATAAGAACTCTCAAAGCTCTTAAGAATAAGAGTGCAGATTTTTTTTTTCTTAATAATCATCCCTCCCTAAAAAAGAAGAGGGGGCTATAAATAGACAAAATACAATATTAAGATAAATGACAAAAGTGCCCCCTGGGGTTACATAGGCCTACTACCTCAAATGAGGGTAAAAATGAAAAAAAAATGAATAAATAAATCAAAATACAAATAATAACTCAAAATAAAGTCGTACAATCATGGTCGTCGATCTTCGGCTCCTCTGATAAACTTTCATGGTCGGATGTCCTCATCAAATTCATTTGCATGTTGTGTGGCATGTATGCCTGCTGCATCTACATGTTGCGTAGTGTATGCATGTGATGAGTTTGTATGTAGTGTAGTACCTACACATGATATATTTTTATATTGAATAGTAAATATGCATGATGCATTTGCATGTTTATATAATATGCATGCATTGTGCATTTATATCCTTCATGATACAAGCATATGATGTACATGCATGATACGCTTGTATATTTCATTGTGTGCTTGTGTGCTCCATAGTATGCTTGCATGGCATACTTGCACGAATCTTTATTCATTTGCATGTTTGCATGAATGTTGGTGCATTTGCATGCTCAACAATATGCATATTTGTTACTTAGTGCATTTTTATGGTGCACGTGTATGTTTTCGACACCTTTGCACTATACGACAGGGGGATGCATAAAAAACATTTTATTTTAATGATTTGATGTCTTATGCATTTTAAATGAGTAATGAGTGTGATGCACAACAATATACTATTTTTAATTTCTTTTCAAAACACATACATTCACGGGGTGTACGACATGTTCGCGAGGAAAATTTTTGAATCAAAAAAATCTTTGGATCGACTCAAAAGTGTGCCCTCTCCCTAACCCCTAAGGGGGGTATTAATAAATTATTTAGGAAAAATTTGAGAAAAAAGTGTTTTAATGATTTTTTAGAATTTTTTTGAATTTTTTGAGGCTGAAAATGACAATTTTCCTTTTTTAAATTATTAAAAAAGGAAAATAAATTAAATAAAAAAATTTACTGTCCCCTCAATTGAGATGATACTATTGCTGACTTTTGCTAAAAGCGGTGATTGAAGAAAGAGAGGGGGGATGGGGCATTGTACATGGCCCCAGTGCACGCGCAGGTGTCGACTGACCGACCTGCTTCCCAGTTTAGTCGTTTACGCGTATTTGGGTCTGATTTTTAGCCCAAACAGTTTGATTCAGATGTTTTAGGGCCCCCAAAATTATTTTTCAATATTCCACACTCAATTTTCTAATATTTTTTTTGCTCCGATCAACAAGCTAATTTTGGGATATGTTAAAAATATGATCTAGGGTATTTTAGTTAGTTCATGGCCCCAATAGGAGGTCCACATTGACATCCAGAGAGAGGCTATGCCTTGTAATTATTCGAAAAATTATAATTTTACATTACAATAGTTTGAACGACTTAGGCACTTATTTTCAGACTCCACAAGCTTCGACGTCCAAAAATATGAGGGCAACTGATATGTCATAAAAAAATGCCTTGATCAGACACGAATCTCAAAGCATATCGGAGTTGATAACTTCCAAAATTAAGTTCGGGTCATCTGAACTCCAATTTCGACAAACTTATAATTACGTTGAATATCTCGAAGAGACGAACCCAATGACACCAAAATTGGTCAAATCCAAGCCCATATGGATCCAAATTGGGGGACTAAAGTACATTTGAAAAGTTTAAAGTATAAATTGGATGATTAAATGATATTCAAATATATTATGTTTATAGTCGAATCGAGCGAGTCAATGAGACGAATCTAACGAGACCAAGAACACTTAATTTTAACATCATTAAGGCAATAAAAGGTTGAATCATGAATGAATGCTCTATGATCAAGGAAATCAATATGAGCCATTTAATGGAACACTCCAAAATTACCTTGAATCTTCTTCATATTTACAGAGCACGCCACTCACAAAAATCTATCATTAGAGCCATGCTCTCTTCATGAAAGGACCCTTTAGCTGGAGATTGGAGAGAGTTCGAAGGCTTCAAAGATCCTAGAGTTCCACCCAAGCACCGCCATCAACGAGCTTTCGTCGATTGTCGTTGGACCACTGCATGTCCTTCGACCATCGCCCGGTCGCCTACTGCTGCAGGACCTCTTCTTTGTCACCTACTGCCATCGGACTTACTCTTGGTCGCCCACCGCTGCCAGACCTTTTCTCGGCTGCCTACCGTCGTCCTCCGATCATCACTGGACCTCCTTTTCTACCGACCGTCGTCGGGCCTTTGCCCGGTTGTCGTGCATCGTTGGACCATTGCCTGTCTGTCGATCACCGCTGGATCTCTGCCTAGCCACCGAATTTTGCCAGACCTCCGCCCGGCTGCCATCTACACACCACTTAGATCACATTCTCCTACCGACTGTGGTCCCACTGACCATCATCATCCGCCGACTATGGTCCTTCCGACCTCCGTTGCTCGCCTACTATGGTCCCTTCGACCACCGTTGCCTGTCAACTGCGGTCTCTCTGACCACCATCGCCTGCTAACCCTGGTTCCTCCGACCTTCATTGCCTGCCGACTCTTGTCCCTTCGACCACTGTTGCACATCGAATATGGTCTCGCCGACCTCCGTCGCCCGCCAACTACGATCCCTCCGACCACCTTCGCTTGCCGACACGGTCCCTCCGACTTTCGTTGCATGCCGACTCCCTTTAACCTTCATCGTCTGTCAACTATGGTCCCTCAACATCCGTTGCCTGTCAACTACGGTCCCTTCGACCTCCATTCCCTGCCAACTATAGTCTCTCCGACCTCCGTAACCCATTGGCCATGATCTTTCCTACAATCGTTGCCTGACTACGATCCTTCCGACCAAATGAACAAACCAATTCTCTCTTGAGACCAACTCTCATATCAATAGATTCTTCCAACTCCCGCCATGTAATGTGCTCTATATGATGTATGTTTGATACATTGAGTCAAGACCTTCCCCACGAAGAATGGCCTCATTTGTAATCAACAATAAATACTAGTATAATCATTTTAACTAGGTTAGACCTCATGATTTTTCCCTTTTTCAAGGTTTTCAATATAAAAATCTTGGTGTTTTTTATGACTCTTGCATTCCTCTCTTTTATCTGTCAGTGTGCTGGATCTTCATACAAAGCTTCGATGCTAAATTTTATATCTCTACTGTCGTGAATATTCTCGGATGCAATAATTTTTGCCCTTACTTCAAATTTTGTATGAAGAGAAATTGTTAATGTACCCTATTTTGAAGCTTAGTGAAAAATTTGATTTATGTGTTGGCATTGATGTTGGTGGATCCCATCGAACTATGCAAATTTGCGTGCTAAGTTGATTTCACCTCTTCTCATGCTTTGCTTTTCACTCATAAATTATTGAGATTTCATTTCATTGGCTACATTGTCCTTAAATCTAAATAAAGCCTTAGTAACAAGCAACTTTGCTTAATAATCAAGAGCAAGTTGTTTAGGAAAATTATTAATTAAGGAAAATTATTTAAGAAGGTTTCTTAAATCATGTTTAATTATTTAGGAAGGTTTTTTAAAATATGTTTAATTATTTAGGAATGTTTCTTAAATCATGTTTAATTATTTAAAATGGTTTCCTAAATCATGTTTAATTATTTATGAAGGTTTTTTAAATTATGTTTATGTTGATTATGAAGGTTCTATTTATTTAGAAAGGTTTCCTAAATCATCTTTATGCTGATTAGGAAGGTTCTATTGTGTTATTGTGTTATAGGATTGTTTAATGGGGAGTTTGTCTATGGCTTAGGGGAGGATTCTGTTGAGTTTATTTTTCTATTTTTTGTTGTGAGTTTCTAGCAGCGCCTAGGGTTTGTGGGAGAGCTGATCTACATCTCAAATAATAGATTAACTATATCTTGTTTTATTATTGAAGGAGAAATCAGAAAATCAATCTTATCTTTGTGTTCCTATGCTATTCTCTTTTATTTGCTGTTTTTACAAAAACTCAAAAGAGAGATGATCTTATCTTAAAGTGACCTTGTAGTACTTGAGCTCGCAGTTGCCTCGGTGGACTATATGATGGTTTGTCTATTTCTTGCTTTATTCATATATTTCTAGCTGTACAGTAAATCTTTATGATCTATTCAAGGTTTGATTGTATTTTATGTTCACAAAAGAGTACTCATTTATCATATCATTATATTAGAGGGGGTGCTAAGAGGATAATTAAGTTGCCTATAATACGGTCTTGAAGTCACGGTTTCAAATCACATAACTCTCTACAAATAGGGGTAAGGAGCCGTACGTCAATTGCTTCAAATTGTATTGATGGAAAACCTTATGCGCTGGATAATCTATATTTGAGGTGCCTCGTTATTATGTGCCATGCTTGGAAATGAACTAAAAATTGTTTTATCAAAAAGGAGAAAAAAACTCTCTCAAAGTCAAACAAAGAAACTAAATGCTCAGCTAGGTTTTTGTATAGGCAATTCAAAGCTATATTGGTTGGGTTTACGGGACTTCTAACAAAAGGGACTAATTTTTTACGTATTTTAGAATTACAGAATTGCAAATCACGCCATCATTCAGAGACTAAATTGCATTTTACCATATTCTGAATAGTTATCTTTATTGGTGCTTACATGAAAATATTTATTTGGAGGCCAGCAACTTCTGCACCTCACTTTAGGCATTCATCGTCAGAAAAAGAGAGCAACCCATCGTTTATCTGGGAAAGGTATCTTCACATTAATGTTGGAACCTGTTCATTAAGCATAATATTGTTGATACTAGTGTTACGTTGCTTTTAGTGATGATACGAATGCTGATGGGATGTTCAAGCTACCTACTTTGGGCTTTTTATCAACAAAACATTCTGAAGATTACGAAAGTATATTAAGGTTGACTGCCCGCAGTTACAATTTTTGTTAATCTGTATCTTTGTTTCATGAGAAATTCTTTATCAAGGATTTTGACGCATCCTGCTTTCTTATGCTGACATTGCAGCGAAGATTTAAACTGCTCCACTGCAGGTTGGTCGTTATTCATTCTTGTTGTAGTTAAAGCTGAATGGTTGATATTGTCTCATTATGTTGGTGAAAATCTTTGTAGTGAGGAAGAAAAACAGTCTAAATTTTGGGATCCATTCCATGAAACTTGGGGAAAACAAAAGAAACTACAATGATGAGTTTTATACGTGTTCAGGGGAAGGGAAATTTATGGAAAACTTTTCTCAAATTGAAAACATATTCACTGGGTTTGATGATGCAACTTGGGGAAAAAAAGAAAAGGGCAACTCTGCATTTGAAAAGTCAGACGTTGAGAACATATTTTTACCGGGACAAGTTTCTCCATCTGATGATCCCTTCAACAACTTCACAATGAGAAGCACTACATCCTCTGGTAACGAAGCCATGTTTAAAGATGACCATTTTGATCTGTTCCCCACGCCCAAGTCCAATTTTAAAGTTCCTTATGAGTGCGAAGGCACGAATAATTTCATCAATCAGAATAAAATGTTCGGAAAGAAGATGGCTTTTGAGTTCAATTCGCAGATACCAATGAAGCCTTCAACAAAAGCTAAAAACTTCGGTCATTATTCTTCAAATCGTGGAGACTTCTTCAAAGAAATTCATTCTACTCATCTGCCTAAATATCAGGAGTATAATGAAGATAGAGGTAGTTCTGGAAAGCCACCGGTAAAGGACTATGAAAAGAGATCCACATCTTCAGGAAATGCTGAAAGTGCCGCTGGGGAAGAAACTTTGAGCAAAGTTAGTGAACATGAGGAATCAAAGAATGAAATTCCAGAACCTTTTGATAGTCAAAGGGTTGTAAATTCCCACGAGGAAACTGAAGTAATGCCAACTGTGATGGAGGAACTTCCTACTCAGATACAGAAGTATGTGCATAGTAAACTGTAAGTATTATATGCTTATAATGAATCATTGTCATCATTTGGTATGTAATACACTCTTTGATAGCATTATAGCAATAAGGATCTATCGTGCTCCATTGTCTTTTCAGTAATCAATTTCAAGGACGTTCACCAGTAGCACCCCATCCATGCAACGAAGGTTCCTAAGTTCTTTCATTCTCATCTTCTTGTTGTTACTCTCATTTTGTTTGAGTGACACTATTTAGATATGTCTAATCATTAAGATTTGGCTATAATGCTATCCAAGAATTATTTTTCGGTTTCTTCTTAAAAGAAGCTTATCTTTTGGCCTTGATTCTGTTTTGTAGAATCTAAAGAAAAGTTAGAACCTGAAACCAAGGAAGTTCATAGTGAATGTGGTGGTAATGGTGATGCATCTTATCAAGTTATGCTTCAAAGCTATGTGCTTCAACTTCTATGTGTGCAAAAGGTACTCTTGGAAGCTTCTGGAAAGGATATAAAGAAGGTATAACGTAGCTTTTGTTTTGTTATTTCTTTTTTTTTGAAACTGACATAGTCAAAAGTTGAGTAATGAGCAACCATGAGCAGAATCATGGCTATAATGCAGTATCCATAGGCACCAATTTAATGTGGTATATAAATGCATCATATAGTTTGTCATATGAGTTACTCAACGAGGTATAAAATAAAATCTTACAAAGAATCATACATTGTTGATAGGATTATGTTAGATATTTGTATGATTTTAGGCTTAGTTGGGGATGACTTTTTTTTTTTTGCTTTGTAAAATTATCGTAAAGAAATTAACTTTTTAAAACAGTTGTATAAAGCAGTTTTTTTTCTGCAAAATTTTTTAGAAAGCCTAAAATCTTATTGGATGAATCTAGGGGTGCTGTAAACAAGTTGAGTTGAGCTCGAATCACCCTTGACTTGAGCTTGATTAATTAACTAAGTTCAAGATAAAGTTAGCTCATGAGTCAGCTCATTTATTATGAAATATAAAATAATTATGATTTAAGTAATTATTATGATAAAATGATAAAAAGATTGAGAGGTTATAAGAAAAATAATAAATAATCTTGAATTTAAGAAAAAAATAACAATTTTATACTTAAAATCCTAAATTATAATATATTTAAAGTATTTTTTAAATTAATATTGTTTAAATGAGTCAGTTCTCGAGTAAATGAGACGAGTCAAGGTTAATTCATTGAGCTCGGTTCATGAGCCATTTATTGAACCCCAGCTCAAATTGGCTCATGAGTCAGCTTGACTCACTCACCCCATTCTTCAGCGTCTCTTTCTTTCTTGAAGTTTGACTATGAGGAAAATTAAGGTAAGAAAATCTCATTTCATCAATTAAAATTGAAGTGTGGGAAGTGTCGTTCAGCCAGTGGCTGGTGGGCCAGGCCTGTTGCATTAGGTTGGGGTTGCATAGTAGGCCCATTAGTGTAGTAGGCTCATTAGTGGTCTTTACAGGACATTTAAAGATCGCGAACTAATTTTTGACATTCTACATTTTATTTGGGTACTTATGGACTCACAAGAAAAAAATCATATAATAACTAATGCGAAAAAATCTTTATATAATTTTTAGATTTCAAAGTAATAAAGTGTTTGGATCATACACATCAATAAGTGATTATATGATCATTCAAACTCAATTTACAATAAATATGTAGTCAATATAATCTTTTTTGGATGAGTCCAACAAAGAATAAATCTAGCACTCATAAAATAATTAAAATTATTTTTATATCATTTGGAGGATTAAGAATTCACCAAATTTTGTTGTGTTGATAATTAAAATAAAGATTTTGATGAGATGGAACCAATGTGCTCGTGATTCATTCGATTTTGAGTTCATTTAGGCACTAGGATGTTCAAAAAATAATATTAAAGAATAAATGGGATCATTTTAAACTCCTTGGTAAAGTATTTAGAATTATTGTAGAAATGATCTGAATATTCCTTCTAAAAATATATGAATATGTAATCTTATTCTCACACATTTAATGAGAACATTTATATTTGATGAATTTCAAAGTTTTGATTGGCGTGTAGAATCATAACAAGTTACATTATTGATTATGCATGTCCATGCTTATGTTTTTTTCGTTGTTGTTGCTCCTTAATCCACCCTCAGGTTTAGGTGGCAATCACATCATCCAGATTCCAACACAACTTTTAACTTTGACATGTGTTGAAATTACCGACCTATGTCGAAGACCATCGTGACTTATCTGGCATTACTTGTTGACCAATAATCATGATTTTTATTGTCCTTCAACTATCACTGATGATCAATATTGCCCATTATCCGTTGTTGACTGACAAGAATAACAATTGTTGCATAGATCCATATAACCCCAATTTCTCATCCACTGTCAATTTATATAAACAGATATTTGTTACTCGTCTTCTTATATCTATGTTGACCTCACCTTCATCGTGTTCCAGCTCAGCCATTGCACACACACCTTAGTTAGCCTCAAGTCTTCCGATTCAATTATCATGGTGCTGATATACTAAATGATTTTAAATCGGACTTCGTGATTATGACCACTTCCTAGTTGTGTTCACTCGATTGAGCGCATCTCACCATGGTCATGATCATCGCTTGATTGTGTGCATCTTTCCTCGATCGTGATTGTCGCTTGATCGTGTGCGCCTCACCCCGATCGTGATCGTCACTTGGTCATTTGCATTTCACCTTGTTCACGGCTATTGTGGGCTCCAAAAATTTGCTCCCCTGCCTCCCAGCTTTCGGGGGGTTTTAATGGATTAAGTTCGGATGTAAATTTTTAGACGCTACCCAGAGATTTCACCCTCATTTTGTGAGGATTCTATGATATGAGTTCATGTTTCATATAGGCGCAAGCTCTTATGATTATTTATCCCTCCCGATAATGAGAGAGAACTTTCAATTAATGCCAGTTATTAATCAGATACATAGAGAATACATGGTATATAGTGTTTAGTAGCTGCATAAGCTTAGGTGTTGAAAATTAAATATTTAAAATTGAAAATTTCACCATCTTGCACTTAAAGCGGATGGTGGGGAAAGTGATGATGGACCCAATCAAGATCTCATAGTTCCGACATCCCGGTTCATCATAGTCCCTGTCTACTTAGTCAAAGGAGGTAGTCGACCCAACCTGACAGAAAGATCCTTGTTGGTAGCCACAAGTTGCTTGTTCAAGGGTACCTTGTAGACCTAGAGTGATTTTTTGTCTAAGGGGTCAAATTTAAATTCACGTTAGCTAATAGAAGGCCTTATGCCCTATCGATTATATTTTTATTGATTTATATATCAAGGATTTAGTTCCATTGAGAAGCTTACAGGCTCTGGCCATGACTGTAATTTAGTTGTGATATTTAGCGGCAAACCACCTGGTTCAAAGGTCCTCGATCATAACAGTTTACCAACGGTGCCATTTGATGGGAAAATTGGCTGTTAGAGGACACATGCCACGTCTTTATTGGTAAGAGACTGTTTGAGAATGAATCCTAATGATATTCTCCATCAGACATTAGCTCTTTGTGAGCTGAAGTGATATTAAAAAATTTTCACCTCGACAAACTATTGTGTGTTATGGGTGGATTGAACTTTGATTTTAAATATTTTGAACTTGAAATTTTTAAAATTTTGAGCTTTCATGGGTATTTGGGTGGCATTTGAAATTAGCCCCTCCGATTGAGAAGTATGTTTAATATAGCCATCATCAAGGTGTTTATGGATAAATGTATTTTATTGATTGAATCATGTCAACTATGTCTACTTGGTGATAGAGAATCGGGTTTATTGTGGACTTGAAGCCATTAATAGTAAATTTTCTTCATTGTAGGCCTTAAAGGTAAATATGAAAGTATAAAATAAATATCCCGGTCGATACCATGACCATATGTTTGTTTGATGGTTCAAGCCATGTCAACTCCTATATGCTCACATGGAATGACCAGGCTTTAATTTAGATTTATCGTTTAACTCTTACAGTATTCTTAGATGTCACGTGTGTAAATAATATGCACGCTTGGGCCCATGCGAGTGTGCATTCTTACATGTATACGGGTTAATGTGCTTGCATGTAAATTTCTGTATTTGTGTTTATATATATTGTAGTGCACATGTGAGACCATTTTTTAATGTTTGATGTTGATCAGCTGTGCGAATGATCAGCATTTGGACGTGCGCAATACCATATTTAGAAGCATATACATGTCTTTTGTCCGATTATATGCATGTTGCGGATTCGATGGCATGGAATCACACTATGGTCATTTTCCTGTTTTGTATAGGTAGACTGTATGCACTACTTATTTCTTTATTCAGGTAGATTATTATGCACTAATGAATTTCCTGTTATAGCTCGTAGTGGTCTGCATTTGTTGTATGCCACCTGTCTTAACCCGCAGGAATCAATGTATTTGCTTGACATTGAATATTTGTTGACTTCAAGGATGCTGTAACATTCACTATATATTACTAATCATCACACATAGATACATTATTGTGCATATCGCAAATCTTATATCATTATTAGTAGGTATTTGCTTTCGTTATGATCTTTTATGCTTGCTTGCAGATGATTTGCCTCCTATCCGTGTTCATAGAGGATCCATCATGATAGTAACATACCCTCTATATTATTGACTCCTAACAAATTCAGCTTCATGCTATATCTTCTAGCATTGTTTGTGGATGATGCTATTGTGTGTGTGCATTCAGTCTTCTGTTGTTTCTTATAGGTGGAGTGTCATGTGCATTACAAACCTTCAACTGTTGTTTGTAGGCAAGCTGTGTTGAATGAAAATATTCGATTGTCGTCTATAGGTAGGCTACTGTAGCATGACGTGTCATTTGCCATTGCTTGCAAGTGTCATTATAGGTCACCTGCCACTTTCTACAGGCCTTCATGGATTATATCCCTTCTATATTTTCTTATAAAATATCATATAATGTATATGACGGGTCTCCTACAAATATTTATAGGTGGTGTATATATTTGTGTCCACAGGGTATTCATCGTTCTTATGATATATCCTCTATTGTTATCCATAAAAAATCATACCATATATTATTTCTTGCATTCAAATCAACACACTCATTATATAATTTAATGTTGGATGCATGTTGAATTACATTTATCAAAAACTTTCTCATGCATGTTAGCTAGTGAGTCACTAACTTTTATTTATTTGTCTGTTATTGAGCGTTTGTTGACTATAAGAGTGCTATGATATTTACCGCCTCTTTCTATAACGACTTCGCATATGTTTTTATTCATTGCAAATATGTTTGCTTCACCTGCATATAATATGTTGTGTTCTTACAAATTCCTTGTTTCTGTTTGAAGAAATTTCGCCACGTTAGTTGCATGATGATAGCCATTACCCGTAGGTGGACCACTATGCATATTGCCAATCTCCAACCATTTATTTGTAAATTTCATTACTTCAATCTATAAGTACGTTGTTCTATGGATAATAATCTTGCTACCACCATTTGTTGACCTCTGTGTATATTGTATTTCCCGTATTTACTTTCTTGACATTTTTACAGAGGGTTGGCATGTTTACTTACGAGTGTATGTCGACACTACATTCATTGCACGTCAAGTTCAGTTATGTACAATGGACTTATGTGCTTACTTGCAAACTTAATTGATATTGATTGTAGAGATATTATTGTGTTTGTTGTATGATATTTATATATGTTAGAAGGCGCAATGTTCGGTTTGCCGATAAGTTGGTGCACATGACTGCATGGAAGTTATTGAAGGAGACTGTCACATTCACCATGTGTTGTCTCTCATCACTTGCAGATGTCTGATAAGTTTACTTGTAAGTTAATGATGACTATAGTGGGCTTCATTCATTATTAATCTTCCTTCTACAAATTGGTCAACGTCGACTATAGACAAGGGCGAATGGGGGGGGGGGGATGGGGATGGACGGCAAGGGGGGGGGGGGGGGGGGGGGGGGGGGGGGGGGGGGGGCACGTGCCCCCCAAAAGGAAAAAAAAATTCGGGATTAGAGGCTGCTTAATGAATAAATAAAAAATATATTTAGGTTAACCGGTTCATTTCTTTCTCTCAGTCGCCCGACGCCCGGTTCATCTCTTATTCTTATTTGCTCTTTCACGCAGCCGCTGCTTTCGTTTCGCTTTCGCACCGCTGCTTTCGCGATGCTGCACTACTGCAGCTCATATTCTCGCAACGAGGCGACCGGTGGCAGCGGACGATGGTCGGAGATGGCTTGTCTTGCCTCGACGGCACGCGACGGCTCTTACTCCTTTTGCGTCGGCGTGACTTGCTCGGAAGGAATCCGTGAGGTTCTTTTTTTTTTAACAAACTCTTGTTTCACCTTTACTTTCAATATTTAGAAGGCATAAAGAAATTGATCCTCATGCCGAGGTCTTCATCTTCATTGGCCGGATCTGATGTTTGGCCGAACGGCCCGAACTTCAGCCCGTCAGCCGGGAGTGATTTTTTTTTCTTTGTTTTTTTTCATTTTGCTGCAATTGATTTAAGTTAATATAGTTTATTTTATGAAACGAGGCCCTTAACGCTGGTTTCATTTTGCTGCAATTGATTTAAGTTAATATAGTTGTAGTGCTTGAATTCAATGTAGGTATATTCATAATATGATCTCTAAAATCAGTAAAGAATGATAATTCATTTGGTGTTTCTGCTCGATCAAATGTTTATGCATTTAGTTTTTGGTGCTAGGTGCAACCCTGTGATGGAGCAAAACTATTTTATTTTGTTAAATTTTATAAGTTTTATTGTTTGTTTCTTGGCATTTATATGATTGATTTTATAATTAGATTAATCTTAACGCATCTTTGAGTTGGAATATTATGGAGAGATATTTCAAACGATCATCAGCTCCAAAAATATCAAATGACAATAGCAATCAGGTTGAAGATCATAAAGAAAAGCGTATTCGAGTGGAAACTGATTTACTTAACAATATATAAGTGAGCGTTGAAAATCTTCCATCTGATCCAGGACTACGAATTCCCATTGTTGATTTTAATCCTAATATTCGGGATGAAGTTCGAAGAGTATATTTACAACGAGGGCCATTTCAACCTCTTATTCATGATTTTCCAAAAACTAAATTTGGAAAGAAAGACAGAAGATTTAATCCTGTTTGGTTTGACAAGTATTCAGATTGGCTAGAGTATAGCATAAGCAAAGACAAATCATACTATCTTTATTGTTATTTGTTCAGAAAACCAGGTAGGGGCAATGAAGATGAAGCATTGAATAAAAATAGATTTTCAAATTGGAAGAAAACAAACAAATTTGATCTTCATGTAGGAGGTTAGAACAGTGCTTTACAGAGAGGAGAACAAGATATTGTTAATGCTATGTCTTTGGTGCGTATATGTAAAAGACGACTCTAGGATATGAGAGATAACAAGTGTCTGACTTCATCAGTAATTGTAATTCTATTTTGTGAGCACAACATATCAATGTTCCACATATGGATGACAATGGGTTGCTCGTGGTCGGCCACAACCGTAGAGCTCAAAGATATAACAAATTTATATTATTTCTCGGGTGAAATTTTTTACACGGTGCTTGCTATGCAGCTTCAGGAGTTGAACATATCGTTTATACAGAGTAAATACCGACCTGCTTTTGTGCATGGCATGTTTTATCCTAATAACGGATTTCATGCATTCAACAAAGACAAGTTGATTCGAATGACACAGTTTTCCAGCTGATTTTAGTCTTCTTGATTAGGCTGTTCTTGAAAATCAATTGGATACTTATATTATGGATATGCGATCTGATGATCAGTTCACCTCATTAAAAGATATTGGAAGTCTGGCTGAAAAAATGATCAAATGCAGGAAGGATATAGTATATCATGTTGTTTTTAAACTACTGGAATTGACATTGATATTACCCGCTGTTACAGTAGGCGTTGAAAGAGCATTTCCTGCCATGAATATTATAAAAAATCGACTGCGAAATAGGATTGGCAATCAATGGATGAATGATTTTTGCTTGCTTATGTTGAAAAAGAAATTTTGAATTCTATGATAATGAAGTAATCATACAATCTCCTCTTTCAGATAAGAAGAGGGACGATATAAATTGCAAGTTGTTTATTCCTTATATTTAATATTATATGTTTTTGGATAATTATTAATAAAAAAATTTTTAAAACTGCCTATGTCGGTCCCAAGCCCAGATGAAAAAAGTTGAGGGAAAATTTTAATAACATAATTTAGGCCCCCCTTGATAAACTTTCTGGCTCCGCCACTGACTATAGGGGCATTGTTACATTTGTTTGTTACTTGAATAGTGTTTGTGCACATTAGGGCTCCTTTGTTGTTTGATACACTCACATGGAGTTTTGTTCAATAAGTTCCCTGCTTGTTTATTGATGTTCAGGGACAATTGATTGAACGTTGTAAATTAATTAAATTTTAATGTTTATTGTTTGTGAGCATCGAGTTTTTGCTTATCAGGGATTCTCGTTCCTTTACTTGTATTTATTTTATACAAATTATCATTTGGTTTAGTCATTTAGGTCTGGTTCTCCATAGTTCAAATTGAGTTCAAATAAAGTCCTATGTCAGTGTAATTTTCGATAATCACCCAACATCTCCCCCGTTTAAGGGAATTTCAATGAGTCTTAGCTTGCCCGTCACGTCAAGAAAGACGTGCATGGTTTGTGGATGACACCATAGTCGTAATCTTCAATCCCACCATGCCAAGAAAGGTGCATGGTCTTCAAGGGTACTATTTGAAAATGAAATTTTCTTTTCCCGCCGACACTAATGTATGTATAGTGTAATAACCCAAACTCTTAGTAGTGGATCTACGCCACTTTGGCATTACCTCTTAAGTATGACAATAACCTTTTTGTATGTTAATTTGATGGTTTTGAAAGATGATAAAGCCTAGAGTTGTTTGGTCGCAAGTTCCTACAAGACTAACTACATCACAAAACTAAGCCAGTATGTGAACTTCTCAAGAAGGAACAAATGAGTTGGTATTAAGCTTTACTTTCTAATGACATGGCTGAAGTGTATTTTATTAAAACAATAGCTCAGAATTTGGTTTGATGGTGTTTAAGCTAAAGCTGACTTAGATTCAACATAAAATTGGATGTTAAATAGCTCTTTAGTATTGCATGAGATATAAATCTAATTTGTATAGATCTTTAGGCACAATCTTTATCCAGGTTAGTTTTGGTCTACCTTTTTTTTCTTTCTAATCATTATTAATGACTGGATTCATTTCTCATGTAACATAAGAATTTTGAATATTTATATAAATAACATCCATGTGCTTATATTTACAATCATATAACCTAAATTATTGAAAATTATAAAAAAAAAATCATCAACTTTTATTCTAAATAATTTCTTGAAGTTCTAATAATTTTGTTTTATATCACACAAGTCCATTCATCTATTACTGCATCAACTAACATTTTTGTGCTTTCCATTTCATATTAAGAAATTACTACTTCATTGTTTCTCCAACATAATCTTAATGTATGCATAAATTGAAACTGAAGAGTATGAAACCCTTCTAACACTCATAAAATACAGTTAAAATCTTTTAAATTTGATTATTAAGAGGAATTTTAAGTACAACAAATTATTTTTGTACAAATATTCTACAATATTAAACAACACTCAAGCTTACTAATTGTCTTAGATAAAAGGATATAATTAGACCTGTACTTTTGCATTCCTTATGCATTCTTTACACAAAGAGATCATAATGCAATTTTGTTCCTAGAAACCAAGTTTTATTAATTTTTAATTTCCTTAGGCACTTATAAAAAAATTATTTTGTGTTGGGAGTATGATTCAACCCAAGTTTAAAGTATGCCATGATTATACTCCTAGTTTATCAAAAAAGATATATTAATTTCTTGTGAATAAGTAATCCCCATGACATAAAAAATTGAACATTTTAAGAATATAACATAAATTTATATATCACTGTTTTGACCATAGGCGGTCAAATAGAACAGCATACGCTAGTATTTTTTTATCCTAGTATTTTTACTAAATCAGAATTTATGAATAAAATAGGGGCTTCTGTTTGGTGTTCACATGGATTGAGATTATTTTTTCTCTATTCCATGATTTCTCAAGATCTGGTAAACCCACAGGCCTCTATAAACATCGCGTGCTTCCTTTTGCCACTAGAAAAATAAACATGATAAAACTTATTAATTTTATAATATGTAAAAGCTAAATTTAAGTTACAAAACTTTTCTATGGCAGGAAATTAAACTTAAGTTACTAAGCTACCTTTGCAAATTCTGGACGACGATCATAAGCCACATTATGTCATACACAAACTCTTTTCACTTGTTATTCATATATAAAGATTTCATTACAGTAAACATATTCAATACTTCGACTATATATATCTTCATCGTAGACATCAATCTTGAGGCACTTCCCTTATATCATCTTCACTAGCACCTGTTTGGTTTCCTCCTCATATGTAGTTCCAAACTCAAGTGCATCAACTAATATGAGAGTTGATGCACTTGAGATTAGAATGACATATGGAGAGAAAGCTAAACAGGTGCTAGTGAAGACGATACAAGGGAAGTGCCTCAAGATTCATGACTACAATGAATATATATATAATCGGAGTGTTGGGAATATTTAATGTAATGACATCTTTATACAAAAAACAATTGTTAAAAAGAGGCTATATATGATACTAAATAACTTTTAATCGTGATCAAGAATTTTTATAGGTAACTTAGTAACTTAAATTTCACTTCTTGTCATAAAAAAGCTTCGTAACTTAACTTTAACTTTTACATATTGAAATTTTAACAAGTTTTATCATGTTTATTTTTCTAGTAGCAAAAGGAAGTACGCAATACTCGTAAAGGCTTGTGGGCTTTACCAGATCCTGAGAAACTATGAGAATGGAGGAGAAATAATACCAATCCACGCGAATACATAAGAGAAGCCCCTATTTTGTTCACCAGTTCTGATTCAGTAGGGAATACTAGATAATAAAATACTAATGTATACTATTATATTTGACCGCTTATGATCACAATAATGACATGTAAATTTATGTTTTACCCTTACAAAGTTTAGTTTTTGATGTCAAAGGGAATATCTATTCACAAGAAAGTAATGTCTTTTTAATAAACTATGAGCATATTCATGACCTACTTAAACTTGGGTTGAATCAGACTCCTAACACAAAAGAATTTTTCTAGAAGTGCCTCAAACAACTAAAAATTAAAACAAAAAACTAATAAAACTCAATTTCTAGGAACAAAATTACATAAGTAATACATAACATATGATAAAAAAATAATTATTTTATCAAAAGTACTGATTTAATTTAATCATTTTATCTATGACAACTAATAAGTTTGAGTGATAATTAATATTGTAGACATTTGTACAAAATATTTTGTTTGTAGGTTTATGCATAGATGTCTCTATATTTTTAATAAAATTTATCTTTCAAAGTATTTCACCTTTTTAATAAAATACTCATTTTTTACTTTCCAAAATCTACACATCTCACCATTCAAAGTTCACACGCTTTATCTTTCAAAGCATTTCACCTTTCCAATATATACACTTTTCACTCCGGCCCTTCAATTTCCAAAACATATACAATTCACTTTCCAAAATTTCCATGGCTCGCTTTTAGCATACACACTTCCCAAAGCATTTTATAAGAGGTTTATGTGTGCTCACCATTGAAAATGAAAGCATATGAATGATTTTCAAAATTTCTCCAAAACACTTCATGATAGAAGAAAGCACAAACTTTCTCCAACATTTCTCCCAAAAAAATGTTTTATAAAAAACTCTTGAATGTTCACCATTTCTCGAAAATTCTTTATAAGAGACTTATGAATGCTTATTTCCAAAACAACTTAGAGAACAAGTAGACATATGAACAGCTTTCCAAAACTCATTGAAAGAACAATCCTGAACATACATTTGTATGCATATTTCTCCAATTAACCATAAGTCATACAATGATAGAGTGTTACTCTAAATGCATGTTTCATATCAAGTTCAACTTACAACCACAAGCTACTACTCATGAAACAAAAGAAAGGCTCATACAAGCTTCATGCAATCCATCATTCAAATGCCATTCTTCATTAATATTACGTTTTCATCCACAACAAAATGGAGAAGTGTCGATTACAACACATATAATTCTCTTTGTAAAAAAAAAATTGAATCCAATTTTACTCATGAAACAACCACATATACAATGATAGCCACCGCACAATATAAGGAAATGACAAGAATATTATAATTTACAAGGCTCGACAATCACATCATTCATCCAAATGAAATAAACATGCATTCTTGCTTGACAATTAACATAATTGATAACTTATATATGCATGTTAAAATTCATCTAAGGCCATTCCATTGATTCATTTAACATAAAAACAAACAACTACCCTCACCCAGGAAGTTAATAGATTTAAGCAACGTGCATATTGATCAACATAATGAACACCACATTATTTCAAGATGAGCTCTTCAAGATATAATCATAATAGTAAGGTATAGATGAATAGTCAAATCAATTGAGCATTAGCTATCAATATGGAAAGCCTACTGCGACTGTACAGCAATAACACTGAATGCATGTCATACAAGAAGTAAAATTAAAAAAAAAAAAAGTTTCATATTATACTTAACAAGAAGTTAGAGCCTATCCATCCATACTTTATACGAATGGATTTTAAATAATTTTTAAAGCTGTATGATGTATCTCCAGGAGTTCCAATCCTTCATTCAAGTTTTAAAAAGATATAAGGTGTTGAAGTGGAAAGATTTATTTAGATTGTTTGTTAAGGAAGAGAAAAAGAAGAAGATAAAGAGGATGTAGAAGGAATTACCCAGGTTGAGAAGGTTGTCGGTGTCGGCTAGGGCAGAGGAGGCAAGAGATGGGCGGACGGACTAGGGCAGGCGGAGTTGGGTAGGCGCCGGCTAGGTCAGCCGTCCACGAAAGCATTTGAGATGAAAGAGGATGGGGATCCCGTCTGGAGCTTCTCACGCAAGAGAGCAAGGAATAAGAAGGGGGAGTTCTCTTGGGGGGTTCCGGTTATTGATGTCCGAATTAGAGGGAGACGGAGAGCGAGTAGTGCGAATGAGAGCGCGACCGGAAAGAAGGGGCTTTTTCCGCGCGAATAGATAGGAGGTAGTGGGGGCGGTTTCCGAATAAAAAGAGGGAGAAGATGGATCGTGGGGGTTTGGTTTAAACCGGGCCAACCGAACCTTAGGTTTAGCCCAAACACCTCTTTTAATTTGAATTTTGATTCAAATGAGAGGGACAATTAAGATTTGTTTTAATTTAATTTAGACAGATTTGTATGCTAAAAATTTTTCTTTTGCTAATTGATTATATATATATAACTACTTTTTTTTTTATAGAACTACTGATATGGCTTGTCTTATGGTTTTAATGCAGTGATCGGGGGAGAAAGGATTTAATTAGAGCTGTCAACATTTGACCCGACCCAAAAACCCGACCTGAACCCGACCAGAAAATTTCGGGTTTGGGTCAACTCGAACCCGAACCGGTCGTTCGGGTTAGACCGTTCGGGTTACGGTTTGACCCGGGGTGTTCCGGGTTGACCCGCCAACCTGTTTTAACCTAACCACGCGGACATGCCTCGTGCCGCTGCTGCCACCCGACCATGCGCGCAACCAGGCCCCACGCACTCGTCCAGTCGCCCCGCGACGCGACCTCGCGCGACCCGGCCTCGCTGCTGCCGCGCGACCATGCGCGACCCGACCTAACCCCGTGCGACCCCGCGCGCGACCCCTGGTCTGCTCCGCGCGCGGCCACGCCGCCCGCACTTGAGCGACCACGCCTTCTGCCTTTCCCGAGTCGGGTTCGGGTTCGCATTTCCGACCCGTTTACCTAACTGGGTCGGGTTAGGGTCAACCCGTTTGAACTTGGGTCAGTTCCGGATTCAACCCGAACCCGACCCGTGACCCGAAATTGACACCCCTAGATTTAATGCAGTAAAAAAAAAAAAAAAAAAAAAAAAAAAAACTGAAGAGTAGAGGATGGCATCACCAGCAGTTGACACCACCCACATAGAACTAGTGATATGGTTGTTTTAAGGCCCTAACTCCTGCACAATCATAATCACTCAACTACACTTTGGTTCTTCAATTATAATCCACTACTATTTGATTGGTTCAGATTTGAGATTCTAAATAATATATACGAGTTATTGTATAATATAAAAAAAACAATTTGGCAAATAGTAATAATTTATTAGCAAATTTAAATTAAACGTCAACTAATTCAACTATTGCTGCAAATTTCATATTTTAAATTTCGAACGGTGCAAATTTCATATTTTAACAGTATAATTTTGATTTGTATTTGTATGTGTATTTTAACACTATCCTTCGAATATTTCAAAAATCCTGGGAAAATGAGGGGGAGTATTTAAAGAGAAGCAAGTTAAAGAAATGTGTGACACAACAAATGACACAGCAAGCTAAGATCTGTTAAAGAAACCAAGCACAGCCATTTCCTTCGAAAAATAATGTTAACGCACATGCATTTACACCCTAAAAATGGCACCAAATACAGTTATATGTTGAAAAGAACAAGATTCATTTCATTCCTATCTAGGGCCAGCCTAACTCTAGGATATTACACATGTCAAAGGAAGAATAGAAGGTAAGAATATGCATGGCAAGCTACGTACAGTATGGGAACGAAATCCTCTTAATACAGATTTGCTATCTTCTTAGGTTTAAAGAGGACTTCAAAAGCTATTGCAGCTCCAGGGCCTCCCCTAATTACTAAATCAACTTGGACTGATGGATTAGCAAAGTTGATCAGATTTTCATGCATGGTTTGTTATGGATTTGAAAATTTTGCAGAGGAAACAATGTGGCCTTCATGAGTCACTCCAATTATCATCATCTTCATCACTACCAACACATGCCTATACAGATAAACAAATGCATGTAATATACAAAAAAAAAATCAAAGAGAAATACAAGATTAGCTTCCAAGAAGTCCTAACCTGTCGGATTGTATTCGCTTTTTCCAGAATGGCAACAACCTTTAAATTTGCCGGATGAGTTTTCAAAATGTTTGGCTTTGCTGAAGCTGCTGGTTTCAGGTTGAAAGACTGACAGAAATTTGATGATTTAGTCAGGGTGGTGATAAAGCAGGAAACAAATTTCTATAACCATTCGAACCAGACCTTATTTTTTATTTGTTCCAGTAAATAGTTCCATTCATCTTCTGGTGGCTTTGTCAATGGCCAACCAAGTTCTGAAACCCTCCGCATCTATGACAAGAAATATTTTCACAGTGAAATTCTTATTAGTTCTTGAAGTTAAATAAATGTATGAAGAGAAATCATCATTACCGTGCTTTTATCTTGAGCAACCACAGCCTCTATCAGATGATCCCTTGGACGGTTTCGAATGGAATATGGTTTTTCATTTGGTTTATCACCTTTCATTTCAAGCGGCAAGATATCATAGACATTATATGAATTACCGCCCTTCACAAACATATGATAACCGTAATGGGGAATGTTGTGAGCTGCTATTGGAGATAGTCCTGAGAAGTTGTGATGCTGAACGCCTTCCCCTTCAAAACCGCCATAATCTCCATACATATATTGACAGTTACCATCTCTTGTTGTTGACATGACCGTGAATGAATTCAAAGGTGTCAACGCATCTCTATCAATTATTGGAGGTTCTTGTAATCCTTCCAACTCAAAACCTGCTAGAAACTTGACAAGCTTTTGTCCTGTTTCTTCTAGGTTGCCCGCTTCCAAAAGATCAGGGCGTTGAGGCATTTGATCCTTGAGCAACGGAATGGTAAATGTGTTCTCTCCAATCACTGCAACATTACCATCTGCATGTTTCCCATCTTCTTCAGATGGCATTATCAAAGATAGGTCTGAAGAATGAACCGTTTTGACTTCACAAGATGTAATTTCTAGTTGTTCCCTCAAATCCATGGAAATTGGAGGCAACACTGACAATTTTTCAGACTCTAGCATTCCATCTGTACTTGAAGAAACCTGCTGAAACCTCTCTTTTTGAGCAGATAAAGTAACAAAGGAGCTTTTTCTCTGCTGGCCTGTGTTTTGTCGTAATATGCATGGATTAGTCTTCTCTACTGGTTGAGCTATATGCTCACTTGCAACTAGAGATTCCAGACGAGGTTTAACTATTCTCCACTGCAAAGGGGGAAGTGGTGGTAGGGGCGGTGCTTCCTCATTGTCTTCTCGTATTTGAAATCTGGAGATCATTTCATCTGCCAATTTTTCAAAAGGTTCCCGGGCACTAGTCAAAGAATTGGGAATGATGAAATCTGCAACTAGTGGTGATTCTGAAGTCAATGCAACACGAGCAATGGAACTTCCAGGGTATTCAGTAATATCTTGGAATGGATCAAAGAGGTCAAACTTTGTCTGCTTCGTCTCATCTATCCTTGACGAAGGTACACTCATCATACTGTTGCATCCTTGGTCACACAATGTCACGAGCTCTTGCTCCAAATTATTCTGACTATCAATAGGTTGATCAGAGCAAACTTCATTAAAACGTATGTCATAAGGGTCAATATTATCGGCATCTGTCCTTAAAGGTACTGTAATTGGCTCTTCAACTGCTTGAGATATGGAAGCTTGCTGAGGTTGCACTTCTAACCTTCCAGTATCAACCTGAAAATGCTGCATGCAAGCTTTTGAATCGAAATCTTGCTCATCTTCTCTGCAGCATGCTAAATTCGCTTCATAAGTATGGTGATAAAATTTCAATTGATTATCATCAGCTAATTTAGCATCAGTAAAGTTAGATAAATCTAGAGAAAATAATTGAGAGCTTGAACTTGCACCAACGAACTCATGTTGGTTCCTGTTCCTACTAAGAGGCACAAAAATCTTGCGTTCAAATTTCAAGGATGTCAAATCACTTGAAATAACAGGCTCTTCAGCCTTTTTCTTATGCTGATTCAAGGAAGAATCCTCAGAAAAATGATTTTCTTGAAGCTGTGCATCAAGGTTCGATACATCTAAAGATTGTAACAAGGAAAGATACTCACCATCGGTACCATCTTCAGTGATTTTGTTCTCAGATTTTGAATTAGAATCTGCAATCTCTGATTTATCACTCTCCAATTTATACTGATTCAAGGCAGCATCCTCAGAAATTGGATCTCTTAGAATATTTAAATCAAAGCTGCAGCCTTTTGAAGATTGTAACAGGGAAAGAACCTTGACAGTAGTACCTTCTTCAGAGATCACATTCTCATACTTAGAATCCGAATCTTGATTATTTTCTCTTGAACATATGTTATGCCCTTCAAGGCTGGGATGTAATTCCACGTGAATATCATCAACATTAGCATACACTAATTTATCATCAAATGAGTTGGATAAATCCTGAGCAGATGGCCACCCTCTTGATGCTGCATTATCAAAAATTTCTAGGTCCTCGTTCAGAGCAAACGGCACAAATGGTTTGTTCTGAGAGAGTGAGAATGCTGAGTCTCTAGTAATAGAAGGCTCTTCAATATCTGGGTTTGGCTGACATGAAGTATCAGTCTGTGAAATTAGATCTTTCAGCGAATGTACATCAAAACTGGATACTTTTGCAGATTGAAACATGTGGAGAACCTGGTCATGTAAACCATCGGCAGTGATAACCTTCCCGGCATTTGAATCATTGCTCATACTTTCCTTAAGTAAGAGCTCGTCATACCAAACACTAAGCTTATTAGATACATCCACAAATTCCAATGAATCACGGACATGTGTTTTTCCATTTTTCTCAATCAACTCCAAATCTTTAGGCTGCAATTGAAGTGCATTTGGGTTTTCTCCACAACCTGATCGCAATGGCTCCACCATATCGATGGCAGCAGACTCCTGTGCTTCATCAGCATTAGAGGAATGCTCTAACTCAAAAGCAATGGCTGGAGAGATTGCTGGTTCGCGCTCTTCAACATCAACATTTCTGGAGCTAGCTGGAGACTGTGGATGCACAAGTTCGTCTTCGCTCATAGAAATATTCTTCACTTCAGCAGTTAAGCTTTCAAACTGAAAAATGGATGAAACAATCTCCAGAGAAAAGGCTGAACTTTTGGGTGAAAACTGATCAACAGAATTGGTTTCATTGCCCTCCATTGAATCATGCAAGGAATCTTCAACAACTGTCAAAATCTCTAAAATAGAGCTTTCTGCATGTTCTTGTGGAGGCTTAGGCATCTGACATGTGGTTAACGTCTCAAGAGAAATAATCTTTTCTGAAACCCCTGAAAAATAATCCTTCAATCGACTACCATGAAATAATTCACTCATCAACATTTTTAATTAATACATGAGATAAAATGCTATCACTTACTAGTAAAGCTAGCTCACCTCTATCAACAGGGCATTGCAAGCTAGATTCTAACTGTTTATTTTCTTCATCACTGTCCTCCAAGTAATTTGATGAAGTTTTATTGGCTAAATCTCCTGTCAGCCTTCCTTGTCCATCATCCTTCAAGTCCAATGTTGAATCATTAAAAAATAAAGAAGAAGCCTTCCCAGGTAAAGTACCATCTTCAATTTCTGAAGGATCACATGGCATATCAACTTTATCAGAAATCTTGCCTTCACTGTGTTCTGTTGGATTAATTTCTTCAAGTACATCAGAAGGAAAATCAAGAAAATCAATAAAAGTGGAATCCGTCATACAAGAACTAGAAGAAGCTCCTCCACTTATAGGAACGAAAATGGTTGTATTGGATTGTTTTGGATAACAATTTTCATAATATGTCAAATAAGATGATGATGGTACTAATTTCACATCTTCACCAGTCTTCTCTAACTTACCTGTTTTAAATTTGTTAATTTCAGACCCAGAAGTTGCTTCAAAAACAGTTCCCTTCCATAGTGGCTGATAACTTAAATCAACTGAAGATGTTGATTCTGATATATTATGAGTTTCATCTTTTATTTTTACCGATTTCAAGCTTCCAACATAACCTGATCCAGCGGATTGAGTTTGTAGCTCAAGATTTCCATCAATGGAAGGATCTGTCCCTCGAGATTTACTATTAAAGAAACCTGGATCTAACTTAGTTCTCTCAGAATCCGTCTCCAGTTCCGATCCCATGGTGTTTAAGGCATCAACATAATTTTCCAGCTCACTCTCAATATCATCAGATCTGTAACCCTCATGATCATCAAATAGAATTAATCCACTACTAGCAAAAACGTTGTTCTGATCTGCTGGCTGTCCTGCTGGAAGACACGTATCAGTTTCACCAGACCTATGGTCAAAAGCGTGGCCTACTTTAATCCCAAGTTCCAACAACATCGTGCCTTGATTAGCAATTCCAGAGGTTGGATATACTTTTTGCGAAACACCAGACAGTACAGACATTGCTTCCAAAAATTCATCATCTTCTGCTTTCTGGCCCTCTATTTTAACAATGGCCTCAGCTCTAGGAGAAAGAGGAAGAACTTCCTTTGTTACTATTGAAGGAGCTGTCACTACACCATTTAGATCTTTCCAGCTGTCTGAAGCAAAATTTATACTAGTCATAATGAGTGAATCAGTTAAAATTTTTCAAAGATCATTTTGCTCAAGTGATTTTTCTTCCAGAATACCTTCCATATAGCTTTGTTTACTTATATCTGAAACTATAAAGTTCTTGTGTTTCAACTTGATATGCCTTGTTGGATATTTCTCTATTACTTGTTCAGAAGCAGTAAGTTCAGAACTGTATGCAATGCAAAATATTAATCATGACTTTATCAGATTTACATAAAGATATGCAGACTGATCAATGGCTGTAACACCTCAAGAAAAATTAGCTTACTTGCCGATAATTGATGTAAAAAAACACTCACTCTTACTACTTCTACAATGTGATCCCTTTTTCTGTAGGAAAATTAAAAATCAGAGTTAAGAATTACTGTTTAGTATCAAAGAATAATTTTGATCACTTGTATCATTTGATATCTTGAAATCTAAAGAGAAACATCCAACTAGTGGCAAACGTATGTTCACAGCACAAAATGCACAACAGACCTGTGAAAATATGTTAATTAAAAGATACAGACATTAAATGTGCATTTCTAAAACAAGGAACAATTACATTGAGTTTTGGAGCCCTCTTTTCTCCGTGAAGCTTTGGTTCCATCATCAGAAAGGTGGTTGAATGTGTCTTGAAATACGAAGGATCTGAGTACCTCTTCAAGCATGCCCCAGCACCAGCAATATCAAACCTGAAGAAATACTTTAAGTACTCGCTGGCCAAATTGACATGACAAAAAGAGAACACATGAAGAATATAAATACAACAACAACATCAAGCCGTTGTCCCACTATGTGGGGTCGGCTATGAAGCACATAAATTCAAAGAGAAAAGAAATACGAAACAGATATATCCAATGGCTAAATAACTCACTTATCCATTATGAATAACCGTGGAGGACCACGGCATTCTTCATATAAGTCCAATATAAAACGAGGCATATCTCCTTGTGTGACTAAATTCTGATTCACTATAAGATTAGAATGCCAGTCGATACCTGGAATGTTATGTAAAATCGAATGAAAACATTTAAAGAAACGAGAATTTCTATATGTACAACTATACTATACAATTCATTTACTTCATCAAAATAGGAAAAAGAAAACTATACTACAATTTGAAGCTAAGACTTGACCTGCATTATAAGCACAATGTGAATAATCAGTTCTACAGAATAATACTTTTTCTACTGATGGAAACTCTGCCTCTATTTGCTGAACACGCAACATCAGCTCATGCCCTCTAGCAGAAGTTGCCATCACTTCTTCATGCAAGTCATGAAATATCTCTGCAGCAAATCTGTGTTAAAGGATTGATGAAGTCATCAGGAAAAAATCACCTTATGGCTGAAAATAAATCATAATCAAGAGGACTGAATAGATAAATCATTATGAAGTAAAGAAGATTCAGAAAATCTGTGGCAAAAGATTAATGCAGTCTGCTGACATATGATTAAAAGCAACAAAGAATTCGAATGAATCACATGATTTTTTTATCTTCAAAGGAAAACCATAAATTAATTTAAAATAAAATAAAATCTTGCAGTACAACCATGGGTTCTAAAATTGCTTTAGTTTCAAACCCTGAAGTGCTGACCACTGCTAAGAGAAAGAATTTACTACATACATTGAAAGTTCATCTATTCAGCAGAAGAACAGTAAATCAAAGACCATAACAAATAAAAGGAGGACAGAAAAATGCATCAATCTGCTAAAAATAGAGACAAAAACAAATGAGAAAAATTGTATTCACTTGATTAAAAAAAAATAGGAGATATGCATACTTACAGGTGCTAAACAATGCCAATTACTAGTCCTAAAATTAAGGAATAATATGTAATTAATGGGAGATAAATAAGGAAGACAAGAAATGATAGATTGATGAGATGGATAATCATCCGATTGTTGATTTGATAAGAGCACATGGATTACTTGATAAGGATTCATTGATGGGCCACTGTAATGCTCTTATAGAATTTTCATACTCCCCCTCAAGCTAAGAAAATATGTTGATCATTCCTAACTTAGAAGTTAGGTTGTTGAATTGTGATTGATCAAAGATTTTGATCATGATATCTGAAGTCTTATTGGAGTGACCTGCATTTTAATAATCCTATAATCTTTTTTTTTTTTTTTTTCATTTATAAAATGTCTATCAATTTATACATGCTTAATTTTATCACGGTGGACTAGATCTTTGGCAATGTTAATTGTAGCTTGATTGTCACATATGATAACCATTGGTTCTTTAATGTGAATATTTAGGTCTTCCAACAACCTTGTAGGCACATTCCTTCACAAATTCCATGTGCAATAGCCCTAAATTCTACTTCAGCGCTACTTGTAGCAACAACCGTCCATTTTTTACTTCTCCATGATTTTTTAGAAATTATGGACCCAACTCAATCAACATCAGTAAATAGATTTATACTCCTATCTATTTCTTTTTTAGGTACTTTAGTATCCTAAAGGTGTTTCTCAATGATAGTATTTATAAATCAGCTAAGCATACTGATAGAATAATAGATGTTAGGACAAGTATGATAGAGATAAATAAAATTTCTAACCAAGTACCGGTACCTTTCTTTGTCACTTTGGAGAGTGTCTCCATTTGATCATATTTTGTTAATAGGATCATCCCAGTTTCTTTTAGTTTCTTTTAACAAATCGAGTGTTAGTTGAGATACAAATGTAACTTTCTTAATTTTCTGATTTATATGCTCAAAAAATATTTATAGGTTTTCATATCATTAATTTCAATTTCATTGGCTAAGATCTCTTTTAGGCTCTTTTTATCTTCCTCATCATTAACAAATAGGATAATATCATTAACGTAGACAATAAGGATAGTTTTTGACCAACAGTTGATTTCTTTATAAATAACGTGAGATTAACCCGACTTTAAAGCATCCATATTTTTTCAATAGTAGTAGTAAATTTCTCAAACTAAACACTTCAAAATTACTTTAAGTACTACAAGGATTTCTCAAGTTTTAAATTTTACCATCATTGTTACTATCTCAAAATGTTGGCCATTAAAAGAGAAGCATAATATTAAGTTAAGTGTTGCATAGATGAGGATGCTCAAGTGGATGAGTGGCTTTATTCTTCAAGATAGAATATGAAATAAGCATATACATGAATAGGTTGGAGTAGCTCCAGTAGAAGACAAGATTAGGGATGTTGACCCTAATACTAGTGTCGGGATCGAGTCGATCGCGCAAGGTGGGTTTCAAAAGCAAAAGAGCTCGAAATCGCGCAAAAACTCACCCGACACGTGTTGACCGAAAACCCAAAATCGTCGAGATGACCTCCGTTCGCGAAACGGACAACGCCGATGCGTCCGGAGCAACGGAAATAGCAAAGATCGACACCCATATTGATGGGGGTCGCCGGTTGGCAAAAATTTAAATTTTGGGCACGCGAATCGAGGCGACAACGTTTGCGAGTGGCGACGCGGCGACCAACTTGATGCAAGATTAAAAAAATTATTTTTATTTTGTGCAATATAATAAAAAAAAATTAGGAAGAGGGGGAGAAAGAGAACTTTTTTAAATAAAAAAAAAATTCCAAAATCCCTAATATATCCCCACTTAACCTCATAACCCTCCTCACTCTCCAAACCGCCAAATCCACGATCCCTCCTCTCATCTCACGCTCTTCCTCACGCCAAGGAGCGGTCAGCCTCTCTTCTCCCTCCAAGCAAGGTAATCTCTCCTTCTCCTTCTTCTTCTTCTTCTTTCTCCATTCTCCATAGCCCTTCTTCTTCCTTCCCTCTTCTTCCTCTTCCTCTTCCCCATTTTTCTTTTTCTCTCTTCCTCTCCCATTATTTTCTCTCATTTCCTTCTATTTTCTTCCTCTCCTCTCTTCCCTTTTCTTCTTCTTCTTCTTCTTCTCCTTCTTCCTCCAACCTCTCTTTCTCTAAACCTACAAAACTCTAACCCTATTTTCTTTTTTATCTCCACATCCATCCCATAAACCACCCTTCACAAAAAACATTTCCCTACACCTTCTACACCCTCCCAATAAAAAAAAATCCATCATCCCTCATATTCTCTCTCTAGAACGAGAAAGAAATTTCTTCATGAATGGCTCCCTTTCCATCCCAAGCATCTCTCCTCTCCACCATGCCTCCAAATTCCCTTCCTAGAGAGAGAAAAAAACTACTCTCTCTCTTTCTCTCTCCAAAATTGAGAAGAGAGCGTTTTCTCTCTCTAAACCTCTCCACCCACTTCCTTACACCTCCTAAACCCCACTCCATGCAAAGCCCCATCAAATCCTCTCTTTCTCACTCTAGAAAGAGAGCACACTCTCTCTCTTTCTCTCTCTAAAATTGAGAAGAGAGGGATTTTCTCTCTCTAAACATCTCCACTCATTTTCCTACACCTCCTACGCCCTTTCCACAAAAAAACCTTTCTTTCCTCTCCTTCCCTCTCTTTCTGTCTCTAGAAAGAGAGCTCTCTCTCTTTTTCTCTCTCTAGCTTTTGTTTTCAAATAAAAAAGGCATATATGATTAATTTTATTGCATAAATAATAATAATAAAAAAAATTTAATTACGCATTGCAGGTTTCTCACCGTCGCCACCATTCACCGTCGTCGTCTCGATTACTACACACCCAAGGTAAAAAGCCCGACACTAGCATTTTACATTTATATGCATGAAATAAGTACTCGTGGCCGCTTTTGTTAGCGAGTGAGGAAACATAAGTACCCATGACCGCTTTTATCAGCGAGCGAGGAAATTCATTATTTGTAAAAGAATTGATTAATTAAGTACCCGTCACTGTTTTTAGACGGGGAAAATGTTGTACTTTAGACATGTATTTAAAGACCCCGTGACCGCTTTTGATAGCGAGCGGGGAATGAGATTGCGGTCGCGGTGTCATTTGACACCTACCGTGACTGCCTTTCTTGGCAGGCGAGAAGGCCTTACACACTCTGATGCAGCCCCCTATGCAGGGACGACGCCGAAGTGCTGCCGAATTTTTCAACAAGAATCCATGACTTAGAAAATTTTAAAAAAGATCTAAAATCCACCTAAAATTCTAAGTCAACAAAAAATAAAACACACGACACCCTAAGCTCCCGACACTGGAAAACAAATATAAAAAAAATACAAATCAATGTGAAATGCAACATACAGTGAGTCTTCAAGGAAATTAGTTGTTCGCCAGTAGGTAGGAATCAAGCCTCTTCCTCATAACTCATGACTTGCACACCTAAATCCATCACCAAAAGCTCCTTACAGAAATGAGATGGGAAGAAATGAATTGAAATCCCCTCCTATTTATAACCTTGAACTCGAATGATTAGCAGGCCCCACCAGCCTAGGATCCCCTTGCTACAAGACAGGGAAGGTACACCTGCGAGTCCCACCAGCTTAGGATCCTAAGATGCCATTTTGAGGCTTTGGTCTTAGATTTCTATTCAAGTATTTACCAATAAGTGAAATACGAGCGTAAATACACCCGGATATGGTTGATAATTATGTTAAAAAAAGGGGAGGGGGGTAAAAGTAAAAGTAAAAAAAAAATTACCTTTCCTACAAGATGTTTTTGTATTCATCGTAAACATGTAGGGATCCCCGCACATCCCCGGTAATTTTCCGATTGAACCCTTTGTGATAAAAAAATATTCGTCACATTGCAAGTCACGGGTGCTCTAAGTAGTATGCGCGCCAGCTGTTAAAGTTAGGCGGCTCGTACATCCCGTGAATATATGTCTTCAAAAAGAAACAAAATAGCGTATTCTTATGTGTCACGGGTTGTACGACACCTAATTAAAGTAGGCACATCACGCAAAACCGCTGAAAAAAGTGTGTCACCTAAGAGATGAAGAGTTTGATAGGGGACATATGACGAACTTAAACATACAAGACATAACAAGCAATAAGTGCAAATGTGTGCGGGGTTGTAGGAGACCCGTTATGTATGCAAAATGTCATTTACGCACATGATTTTAAATGAGTACAACGAATGTGAGCACTTACGATCTGCTGAGGAAGACCCGTCATGTCCTCAGAGTGCTACCCTAAAACAAATAAAGAAGACCTTCAACAAGCGCAAGCTCCTACGAGCCAAAAGCAGGAGATTAGTTAGTGCACTACAATCTACCTGCACAAATTATGCAAGTAGTGCATGACAATCTACCTGTGCAAAGCAGCGAACAACTCAATCCAGAAGCTGCTACGCCCCGCCACCGGATCTGCAACACTCGTACAAGCAGACAGAAGGCGTACATAATCTCTCAAATGAAATATTGTGTGCATTCAAATTGCAATTACTTGCACAACTAAATTATTTTGAAATCCCCCTGCACCTACACCGTATCTTGTATACACATAGGTACACTAAAGGGGAAAATATAATCTCAACCCACATGGGCCCCGGCGAGTGTGTTGTAGGAACACACGTGACGCCTAAGGATGCTGCGCGGGTCGATAAGTAAATGAAAGTTCGAAAGCGATCCTTCTATGCAGATCAATAGGAGTCGATAGGGTTCGAACCTTCAAACAAATACACGGTTGTGGGGACCGGTGTATTTGTTTTAATACATTCATTTTAGGCCTTCAAGGCCTATAATCAAGAAAATTCACTAAATAAAGGCATGAAGCCTACGAAACCCGATCCTCTTAAGCATGTAAATAGGAGTAGACAGGGTTCAAATCATCGGATAAATATGCGGTCACGAAGTCGACCAGAATATTTATTTTATACATTCATATTAGGCCTTCAAGGCCTTTAACAAAGAAAATTAACAAACAAAGGCATAAAGCCTACGAGAAACCCGATCCTCGGTCAACAGCTCGGCCGAGTTGACAAGGTTCAATCAACAAATGGAAATGACCCCACATACCCCGATGATGGTCGCGTTGAATGCAAATCTCAACCGGATGGGTTAATTCCAATATTCAAATGTCATCTCAAAAATCCAAAATTCTAAAAATCCAAGAAATATTTAAAGTTGAAATAAATCCATCACCACTTAAAGCAAAAATTCATCCACCCTCCGCAACAGTTTGCTGGAGTGGACAAATCTGAAAATTAATTCAGCTCACAAAGAGTTAAATGCCTAGTCGAAAATATCACTATGATCCATTCTCAAACAATCTCTTGTCAGTAAAGATGTGGTATGTGTCCTCTAACCGGCGATTTTGTCGCCAAATGACATCGCAGGATAAACGGTTATGACCCGGGGCCCTCTGAACCGAGTGGTTTTGCCGCCAAATGGCATCACGAAATACCGGTTATGGCCAGAGCCAATACGTTCCTTATTGGCATAAAATCATTGAAATATAAATCAATAGGATATGATTGATATGGCACAAAGCCCTCTATTAGCTAAGGTGGTTTCAAATTAGACCCATTAGGCAAACATTCACCCCAAGTCTACAAGGTCCCCTTGGACAAAACAACCCATGGCTGTCGACAATGATCCTTCTGTCAGGTTGGATCGACTACTTCCTCTGACTAAGTGGACCAGGGACCACGATGGCCCGGGACAACGGAACCATGGGATCTTGATCGGGTCTATCTTCCATTCCTCTACCATCCGCTTTAAGTGCAAGATGGTGAAAATTTCTATTTTAAATACAAAACCTTCAAATTCCCAAACATCCAAATCTTCAAATTTCCAAAATTTCATACATATGCTACTACTATATGTCAGATAACACGTATCTCTACGTATCTGATTGACGATTAGCCTTAATTGAAAGTTCTCTCTCGTGATCGGGAGGGGTAATTAACTATAGAGGCTTGCGCCTATAGAAAACCAGAACTCATTTCATAAAGTCCTTTATTGCGTCCTCCCACCTGACGTAGAGATGCGTCCTCCCAGAGCTAAAATCGCGCTAAAAAACGAGAAATGCCAAGCAAATACCGAGCAATACCAAACAATAACGAGGAATATCATCATGTGAAGACCAATACCGAGCTATACCGAGCAATACAAAAAAATACATAGTTTTTCCTAGAGAAAACTCGGTATGTGCTCGGTATTGCTCGGTATAGCTCGGTATAACTCGGTATTGGTCTTCACATGATGATATTCCTCGTTATTACCAAATAATATCTAGCAATACCGAGCAAAAACCGAGTTTTTTGGCGTTGGGAGGACGCATCTCTACGTCAGGTGGGAGGACGCAATAAAAAAATTCCGCAAAATGAGGGCGACATCTCTGTGTAGTGTCTTATCTACAAACTCGTCTACCTTCCAAAATTTACCCCGGAACTTAAATCCGTTAAAATTCCCTCGGCTAAAAGATAAAAGGAATAATCAGTGCGGGCAGAGGCCAGGGCTGAATTTTTGGAGCCCACAAGGGAGTCACCTTAAATGGTTTGATCACATAAAAAGGCAGCCTTTTGATGACCCGATTAGGAAAGTGTTGACATGTATACTGTATGCAAACAAAAAGAAATTTTCACTCAAACCTTGTACCTGTCCGCATGGTTTAAAATTGCGCAATATGAAGCTCGCCTTGAGGCCCGCCTTTGGGCAATTCCAGTGAAAAGCGCCTTGAGGCTTACTCCTCAAGTTTTTTTTATGAGGCTTGCGACTCAACTTGGTTGAGGCCCGCCTTAAGGCGCGCCTCGCCTCACTGGCGTGAGGCTTACGCCTCAACCGATATATATTATTTGAGTATTATATAAAAATTTATTTTTAACATTTATTGGCACTTAACACAATTTTTTTATTATAAGGCTCACGCCTCAAAATTCCTTGAGGCTTACACCTCACCTTACCAAAAAAAAAAAAAAAACGCCTCAATACCTAATTGCACATTTTTAAACATGGTGATGACAGTGCTGATGACTTATGAGTTCTTATGTGATATGTCATTGCTATTTATTTTTGGAATTATATGTTAATGAAAAGAATACTGTGATTTGGGAAAGATGAAGTTTGAGTTAGACTATATTTCATGTTGTTTTATTATTGGGATATTTTGATTTCACTTCATATCTTGTACATTTTATGTTTTATATATTATTTACTCATTAGTATATACAAAATTTATCATTTTATGTTTACGCAATTTTTTAATTTTGAGGCTTACGCCTCAAAACGCCTTGAGGCTTACGCCTCGCCTCACGAACGAAAAATGCCTCAATAACCGATTACGCAATTTTAAACATTGCCTGTCCGGTTGCACGTCAATTTCTCCACGGACGCCGCTCAAATCCTACGACACGTTCTCCGCACGTTTTCGTATATCGACGCCACTCCGCTGAGCGTCCTTTTCGTGCATAAGTCCTACTCAAATCCTGCATAAATCATGCACAAATCCTACTAAATCATGCACAAATCTTATATCCCGACAGCCTTTTAGTTCAACCCTACCCAAATCTATATGAATCATGTATCCAAATGGCCTCGTTTAATTAATTATAATTAATCACAATTAATTAATATTAATTATAGTTGAATTAAATTAATTACTATTAATTATACTTAATTGTGATTAATTTTGATTAATCCTAATTAATTATTATTAAACATAATTAATTATTACTTTTAATTAATTACTTAATATTAATTAATAATAATTAATAGTTGTAATTAAAAGAAGAGAAAAGAAAGAAAAGGAGTGTGCCTTGAGCCTCGTGCATTGCCTCAATATACGTGCCCTTGATGCCAACATCGCCTTCGTTGCCCCAACGCAGCCAACATCACCTCTGGAAATCCCTGCGCAAAGTTATAAAGTTCCAAATTGTATCCTAGGTGCGTGTGACGTGTTATAGGAAAAAACCCGGTGTTATACCTGCGATGAGGCAGGTAGGCCCTGTACACACTTTAGTGTGGCAGGGACAACTTTAAGTACTTGTACGCAACTCTGTGCTAGCGGGAAAACAACAATACAATTTCAAACAAGTACCTCTAAAGACCCATACAAGCCTTTCTTAGTATGGTGGATTTAAAATCACGGACGCAGTGTCTTTAAACACCTACCATACACGTTTTTCTTAGCGTGGTGGGAAGGTCCAGCTCCCCAAACTTCTCTCAAGCGGGGGATATGCTGGGGTGTTGCCAAAATTCAAAGTGAATATGAACACGATTGAATAATAAGGGACCTAATTCAAATTGAATTTGAACTAGACATCAGGGAACAAAACCCTAACTTCTAAAATGCACAATTAACTTAAAAATGCAAATCCTAAAATGCAATTCATGTCATTCAAATAAATATGCATGAAGAAATAATAGGGGACTCGTGATGAACAAGGCCTCGAAGCACACAAGCAATGAATGATAATTAATTTACAGCATCTAAGCAATTACAAGTGAACAACAATCACCAACACTTGCAATTACATGGCACACAATGCATGATGCCGATAGATGCATGATAAATATAATGGACTCCTACAATAGTTCCCATGCAGTTAGGTGCATTGTACTTGCAAGCAACATCAACTGACTGCAGAATGCATGGATGTCTCCTACATACAACAACGAAAGCCGTAATACAAGAAACAATCAACATGCATCTTGAAATAGTGATACACGCAAGCAATAACAGGAGGCCAATCGTGTCTGTAGAAGATTAAACAAAGACAATAACAGACATAAGGAACTGAATGTAGCGACGTCTTGCAATGCACGGGTGAAGTACGAAAAGCCTACAGTGAACATTGTAATATCTCTGTAATTGATATCAGTGTTAGTTCACTTGTAGATGAACACCACCATTCCCTGCAAGCAATGACGGATGATATGATCTATTTGAAGATAACAACAATGAGTATATCGCAAGTAGAGCGGATCTCTTATGGACACAAATATATACAACACCTACAAACAACTGTAGGAGAGTGGTTAAGTTATAGCAGTCCACCTATGGGTGATGACAAACAACATGCAACAGGTGCAAACACCTAAGGGTTATTGTGAGAGATTCATTGCACTTGATACATGTTGCTGACTAACTAGTGCAGGGTAATCGACAATAAATGCATGTTATTGGTGGTCAACAGCAACATGCATATGAACAAACTAAACGGACACCTACAACAACGATGATCGAGATGCTGCAAGTACGTTGGGTATAAAGGCAACTCGATGTACGAAAGAAACCCGTTAATATATCGTTAAAGAAAAATTCCAACTACAACTCGAAATTGAATAATCTTATGAATGATTCTGCAGAGTCAAAGAATGAGCAGTTGAAGAAGAAGAAAAGATGTCTTATTCTATCGTCTCTTTGGAAATACTGAGGCTCCCGAACATATATTGCACTATTTGGGTGAAGATCCGGAGATCAAGCCTCACAACCCAATGTACTACATGTTCAGGTCAAATACTAGAATTTCATTAAGACATTATAGATGACCTTACACTCTGTCTTGTTTATGTTTTTACATGCACATTTTCTTCTTCCTAAATGGGTTCATAGTAATTTGAAATTAGAAAATGTTTAAAATAATCTCTAGTCTTTTTATGAGGTCAATTTTATCCTAAACACTTCAATATGCCCAATTTGGCCTCTTAGCTTTTCAAAATTGATCCAAATTAATCCTAAAGTTTGAATCCAAGGAGAAATTTTTGGATAGTTAAGGGACTAATTCGGATCAATTTTGATGAATTAAAGGACTAAATTGGTCTTCAATAATCAAGGACAAATATGGACCCCACAAAAAGTTCAATGACCATTTAGAGCATTTTTCTAAACTTGAAATATTAAAATTTGAGAGGTTATAATACCAAAAATGTTGTAAGCGCGCCAAAATGTACATAAATATGCATTTATAATTGTTGGTAAATTGCATCTTGATGGCCATATTAAGCACCAAATTAAAATCCGGTCTACAATTTCCTAAAATTTGCATTTAAATCCCTCGATTTGTTCTGAGGTGTAGCACATGAAATTTATCAAGCACTGTTGTGAAGTTCACTGTTAATAAGATTTTGAAGGACTAAAATACTCTCTCATTCCAATTGCATCAAATCTTCTACATTCAGAGCCTACTTGCACCTAGGTTGTGTTTGAAAGGTCCCTTTACTATGTTGGGCTGCATGTACGTCTAGTTAACAACGATAATTACTAGGGAATAATCAGTAGTTATTATTAAGAACCAATACATAATCCAACATAGAGTGGCCTATATACGCTTTTTTTCAAATTAAAAAAAAATCATGGTTGAGTTACAACAACAACAACAACAAGCCTTTATCCCACTGTGGGGTTGGCTACATTAAATCCTTTGTGTCCTATTAAGAGTCAAATTCTCATCTAAATCTAATAAAGAAATGTCATTTCTAATATTTTCTAACCAAATCTTTTTAGGTCTACCTCTACCTTTCTTAATATAAGTCAAATCAAATACATCTACTTTCCTAACTGGGTCATCGAAAGGCTGTCGTTTTATGGTTGAGTTACAATTAGCCCCAAAATGTAGGGAGATAAATTCAATTTGCCCAAGTATTGTTTAGCATCTCATTCTTCTACATGTATTTTTTCTCATTCATGAATAGATTCCTAGTGATTTAAATACTTTGTTACTCATTTATGCATAATATAACCAGAAATATTTTGATTTACATAATAATGAGTTGAATGTTACCATCGCTCTGAAGCCAATTTTTCTTTCTAAATATATTTGGAAGAGTTGATTTCCGCTAAATAAAAGAATCTAATCATTTATTACTCGATCTAAATCACCAATATAATCAATATTCTTGGCAGTATATAGACTAAGGGCTCACAAAATTTATTCCACCATTAAGATTAATAAAATAGTAGATCTTCACTTAATGGTTCTTTCAAAAGCTAAAAAAAAAATTACCTATATTATATACTATCAATTAACTTTTTCAAAGCATCAACATGTACTATGCTAATCATCAAATCCAAAGACCACAAGCCAAACATAATGAAGTTGCACGTCATTGAAATAGGGTTAGCAAAGTTACCAAGATCCAACACGTTTCTTAATTTCCCAATAAGATTAATTATGGATGAACTGGGGAGTACAGATATCTAAAGCGACAGATTAGACAACGACCAAGTTAACAGCATTAATATCCCCAAGCATACTATTCTAATATATGTTAGACGAAATATTCTAAACATAGCTACAGTCAATAAGCGACCAGAATCAATCTCAATCAACAATGTTTGATCACTGCAACAGTTCTAACACGCATTCCTCATCATCATTTACAAAAAAGTTGAAGTCTGAGAAGACGAAATTCTCGAATTTAATTTTCTAAACGCAAAAGCTAAAAATTAGCACCTGCTCAAAAGCAGCATAAGCAAAATAAAGAAGACATACTATCAAAACACTCTCAAATCCCATTTCAAAGTTCCCACGGCCCGAACCTCCGCGCACATACTAACTGCAAACTACTTAACAAAAAATGCAACAAAATGGACTTTCAAAGAGAAAAATAAAATAAAGAAGAACTAGACTTACTCCGAGAGGTCTCCTAGCAGCCTCAAGACTCCAACAAGGCCAGCCATTGCCACTCCCTCGAGAAGTGCCTCTGGATCATCCTTGTTCGCCGCCCGATAGACCTCCGGATTCGCTGCTGCATACTCGTTCCTTATCCGACACCTCACCATCGGCATTTCAGCCACCTGCTAAAGAACCCCAAGAACGAAAAAACTAGGTTCACAAGGTCACGCCTCCGCCATTTCTGCTCTGCTACGATGAGACCTCTCTTTCCGCATAAATATTCGGAGCTGGGTAACGGCGAGAGCGGGGAAGGACTGATGAGGCCATTTAATTATCGGAAATAACTATTCCGGTCCCACCACTGAGGTGACCCACCAAACGGCGCGGCTTTTTTCATCGGGGAACCCATGATTTTTGGACGTCGCGCGAAAAATTATTAAACGGTAGCTCTTATTTATAGATTTATTATTTTCAAAATTTAGACAAAAATCAAAATAATTTTTTAATTTTCCATGAAGGAACAAAAAATTTTTTAATTATATTAAAAAATATTTAGATTTTCCTATTTATAAAAATAAATAAAAAAAATTTCATGATGGGACTATATTTATTGTTCTTTAAAGAATTGAAAGATCAAAATAATTTTTTTTAAATATTTTAATTTTCATATTTATAAAATAAATCAAAAAATTTCAAGATGGGACTATATTTATTCTTTTTTAAGGAATTTAAAGATCAAAATAATTTTTTAATATAGTTAAGAATTATTTTGATCTTTCATAAAGAATTGAGGAGCAATTTTAACAATCTTAATTATTTTTATATTAATAAATTTCAATTGATTTAAAATTAAAATTATTGTGTCCTAGAATATTCCCGGCTGTAGAGAAATATAAAGTTTAGCGTCTTAGCTTTATAAGAAGATTCATAACACATATAGTTAAAAGAGTATGATGTGTCGTTCATAAGAGACACCAGTTTTTGTATTGAAACTCCTAAAAGGGGAAGAAATCACGGGGCTTGACCCAGCTTGAAGGAATACATTAGTGTTTGCAGTAGATTACAAATGAGGCACTTCCTTGGAGGGAAGGTCTTGGCTTGATGCAGTAAATATGCATCATATAGAGTACATTATATGGCGGGAATTGGAAGAATAGGTATTGACAAGTTTATTTGGTCGGCAGAATCATAGTCGGTGGGAGACGAAGGTTGAAAAGACTGTAGTTGGGTGACTATGGTAGGAAGGATCGTAGTCAGCGGGCGACGGAGGTCAGAAAGATCGTTGTCTGGAGATGGAGGTCAAAAGATCTATACTAGACAGGCGACAATGATCAGAAAGACCATAGTCTGACGACAGAGGTTGGAAAGATCATAGTTTATCTTTTGACTCCATGATCAGATTTATTAGCTTGATGGCCTAGATAATGAAAGAATACTTTTAAGGTTGAAGCCTATAATAGCTCAAACTCGTAACTATCGAGATATTGTCTGTTTTGGCCTAAGAGCCTCACAATTTTATCCTGATGATATAACTTTCCAGTAGGTCTACACCAGCCAGAAGATGAGAACTAAGTGTCATGCAAGAAAAAAGTGCTACACATGGGAGCCACCTCTTGAACCTTATATGGGACAAAGTGCTACATGGCGGAAGCCATCACTTCATCTTGTAAGGGCCACCTCTAGAATATATATTATCTGTTTGGTGTATAATTCTGGGATAAAGATACTGACAATGATGTTAGTTACTTAAGTGGAGGAGATTGTGAAACCCCTTAAGTAAAATAAGTTAAATTCTTAAACATCGAGGCGCCTTTTGATGTAATGGCTAGAATTTTTGAAATAAACTTCTTAGTTAAGTGTATTCATCCCAGGACAATTCAGAGATGGGTGACCTATTGGGAAGTTTAACCAACATGATAAAATCATGAACCTCTTAAGTTAAAGCAGACAATATTTTGATAGTTAAGAGTTTGAGCTGTTACAAAGCCTCCTTATTTTTAAGGTGCAGTGAAACCTCAAACAATTAAAGATTGGTTGATATTATTTGTTGTACTTGTAGGTTCAGCATTTGGAATGACATGTTTCACCTGATTGGAAAAATCCTCAATAAGAGAATTTGGGGAGACAAGAAGTCCATTGATAGCATGTAATGTCCTAAAAATAAAAAAGTGTTGTTAGTTGTGTTCTTGTCCGTTGAAGAAGTCGAGAGCTGGTGGTGTGATGCCCCAAGATCTAACTTGGAAAGAATGTCAATCAATTATTCAAACAATTTACCAGAGTTATCTAAAACCTTCAATTAACAGTCTATCAAACATCTATAAAATTTAAAACATCGATATACAAGTCGATCCAAACTCAAAAGTTCATATACAATACTCAGGAACTACGCTACAATCACCAGTTCTGAAATCTATCCTGAGTACGAAAGAATCACTATCAATCAAAAGACAAAAACCTGAAGATCTGGATCAATTTCTATCTTCTGCTCCCTTGCCCTGACCTGAAAATGTCAACCACATATAATGAGCTTTACAAAGCCCAGCAGGTCACCTAATACCTATAACTGAAATCAAAGCACGGCTATGCTATCAATATGCATGTCAGTCAATCACAGTCAATCAAATCTATTTCAGTCAATGGTCAATGAATCGGTGCAATACGGAAATCTATAGTCAATAAATCCAGTCAATGCAGCAGCAGGCAAATTCATAAATCAAGCTCGATCAATTCAAATCAATCTCGAAGAAATCCGTACATAGAAGAAAATCAGTCAATCCGTCAAATCAATCAAGTTGTCGAATCAATCAATCCGTTAAATCAATCTCTATCAAATCAAATCAATACGGTCTAATCAGTAATATCTATATGCGAAATCAATAAATCCATAGGTAGTAGTAACACTGAATCCATAAGCAGAAATCAATGAATCTATAGGCAACAGTATCAATGATTCTATACTATTCATGTCCATGCTATCAATGCAATATCTATATCCATCCATTTCTATATCAATGCTCAATGTCGATGCACAGCAATCAATCAGTGAAATCAATGAAATCGTACGATCTAATAAATCCAATCAAAGTCGATAAAGCAGAAATCTATAAAACAATGAATCTATAAATCAATACAGTAAACATGCAATTCAATACTATATACTGGACAAGTAAAATCAACTGGTCATGTTGCTGTTGTAGAATCCGTTGCTGTTGTAGTACGTTGGTCTATCAATAAGAGTCGTCACTCTTTTTGCCCGTCGGCATATAAAACTCCTTATAACTCCCAATCGTTATATCAATGATCAATGGTTTAAAGGAAAGCCCGTCGGCCCACCATCCTGTACAGGTCAATATCAATCTTCACCAACGTTCAACCAGGTTCCACTTGGGTTCCAGTATCAATAGTCAATCAATAATCAGTTCAAAAATAAATCCATAATCGATGCAATAATCAATATTAAATCAATCCAGTACAATCATATCAATAGTCATACACATATCAATTCAATCTATCAATTCCTGAAAATTCGGAAATCATACGAAAATCGGGCAGCGTAACGGCAGTCGGTCAAATTTACACAAAAATCCTGCAAAAAGACACGATTTCCAAATTCTACCAAATTACAATAGAATATCTATAACATCAATACAAGACTATTGTCATATAGAAATCAAATCAAATCAAGTCCTGATATTTTTCTATTCGATTAAAATCGCGTAGAATCAATTCCGACCGGTAAAATCTTCGCAGAAAATACTCAAATCGTGTACAATAGTCATATCTATAACATACCAAAAGTTGTGCGGTGAAAGTCGTGTCAAATCAAAATCACGTCGAAAAGTCGACTACGAAAACACAAAACGGATCATAACTCGGTCAAAACTCAATATCTTTGAAAACAGAAATAGGGTTCGGAGTCCTTACCACGAGATATTCACTTTTCCCAACAGCAGCGTCGGACGAAAAGCGCTCCGCGGCCTCCAAAACCAAGTTTTCCTCTTTTCCTTTTCTCTTTCTCTCTCCTCAAAACAGATATTTTGTTTTAAAATGATTTTCTCTCTCATCAAAACGAGCTGATTTTCATATATCATAAAGCAGATCGGCCCGGCCGATCGCCAAATCGTCCCGGGACGATCAGACAAAAAAAATCGTCCTGGACGGTTCCCAGGACTATTCTCAGGCCGATATTTTCTACAGTGCAGATCGGCCTGGACGATCCCACTATCGTCCTGAACGATCCTGAGAGGAAAATCCAAATCAGAGAGGAACAGGAAGGGAACGAGGTCTCACAGGTGGTTAGGCCAATAGTGGAAGAAGTTTCATAACTGGGCAAATGCAACAATCTCATTGGAAGATTTCATTAAGATATTTAGGAGTTGTTTGTGTCGCCATGTACTAGGCAGTAGATGCATGAGTCATTTCTGAGGTTAGTCCAAGGGCATAAGATAGCATGAGTCTAAGTTCATAATCTTTACTGTGTATACTTTCGAATTAATTAGTACTTAGTCTCTTTCCAATAACTATTTCAATCAAATTTATTTTCTCTCTTTGATATTAAATGAGATAGTTCATGGCCCAACTTCAACCTATAGAATTGAGCTCAAGCTCAAGTTGGAAGCGACACGAGCTAAGCTCAACTTATTTACACCCCTAATGAGGTCATTTGTCCATTAATTATGTTTAATCAAAGACAATATTCACATATAACATGAGATTACTTTTATTGGAGATTTGAATTCAACCCTAATCATTATCTTAAACTTTTATGTTAATAGATATCCATTAACTAATAGATTGGACTCAATTTAGCCCACCCTCACAAATGACATTAAATATATATATTATATTTCTCGAACATTTTGGAAAGTTTATTGATTAATTATGGCTGATATATATACCTCCTTACCGGCCTATGATCAACCCGCCTGAATTTCCTAATCTCTAATCAAATATGAAGCATTGCAAGATGCATTATACTTGTAACATTCTAAACAATTCAATTGATTGCTTGTAATTTTTTTAAAGAGTTTTAAAAATATTGCTATTTTTTATTTATTTTGAGTATTTAAAATGCATTAGGGTATGTTTCAAAGCCCTTAGATTTACCCCGGGATTAGCATTATATATAATTAATATCCTAAATTGCACAATATAAGTATAAATTCAAAAGTTTTGAAGTCCACCATAACGTATTTTATATCAGAATATTCTATCATATGTAGGGGTGTCAATTTCGGGTCATGGGTCGGGTTCGAGTCAAATCCGGAGCTGACCCGGTATTACTCGGGTCAACCCGAACTGATTTTGCAAACAGGTCAGTTTTTCGGACCCGAACTCGACCCGCTTCGGGTTTGGGTCAACCCAACACGACCCGGTTTCAATCGAGTATATGTAAAAAATTTCTTCTGTTCGAGCTCTTACTCAGCCAAATCTCGTAAATCCATCTTCTGTTCGTGCGCTTACTGAGCCAAATCCCGAAAATCAACCGTCCGTTCGTGGTTACTAAGCCAAATCCTATAAAACCACCGTCCGTTTCGGTTCCGCATTCCGAACACTGGACAGTTCGTGCGTCAGACACTGCAGCTGTGCGACGTGAGTCATTCGACGCAACAGCGGGGCAGCACGTCAGCGGGGGCAGGCGGGTCAACGGGGCAGCTTGACGGGCATACCGACGCGGATGCGGGCAGCTACGGTCAGGGTCGGTCAAAGGGTCAATCCGGGTCATTTTCGGGTTTCTGGGTCAACCCGAACCCAACCCGGTTTCTGAAACAGGTCAAAAACTCTAACCCGAAACCGACCCGATTAGGATTCGGGTCAACTCGAACCCGAAATTTTCGTGTCGTGTTCAGGTCGGGTTTTCGAGTCATGTCCAATATTGACACCCCTAATCATATGTTCTCTCCTCTTGATTTAAGAATTTTTAAAAATTGTTATTGATGAAAGCAAAAAATTGCTAGCTTCATAAGAAAAAAATTAATACTCAATTGGCATTTCTTCCAAGAAAATGAAATAATATGTAATACCAAATTTGCTTGTTTTAGAAGGCCAATAATTAATTCTCAAGATCCCACTATAGATTACTTTCAACAAGAGGCATGAGTTCTCTTTTTGTTCATATTAAGAGTCTAAGTTAATAAACTCCAATTGGACCAAATAATTGACTTGCTAGCTACTACATTCATGCTGGCCACCAACTTCTCCACTTACCCATCCTAGGTTTCTAGTACCATCATGACTGAAATCACTAAGACAAAAGATATTTTGCTCTTTTTATTATTTCTCAATAATCTAAATTATCTCCATATGTTAAAAAATAATTATAAATAATTTTTTCATCGTGTTAATTAATCTTTTATTAAACAAATATTTACAAAAAAAAATCAATTTATAATATGAAGGGAGATTTGCATGCATACAACAAATTTTTTATATATTTATATATTTACTTATATAGCATTCAACTGTCAAAATCATATCATAACATAAATCATAAAAATGTATAAGTTATTTTAAATAAATTAATATTAATGATATTATTTATTTTATTTAACATTTATCATGCATCTCCCAACTATAAATTGTATGCTACTTTAATAATGACAAATAAATTTTTTTTTTTTTTTTACTCTTCTTGATTGCAATGGAGAGATTATATTTTTTATTCAGCCTTTGTCGTTAAGCCTCTGCATCTTTGGCTACACTCAAGATGGATAAGGCGAGAGAGAGAGAGAGAGAGACTAATGAAATAGGAGGTTACATAGCTTAGCCATGAGGAAGAAGTGCTCAAAACATTGCATTGCTAAAGAAGCTTCATCAAGCAGACAAAACTCAGAAAATAAGAGTTTATTTATATGGTAATTGAATAGAGTGGGGATAGAATATGAGAACTTTAATTATATATGTAAAGGAAATGAAAAAATTATCAAGAAAAATTAATATGAATTTAGTTCAATAGCTTCATCTCCACTATCAAATGTGTGGAGCAATCTAACGTTTTGTTTGGGACAGCTTTTTGCTTCTTTATAAAACTATTTTTTAGTATAAAAATTTCTAATTCAAAAAAATTTTGTAATATAAAATTATTTTAGAAAGCATCAAAAAAGCTATCCCAAACGAAGCATAAGCCTTTGTTTGGAATAAGTTTTTCTTACTTTTTTATCTTTTTAGACCGCAACTAGAATTTAATAATTTATGTTTGGTCACTGTTTATTCGCTGCTTTCAAAAAATTTAGGCAATAGGAAGCTATTTTCTACAATAGTTTTTAAAAATTACTTAGGCCTAGTTTGTTTGGGCGTTTTTTGTGCTTATTTTTCTTTAAAACAGTAAAGTTATTTCTTCTTTACTATTTGATTCTTCAAACCACGTTCCCAATAACATCATTTTTTTTCATTTTTTTGTTGTTTTGAGAAAACTTTTTGTACGTGTTTTCTCCGTTAGAAAACTCATTTTCCTGAACCAATGTTTCTTAAAATTGTCTTTTACAAAAATATGGAATAACCAAATAGAGCCTAAAAGTTATCTCAAACAAAGCAATAAAAATGTTATCTCAAACAAAACCTAAATGGGCTTTCTAATGATGAAAATATTCCAACAATAGAGTTTCTATTAGTAGTCTAATGAGAAACGTTTTTGTTAGGTAAGATATGAGTGTAAAACATTTTTGTTAGGTAGGATTTTTTTTTGTCTCATTAACTGTGGATTAAATATTTACTAAAAAAATTTGTTAATATAAAAACTGATTGGTTGGTTTTTTAACATATTTTCAGTTAGAGCTATAGTTAATAAAAACATTTAACGAATTACTGTCATTTATCTCAAAAATTTGGACATTTCATACTATAGTCTTAAGACAATTAAATGATGAATGAATTCTTTATGATCAAACACTTCGTCGCCCGACTATAGTACTCTGATACCTCTGACTATGGATCTTTGACCAAACAAGTAGGCCAATGATCCCTTAAAAACATCTCTTATGCCATTTGGTTCTTCCTACCAATCATATAATGTGTTCTACACAATGTATATTTATTATGTTGTGTTGATGTCTTCCTCTGAGGAAGGAAATCATTTGCAATAAATGACATATACAATTAGAATCATTTCAATTGGGTTAGTTCCCGTGATTTTCCCTTGAGTTTTTAAAATAAAAAAGTTATATTATCTCTTATGTTTTCCATTCTTTCTCTTTATTTGTGTGCCTATTGGGTCTTCGTATAAAGCTAGGACATTAAACTATTTATTTCTCACCGCCACGAATGTCCTAGCACACAACAATATTTAATTGCTATGTTAATTTCTTCTTTAAGTGTTTCAATTATGAGTATCTGAATTAATGGATTTTTGAACAAGTTTAAAGTGTTCAATTGCACACCAATTTGAATCCTCATTTCATAATTGAATCAATCTTTGACTCTTTATTTGTACTAACTTCCTAAAGACCCAAATAATATTCTTATTATTTTGTTAATTTTGTGATAGTCCTCCATTATTTGAACATTTTAATATGAAAAAAAAAAAATTTTTGAGATTCTTAAGAGGTGTTAACTCTAAATTATGATATATTATATTAACTGTTGATTTATCTTCTTTGAATTATTTATAATTATAAGGTTAATTTCTTTCAATATTTTTTATTTTCAACCAACTCTTTTACCCAGTGATCTTTCACTTATTTAAAATTTCAAAATTATTAAAATATACTAGAAGTCCCACCTCGGTATGATGTTCATATCGAGTAAGTGAGCAGATGTCAAAATTTTAAATATCAGAAAGCCATAATTCCAATAATGAAAAGACAAAAAAAAGAGGAAGAAAAAAAAAATCTAGGCTTAAAGCAAATGCAAGAACAAAAAATAATCAGCAAAAATTATTCTAGTGGTGTCAATAAATGATATGATCCGCTAACGAGGCCCGAAAAATTCTGGTTGATTGACCAGTTTAATAAATGGGTCAAGTTTGAGTTCAATTTTCAAACCGTTTATTAAATGGGTGAGGTTCGAGTTGACCAATGAATCAATTTTAAATCCAAAAAAGACCCGTAGTGCTACGAGTCGTGCTAGACAGTTTATTTCTTATTTTTCATGCTTAACTAGAAGGGTTGCATCTTTTCGTGATATATAAGTATCTTTTTGTTAGTTTTAAGTAAAGAATGAAGTGTAAAGGGAGGAGTTTTATATGTGGAATATGATTGTGTTGATTAATCGAGTGGTTTTTTTGCCTCAAATCTCAAGTTTGTTGTTCTTACTGGGAAGTGCTCGGGGTTTACCCCTTGCTTAGGTTATGGTGCTTTGCACCCGAAAATTATTTTCATATAACTCCCCAACGTTGTGTGCCCGAGCGCCCCAACATTCTGTTCTCGAGCACCCCAATGTTGAACATCAAAGAGCAGGGCACCACAACTCTCTGGATTTGGCCTCACAACGCTTTGGATTTGGAGCCATCAGATAGAGACTTGAGCGCCACAGTGCCCCAAACTATTCGCGTAGCGCTGCGAGACGGACTGGAAGATTTTCTCTCTCATTTTTCTGAAGGGTTGCATCCCTTGGGGTTATTTACTTGGCTTTCTCTTGTATTGCTGTAGCATTAGATATACAGAATAGTGCATGTGAGAAGAGAAGCAAGGAATGAGTGAGAGAGAAGAGAGATCTGTATTTATTTCTCTCCATTTTCATAGTGAATTTCTTGGTGTGATGTGGCTCTGTGGCTTTTTTCCTGTTTTGCCTTTTTCCATGTAAATTCTGGTATACTTTATTTTTCCGTTGCTTTTACTTTCTTGTCTGTTTCATCATTGTGTGTTTACTCCTCCTCATCCCCAACAAGAGAGATGCGAAAGAGTGGGAGAAGAGATATGTACAATTTCCCCTTCTCCCAAACTCTATAGTGAATTTCTTGGTGTGGTGTTGCTCCATGATTTATTTTCGGTTTCAGATTTTTCCACATTAAATCATGGTGTTCTTCTTCTTTGCTTTTTTTTTTGTGTTCATTGCATGATTTTATCCCAACAACAACTATCTAACTCTTGTGCTTCCATTTTTCTTCTAATCAGATGATAAAAATCCATAAAATGCAAGGTTAAGAAAGAGGATGAAGGTAATTGAAGACCAAAATAGTTGTTCATTACATCATTCATTCCTTCATACTCTACAAAAATATTTTAAACATTTAATACTTATTTATTTATAAACTAGAAAGGCTATTTAAAAGTTACTAACACAATCTAATTACAAATTGCACTTATAGACCCTTGCATCAGATTACTGGCAGAAGTGGAGGCCTCATAGTCTCATCAATCTCAGCTTCATGAATCTCTCCTCTTCTGCATTTCAGAATCTCCAGGTCATCATCTAGGTCTATTGCGGGGTGGATATTTGCTGAACCAAAACTTGGCATGGCCATCACTTGCTGATTTTCCCCCTCACTTTCCTTCCTATAAAATCTACCGTCCTCAACATCATAAAAGTTCCCAGTCCTCACTTCCTGAGCCAGCGAGCATGACCAACAGAATAGCCATTGCATGAAATCAGTGAAATCTGGATACCCACAGCAGAAATGGTTTTCAGGAAGTTTGAATTTCTTCCTCATTTGAATCCTCCAAAATCCTCCATATAGAAGCCCAAACATGCAGAGAACAATGCCTGTAATCCCCACCATGTATCTAATTACAACATCATTGATATTGAGAGCTGTTACAGAGAACACTATAACTGTTGCACCGCAGAGAAATACGAATGTGAAGATGTGAACATACATGTTACCAAATCCAAGCCTCTCCATGTTCCATCCGAAAACGCAGAATGTGCAGAAGAAGGAGAGAGAAGCAACAGCTTGATAATCCCAGCAATCAAAGATTCCTCCAATCCACTCTGGTGAAGTATCCACCACCCTATTGCTGTATTGCCTTATCTCATTCGAATTCTCATCTCTGCTATTTATTGTCATGGCTACCTGACTCACCGCCTCTTCATCGTTCTCAGCTTCAGTCTTCCTTCCAAGAGGGCCAAAGAATGCATAAATACCAGCAATGACTGGTGCTACAGTTCCTGTAGCAATGTAGATAATCTGTGGCCAGGCAGGCCTCGTGTCGCTTGAATATGCCCAAAAGAGAGTACAAAGGCCATATTGAGAGAAACAAGTTATGTGCAGGAGGACAACAACAAACATCATATGAGCTCTCTCATGTGGCTTTCTTGTTCCATTCTTGCAGTATATCTTTCTCAGCTCCAGAATGTCCTTTGATCTCCACTTACATAAGAGAACCAAATGGTGGAAGATCCTCGGGTGCTGATACAAGCACATGATGGTGAAGAGAGCATTGAGGATTTGGTTGAAGATCTCTGTCCATTTCTTTCGAACCGAGCTTTTTGGGATGGCATTGTTGAGGAGCCCAACCATGAACAGGAAGAGCACAACAAGGCAGGCAGCAACGAAAAAGAACCAAACAAGAAGAGCTTTATTCATTGGGTGCTTGATCCACTTCTTGCAGTATCTAACAATGGCTTCCCAGTTGATCTTTCTGATAAAAGGGAAATGGAAGCGGTGGCTGCCATTTATGGTGCCGGTTATGAGATCAGGATGTGAAGAGCTGCTCCTTGTGTTCTGGCTCCTACTTCTGTTGAAGAAGTAGAAAGGATGGATTCTGGTTACAAAATTGAATTTGTGAAACCAATCTTTCGATGGATTAGCTTTCAAAAAATGTAGGAATCGTTTCTTGCGGTGATTCTCATTGAGGTGAACCTTTGTAACTGTTGGGGTGTCTTCGAGATTTACATTTGTGCTAACTGTTGTTGCTTCTTTTGTCTCACCAATGGCACTAGACTCCATTCTTTTGTGCAACAAGTAATTGATAGTAGATATCCTGCATGAGTTTGTATGTTAGAATGCCAAATTTTGTTTAGAAATCTCTGTTATATTGATGAGAAAAATGAAATCATCAATTTTCAAGTTCTAAAAATATTTATAGACACTAGAAACAGCAACCAAGCAAGCTCTTTGCATGTATCTTGAAAAAAAAAAACCAAGGTTTATCTTGTGATAACCAAAAACTGACCTTAAAAGTTATCTAAGGTTGATAGAAGCTGTGCTTAAGGCGAAATTATTACGTGCGGTCACCGGACGCCATCCGAAGGTCAATCAAGACACACCACGTCATCAATTCACTGTGTATCATTGTGCATCGGGTGACAAGACGCATCATGATTGGCCTCCGGGCGGATCGTTGACCGCACATAATAATTTCTCAAGCTTTTATAATAATTTCTCAAGCTTAAAGCTCTTAAAGTAGAAATTTGGGCATTTAAATTTAGACAACAAAACAATAGAGTTCACGGAGGAAAATTAACAGCATAGTTGGTCACATATAAGTTGTTGAATATCATCATAGACGTCAGAAAATTCAAGAATCTGTGAGGATGAGTAACCAAACATAATGTTCCATATATTCCAGGCATAATCCAGAACAGAAAATGCTGCGGAAGGTTAGAGCTAGGCAGACAAAATATAAATTTTGACAAGAAAACTGTCAACAATTCCACAGTAGCAAGAGAAGGGAACCAGTCAAGCAATCCAAAACAAAAATTTTCCAAGCAAAATCGATACAATTCCCTAATCCAAAAAAGGTAAAACAAATAAGTCAACACAGTGACAAGAAGGCCAAAGAGTAGAAAAAATCCAGTTATATAAAGTAAAAAAAAAATCAACAATAAGAGCAAGTATTTCACTTGTTAGCTTAAAATTTTTGCTTTTTTCACGAATTTCAATCTGTTTTTTTGCAATCAGAGTTGTAACATTGTTGTCTTCTACATTAAAGATACATCAATTTCTTTCAACCCATATATAGTGTAGAGAGTGTCGGTGATGGAAGTAAAATACAGTAATGAAACCAACATGAAAAATATAAATATAGCGGAAAGTAAAGGACGTCAGGATTTAATGTGGAAAAAAAAATTGAAATCGGGAAAAAAAAATCACAGAGTCATACCACACCAATAAATCTAATATGAAATTGGGAGAAATAACTTGAGATCTCTCTTCTCTCTCACTCTCTCTTTGTTTTTCTTCTATCTTACACCATTCTTACACAAAATAAAAGAGAGTAAATAATATCAAGGGACGCCACCCTTAAAAAAAATGAGAATGAAAACTGTCTGGTCTGCCTCGCAGTGTTGTGGCGCTCAAATTCTAATCTAGAGAGTTGCGACGCTCTGCTCTCTGTCATTTTTTCTAGCAGACTTTGTAACACTAGGGCACTTGGGAATACAATGCCGGGACGCTTGGGTAGACAACGCCATGACGTTGAACAAAAAATAAATTTCGAACACAATCATATTTTAGATAGACTAACACAGAGATGTGTGTGGAAGTAGAGAAAAATCTCTTAGTGAACTTATAAGTGATATTGTCAGCATGGATTAGAATTTGAGAGAAATTGCCTCGCATGTGAAAGAAATTTCCATCATGAATGTAGGCTTTCAGAATATTGAAAGAGATGGGCATTCAAAGAAAATATAAGAATGGGCGCTTTCTTTCAAAAAAGAGTATATGTCATCACTTGAAATGCCTCTAGATGGGAGAGCATCTTTTGGTTTTAAGACCACCAAAATAAAATTTTGAAGCCATGATACCAATTTTTTGTAACCATAAACTTTGTACCAAACATATTTTATCCTATTAAATTTGTCATATTGATGGGCCAGCTAAGTCGGCCCATTCTATCAACCTGGCCCCAACAAGGGGGCCAATCTAGCTGGCAAGCAGAATATCCTTATGAGCCCCACTAGTGTGGGCGGCGGGAAAGGAGTTTCACAAACTGACCCGATATGACCTGATAGTACGCAGATCATACCGTGTTCAATTGTGGCAAGGTTGACCCAATGATCTGGTCGGAGAAGTATTGAAATAAAACTTTTAATTTATACATTACACAGAGCTACTTTTGAATTGCAATATAAAATAGAAAATCACTGAATCTTAATATTATTTTTTATACATCATTCAAAACATATAAAATCTGAAATCTATCTACAATAGCGTTTGGCAACAGAGAGCACAACAAAAAATAAAAGTCAAGCCTGCAAAAAAATCAAAACTAACTAAAGCAACCAACAACACAGATTGGAGTGTGCTATCCAAATTACTCAGCTTGATCCTTACCCTTCCCCAGGCTTGAAAACAAAAGCAAAAGAAGGGATGAGCTAACACGGCTCAGTGGGCTATTGTAGCCTAAAACATAAATCAATAACCAAAATAAAAAGAATTGATATGAATTATTTAATGAAATTGAATACAATTAAATAAATACAAAATTATCTGAATTATAAACAAACACTTCATAACAATTATCATAATAGCTCTTAAGACCAAAATTTCATGTATCTTCGTGACCAAAATCCCACTTCAGGCGCCAGGGCACTGACATCGCAACACTTTGATAATAAAATCCCACCTCGATCGCCTATTGGTGTCGACATAATAGAATCTCACATCGGTCACCCACTAGCACAAGCATTACAGAATCTTATATCCGTTGCCTACTAACGCTGACATCACATCACAACACTTCACAACATATTTTTAAATGCATTTCATTAATTAAAACATAATGTGACTCAATTCAGAGATTACCAAAATGTTGTAATGGTAGACAACAAAAATACTACTGAGCAAAATTTCACAATTTCCAAACATAACCAAATTACTAGAGATTGTGTAAAACGTCATTATGAAACTTTAATTAAATTGAAGCATTATGTTTAGATTTCAAAATAAATTTTTGAGTAGGACAAAATGACTGTTTTTTCAAAATCATCAGACACAAAAATTTCAAAATATACTCAAAATATTTTTAATCAGAACATCTATAACATATAAAAAGTTACACGGTAAAAAATTTACCAAAACAAAGTTAACAACATTTTCTGTAACAGAAATACAAATTTGATCAAAAAAATATCAACAAATACAAAATTATTGAAATATGAAATAGGCACCTACCTTGAGACAAGCAAATTTTCCAACTGGGCCAACGGACAAAAACTATTCTACAGCCAAACCTAAGCTTTTCTCCCTTCTCTCTCCTCTATTTTCTGTAAATTCCTAAAAAAAAAACTTCTTTGTTAGTGGGAATGAAAAGAAAACAAAGGGATTTAATAAATAATAATAGTGGAATTAGATTTTTATATAAAATAATAATATAATAATATATTCTAATGAATTTTTAGTATAAAATTCATAAAAAATCTTTTGGGGATTCCAAAAATTATAAAAAAATATACATAAAAAGTCCATTTTATTTAGAAAATTATGGTGAAATCAGTCTGAAAAACAGACACCTGGCGATGCCAAAACTCCCACTTGTACCGATAAATATCAATTTCTTAAGAAATTTTACCCGTGCCAAAAAATTATGAAAACATTAGAGAAACTAAAACACAGTAATAGAGAGGTTATGGAGAAAAAGGCTTATGATTTGAGCTTATAATGAATGCTAAATAAATTCTTGACTGTTATAGTTAAAAATGTAATTTTCAAATTTTTAAGTTATAACAAGGAGAGAGGGGGGCTCAAAGGGGATTAATTTTACCTTTAATTACTTATCATAGAAAATCAAAATTAGGAGCAGCTTAGGAAATTTTATTCAGGAAAAGCTAGAGGGCTTATTTGAACTCAGATTTGAAAGGGAATTAGGAAAGTTTATTTAGATAAAACTAGAGGGCTTAACGAAGCCTAAGTTTATTTCATCCTGCTCAATCAGCTTACATCCAAGTGAGAGATATTTCTGACAATATTATTCTTGTTAGGGTGGAACATCAGGTGATAAAATCAAGAATTCAAATGAGAGAATAGGTGAAAGAGTTTACGAAAATTTTTGCAAGCTAGAACATCTTTTATATAGATGATAGCAAGAGAATCTAAGAACAAAAAAAAAAAAAAATTCAAATTATATATAACTACGCAGCATTTTCACAAGCCAAGCCCCCTAATTATTTTCCCACGCACGACAAATGGCTCCACCATGTTAAACCAGGCCTGCATATATTGCGTAGAACTTAACAAATAACAAACAAACTAACAATTATTGGCATGATCAATTCCATGATTTTTTTAAAACTTTCTCTCTCTTTCAATTCCTTATTTAATTTTCTTTATGGAGTATTCGATCATCTCTCTTTCACCTCGTTTTCTTCGTTCCTTGTTCGATTTAACAATTGCCAGCTCTTAATCCAAAAGCTTAAGATGCTTCCTTCGCTGGAATCTTTTTTTCCTCTTTTTTTCATATTTTATTTTACTATTTCATTGTATACTGTTAGAACTGTAACCCTTGGCTCTTCTCCAAGTAATTTGGTGATCAGCATCCTTGTTGTCAACGCTCCTCGTGTGTTTATGAGTTTAGATAAAAAATATCAAATTAGGCCTAACATAAAGCCAAATTCTCTAACAACTTGGGCTTCATTTAGGACAATTTTTTTATTGATTTCTTAAACAATTTTTTAGTACAAAAAATCCTTGTTCAAAAAATTTTTGTACTAAAAAGCTTTTTTAAAAAGTAACAAGAAAGCTGTCTCAAACGAAGCCTTCATTACTCTTTATATATATGCAATTTTAATCATCTAATATGGATTAAGCTCAATACTCTCATCAATCCAATTTTATAGAAACTTAAAAACCACTTGAAATCTGTGCCGTTTTCGAGTCCATTTGAAATTGATTCGTTTTTTTAGTCAATTTCAGGTTGTAATCCATGTTCTACATATTTATGCATTCAAGAGTTGACTTTGTGCTAACATAATTCTAATCTTTTGTGATTTTGAAGTGATTGGAATCAAGCCAAATCAAGTCGAACTCATTTCAAGTTGACTAACAAATCGACTCTTTATGGGTCAAGTCAGCTTGACTCAAAATACATTTGGATTCAAAGAGAGATCAAGTTCGGACTGATACATTTGGATTCAAATAGATGATAGCCCACAATCAGAATTTACATATTTTGGCAGTGTTCTAATATATAGTGCTCCATGAATTAACACTTAAGTACTTAAACAACCCAAAAGACAAAGCACGAAAGATCACAACAAACAATAAAATAAAATAAACTAAACAACAATTTAAACAGCAAGAGAATCAGACAAGATGCATGTTAATTTTTCTTTCCTTTCAACAGTTCTGATCAAATAAGCTCAATGAAATATTCAAATAAAATTCATTTTCAATGTCTCTTTCTCAAACTTCATATATATTTTCCATCCCAAAATCCTTGATTCAACGCTGTAATTCTTTCAGAAATCAATCCAGTAAACTGTTATTACCAAATGAACATGACTAAAATAAAACCTTCTGTTCTGGTAATAAGCCATCAACACAAGAGAGAGAGAGAGAGAGAGAGAGAGAGAGAGATGCATCCCGTACCTTTGAAGAGCACAGGCTAATTAAGGAGAGAAATCTCCACTGCTCTCCCTTGCTCCTCTTCTCTAGCTTGTCAGAAAGTCAGCGAATGGTTTTTCTTCCTCAGTCTATTATAAAGAGGTAAAAATATATGATTTACTTATAAAATCAAGAGAAGAAAGGGACAATCAAGCTTGTTAATTATAATGATAACGCAATAATACTAACTCCAAAGATATATTAATCATGATTTCGTTATCAGATAAAGGTTAAAGAGAAACTACTTCATTGTCCGTTCTTATGGAAGCGCTTACAGAAAGCGCATTGGAACACGAAGAGAGTAGTAAGAATGAGTCAATTTCTTTTTTTAATGAAATTTACATACATAACATTCAAAAATTAAAATTTATGTATTTAACCTCTAAATTTATTTACTCACATAACACTTAAAATTTAAATATCAACAAAAATGAGGACCTGCGCAGAGAAAACAAGCAATCCAGTTCTCTTGAATAACTTTGTATGGTATTCAATGATGTCTCTTTTGTAAATTAGCAGCTTATATATGCTGCTTGTAACACTTTACTATAAGAACTAGCTAGAAAATGTCATTAGTATCCCTATAGTACTATGGCAAATTACTTAAGTAGTGGGAATTTGATACAATGAGATGACGTCGAGCTTCACCTATGATAAAGGTAGCTTGATCTGTTAAAGCTTCGGCAAGCTTATTTTTGCATTTAGGAAGTACAACCACATCTACAAGATGACTAAGAAGTTTAGTGTAAACAATACCAAAAGGGCAAATGCCGGTAGACGATTATGCATTAAATTGTAAGTAAATTCTGTCTGTCCTAACATTTCATCCTAAGATTTTGTTTTATCTTGAACTAGACAACAAAGCATGTTTCCTAAGTGTTCGATTGACGACTTACATTTGTCTGTCAATTTGAGGGTGATACACTGAACTAAGCTGTAATTTGGTATTAAGTCGCTTCCACAATTCACGCCAACAATGGCTAATAAATTTGACATCTCTATCTGAAGTTAAACTTCTTTGAATTTCATGGAGACGGACAATTTCATGAAAAAAAAAGTGGGTGATATGGAAAGAATATAGTATCTTTTTGCATGGTATAAAATGGATCATTTTAAAAAAATGATCCACTATTACCATGATGGAATCATGGTCGGCTTTTGTGCGAGGGAGGCTAAGGATGAAGTCTAGACTGAAATCTTCTCAAATGGAGTCTAGGATGGGTAACGGAAGATAGAGACCTATATTTTGTCTGCCTCCCTTGTGCTTTTGACAAGGAGCAACGTTCAACCATGTGGTTTGTCTCGTTGTAGTTGGGGCCAGTAGAATATGCTTTGGTGTTGCTAGAGTGTTTTGTATTGATAATATAGAAAAAAATGATGCATATGAATATATAAGAGGTTTTTTTAATGATTTATGTACATTTGTTTTACTGATTTATTAAATTTTATATAAATTATTGATTTTTAGATTCATTATAATAATTTTCTGCTTTTATTATTAATAATTTTAAATTTTATTGATAATATTTGATCATTAACTTCATTGATTGCTATTGATTATATTAGACTGAGCATATCATATTGATTATTTAGTCTTAGCATTGAAAGATTTAGCGAGTTTTAGATTATTGTTGGGTTTTTGAGCTAATTATGTGGATTTTAATAATTTCATATCATGGAAGGAAATTTGACCAGTTTGAGTGAGATTGTCAGAGATCCTCAAGATTTTTTTAGATTTTATTCCGTATTTTTCTTTCATTCTTTTGTAGAGTGATCTTTTGGCTAGTATAAATGATATTTTAGGTGAATAAATGATAAAATATCTTGATGTATATGATTTTAGTTGCTTTCATTAGTTATTATTTATATTGATGATTTATAGAAGCTCTAGTATATTCTTAAAATGATAAATAGATGATTATTTCAAATATGATTATAGGGCATTACAAATTAGTATCAGAGTAGTTGTTAGAATAATAAGATTATAACTAGAGATACATGAATTGATTTACGAGTGAGGTAGAAGTTGAGTAATATAGATTTGACATTTTTGCATTTAATTGATTGAATTTGATGAATTTTGATTTGTAATTTGTTTTAATTCGATTTCAGTTTTAATTTTATGGAATTTTATTGTATTGATTTTATGCCCGAATTCTTAAGGGAAATGTTACAGATGTTATCTTTTAAGGAGGGCAGATTCTAATAATTTATTTTTTAAAATGAAATTTTTGAATTTTAGTGACGTGCCTTATCGAATAAGAGAGAGGGAAGAGAGAGAGAAGATTGTTTGAGACTTTTTCATCAACCAATTTTATTCAGAGATCTTTTCTATTTGTTGTAAGTAAATAAAATATCATTTTAGTTTTCAATGATTTTGATTATTATACTTTTTTTATTGAATAGAATATATTATTTTTTATTGTATTTTGATTGTGGTATTTGCATTAGCAAGAAATGCTAGTTGTTAACACTATAAAATAGGTTGAGTATTAAAAAATAACACCATAAACAGGAGGGTGGGCCAATGAAATTTCTTTTAAAGATGATTTATGGTGTAATTTTTATTATTGCATGTAACATATGACTGATTATGTTGACGGATAGAGAGCGATGACTCTTTATTGATTCAATGAAGCCACATGTAATGATAATTGATTAATTGAATATGTTAATTAATTAATTAGATAGATAATAATTGTTGTAACTGATGACTAATTAAGAATCTGCTGAGATAAATGATGTTGAAAATATCACATTAAAGTTGGATGTCCTTCCTTGTTAAATCATATATTGATGTATGCATATATTGATAATACTGATGACATTAACAGATACATTAATATCATGGACAATATTGGATGTATTGATAATATATAAATATATGATGCATATGAATAGATAATATAGATCCCCTTAGTGATTTATGAATGATTTCTACACTATTGTTTTAATAATTTATTAAAATTTAAATAAATTATTAATTTTTAGATTCATTATAATGATTCCTTGCTTTTATTATTGATCAATTTAAATTTCGTTGATAATATTTGGTCATTAAATTTATTGACAGCTATTGATTATATTAGACTGAGCATATCATATTGATTATTTAGTCCTTGTATTAAAAGCTTTAGTAAGTTTTAGATTACTGTTAGATTTTGAGCTTATTATATGGATTTTAATAATTTCAAGTCAGGAAATGGGTCATGATCAGTTCAAGTGAGATTATTATATATCCTCAAGTTTTCTTTAGATTTATATATTTGCTTTTATTCGTTTCTAGAGTGGTCTCCTGGCTAGTATAAATGATATTTTAGGTAAATAAATAGTAAAATATCTTGATGTATATGATTTTAGTTGCTTTCATTAGTTATTATTTATATTGATGATTTATAAAAGCTCTGGTATATTCTTAAAATGATAAATAGATAATTTTTTCAAATTTGATTATGAGGCATTACAATATATCCTTACACACCAATACGGAGAGTTGGTTAAACTCTAAAATGAAGTAAGCAAACTAACAAGCCATACCCGAATGTGCTGCCCATAAGGCCTTGAGGTTATGGTCTTCGTCATTATTGGCACTTCTGCTGCCCTTTGTCATGCCTTCCGAGCACCAGGCTTTGACCAACCTAACATGATAGCCGACGGAGGACCTGCACAGAGAAAACAAGCAATACGAGGAACAAAGAACCAATTCTCTGGTATAAACTTTGCTGGTATTCAATAATGTCTCTTTTGTAAATTAGCATCTTGTTTATGCTATTTGTAACACTTTACTATAAGAACTAACAAATGTCATTGAAACGGAAATAAGTAGTGGAGATAAAACTATGCTAGTATAATGATCCTGCAAAGAGCGGTGGCAAATGACTTAAGCTGTATAATAATCCTACATAATAGTATGATGCTTTGCATCACCATCCAAATCCCATCTTGAATGCCCCACATGCATTGCACGACACCAGTTCTGATTCTTTTGTTGGGAGTTGTTGAAATAAACAAGGAAATAAACATCGGAAAAAGAATATCAGAATTGAACATAGAAAAACTCAAAAAAGGGGAAAATCACGAGCCACACCAAGGAAAGAAATCCACTATAAAAAGTAAGAGAAAATGTACATATCTTACCCACCGCTTATAGTCTTCAAACCCTTTCAGGCTTTCATGCACACACATACTTTTGAGGTGAGAACTATAAAAAGATGTCATGAAAGAAAATGACTCAACTGGTCTACATAACTACTGCACTGGACCAGTAGTACCTCGATGCTGGGTTCTCTACCCCATAGCAGGTATACAACAATGGGGAGCACTTTGCCCCTTATGGGTTTACCACACCGTGATGTTGTAGCTTCTCCATCAAACTTCCAAGCAGGGGGCACGCTACCCCTTTGCGAATCCCCAACATACCCCTCATCGAGCTCTACCGAAGAAATTGATATTTGAATCAACAACACAACTTGATTGATCGACATAATCAAATTCCACAACGTACTAACAGCTTTAAGGCACGCCAACCATGACATGGGGTCCTTGGGAGGAGTTACTAGTGATGAGAAATAGCTCATGGACGATGGTTGATGGTAGCCAACTGTAGATGATGGTGGCAGAGTACATGCAATTAAGAAATGAATTAGTATATGCAACGATTATACAACATCACAAATTTCCTAATTGTCCTATTTAGCATGCCTACTTTTATCAACTCATTATTATAGCATCTCGTTAAGAACTTATCCTCAAATGTTTTCTAATCTCATAGGGATTACCCATAGCAATCCCAAGGGAATTCAAGCTCACTTTGAATCCTATTGATTGTATACAGTTCTTATAAGCGTATAATATAACATTTTAGTTTTATATAGTTCAACTAAATGACGCATAGTTTCAACAATGCCCTTATGCTGTCAAGGAAACGAAATTTTATGTTGTTGCTTATAGACACAATCACACAACATCTATAAGTAATATCATTTGTAATTCATCATGGCCTTACGTTCATTTGTCCTTAATATAGCTCATCTTCGTGCCTCCCAAATGAAGCCTTAGACTTTTTTGGACAACTTTTTTACTATTTTCTAAAGTAAATTTTTAGCACAAAAATTTTTGTACTATAAAGTTTCTTTAGAAACAGTAAGAAAACTGTCGCAAACGAAACTTTTTTACAACAACTTTTTAGTACCATTTTTTTTTAAATCAACGCAAAATAAATGCTCAAAAGCTATCTCAAATGAAGACTTTTCCGATGGGACATATTTTGACCACTATTTTTTCGATAATTTTTGTGCTAAATTTTTTTTTTTTTTGAACTGTTCCGATGGAAGCCTAAATTAAAGTTATAAAAGGCCGATGAAGAGTACAAATATTCACTGACTAATTTAACTCTCTTTGATATAAATGAACAAGTGAATGCATTATTATACACAACTAATCTTCTTTGAATTGATCATCATAATGAGAAGCAGACAATTCCAAATGAGTGAATCATTGATATTATTTTTATGGATAATATCAAATAAACAACGTTGATTTAGTAAAATATTATTCTTGAACATCTAACGCATAAATAATACTTTAGATAAATTCACACACCAAATTATAATCATACTTTTCTAATTTTTATTAAACTATTTATAAAGAGACTTACAATAAATTTGGCTTGTCAAAAGATTTAAATGAGTCTTTTCATAGGAAAATAAGAACAAAAAAAAAATTCCTAAATAATGTACCTTATAAAAAAATTAAGACGTCATTAAAGATAGCTTTTTTATTTCTAAAATAACTTTTTTTACAAAAATTTTTTGAACTAAATATTTTTGTATTAAAAATTTATTTTAGAAAATAGTAAGAAAGCATCTCAAACGATTCCATTTGGGATAGATTTCTTACCGCTTTGTTTTTTAGACCGCAATTATAATTTCTGGTTCATTGATATTTTTCTTTTGTTGCTTTAAAAAAAAATTATATGAAAAAAATATTTTTTATAAAATAATAAAAATTTGTTCCAATTGAAGCTTAAGGAAAAAAAAGGTTGGAATTTCTGAGCTGCCAAAAGCTCTCCTTCCTTTAATTAACCTGAGGTTACGATCATTTGTATTATTTTAAAATTTAAAGAAAATTGTTGTCTTTTTTTTTTTAATTTTATTTTTTTATGTTGCCTACTATTTAGTTCGACAAATTCTTCAAGTCAACTATTTAACTGTAGCTTCGTATACGTTTCAATTATTGTTTGGCTATGTGGTTTCCAACTGGAAATTTCGCCTGATAATTATTATCATGATTGACAAGTTCTAGGAGCCGACCAATGTGATGCTAACGTTGGCTAATGTTTTAATTAGTGCTTGACTATTAGGCTTCGCAGTGCAACAATTAAGTAAATTGATTAGTGTACGTGTGTTGTGCTTAGATTTGTTCCCAAGTTATTGTTCATACTTCTTAGTGAATGTAGAATAGAAAGGTTACAAATGGTGGTCGAGCGGCAAAGGCCTAATGATGATAATCAGTAGGTGGCTTGATAACAATGGTTAGGAGATGAAGCTCCGATAACAGCGGTTTGATGGTGATTCGATGATGATAGCCGGGTAGTAAATATCCGACTATGTTGCTCAGATGGTAGTCTAATAATGATGATTAGGCGTTAATACAACTGCAACAATCTCCCACAGCTCACCTATCGCCGTCGGACTGTCAGTGCCCGACCACATCACAGTTGTTGGACCAATGCCATCAACAGACCACTAATGTCGAATCACGATCACCTGATCCCCATTATCAACCCATCGCCAACAAACCATTATTATCATTTGCCATCACCCGACTATACTCATTAGATCATTGCCATCGCCAAATCACCATTATTTCCCAACCGCTACCTGACCATTGTTATAAGACCACCGCGTCATAGTGTCACCACAATCAAACTATTGCCTTCCAATCGGTATTATTGGGTCACCGCAGTCTAACCAACACTGTCACATCCTTGTCACTCTATCACGACTATATGAATGCCTTTCCCTCATTCTGTCTCCATGATATTTTTCACCTTACCAACTCTTCATGCTTCTATAATCTCAGTCTCCAAAATTAAGATGTAAAATCCTTTCGCTATACAATCACAAAATTTTAGCCTACAATAAATATAATTATATTGATCATATCGGGTACGGAGTTCATTATAATGATTGGAACTGATGCACCTCAAATTGAGCGAGGTTAAGGATTGAGTTTATTGGTGTCGTTTTTTTTGTTATAGAATTAAATGATCATCCTCTTACATAACATAATGATTTTGTCTAATAAATTAATTCATATTTTCATTAAATTATAAAAAAATGTTTGTGCAAAAATAAAAATATTTTATAAAAATATTTTTTATGCATTTTTTTTGCATATTAAAGGATTCAAGCACGGATAATATTGGAAGAAATTTTTCTTCGATCAAAAATCACCTCTCTTTATGAGTTGTACTTAACTTCTCTCTCTCCCTCTCTATTATATATATATATATATATATAAGTGTTGCGGGCTAGAATATACACGACGATAGAGTTAAAATTTTACGTCTTAGCGTGTACGAATATTCAGCACACAAACAGAAGAGAAATAAAACACCATGATTTTTACGTAGAAAATCCTAGAAAGGGAAAAAATCACGGGGCCAGGCCCAGTTGAAAGAATTTCACTAGTGTTTGTTTGAGTTATAAGAAGTTGAGTCATTCTTAAAATTTAGAACGATCAGATTACAATAATCAAATTTCAGATTGAAATTTAGTTGCAAACGGATATCAGAATGCTGGCGTCAGAAAACTGGTTTTCATCGATTTTCGGACAGAGTTCTAGCGTTACTTGGAAATCGGACAGAACTCCGGCATTAGTTGGAGGTCGGACGAAATTCTAGCAACACTTGAAAGTCGGACGGAACTCCAACGTCACTTGGAGTTCGGACAGAACTTCGACGTTACTTGAAAGTCAGGAGGAACTCCAGCGTTACTTAGAGGTCAGACAGAACTCCGATGTCACTTGAAAGTTGGGAGAAACTCCGACGATGGTCGAGGAGGAGCTTCTATCTTCTCTTCTCTCCTTCTCTTCTTCTCTTCTCTTCTTGCTTGGGTCCCCTCTTAAGAGAAATGATGGGCTATTTATAGTTCTCTGAGGATTTCATGACCAGTAAATAGGAGGAAGATCGGGCGTAAATTGGGAGTAGTTTGAATGTACGGCCGATATTGAATCCCTTGATTGTCGACCTTTTATCAGACATTTTAAGGTCATATTGATATCAGAATTTGACAATCTTGGGCTCGTTGGATTCGCCTCGTCAAGCTGCTCGATTCAACTATAAGTATGTCATATTTAGAAACTATTTGGTAATCCAAATTATGGATTGAACCTTCTGAATGTGCTTCGGGTCTTTGATTTGAACTATTTTGGGTTTGGATTGAGTTGAATTTGATGTCGTTGGGTTCTTATTTCCGAGACGCTCAGTTCAACTATAAGTTTGCTAAAATCAGAGTTCAGATGGTCCCAAATTTAATTTTTGAAGCTTCCAACCTGATTTTGCCTCGAGATCCGTGCCTGATCAAGATAATTTTTTGATAATATATCAATGGAAGATTTTGTTCAATGCCAAGGCGATAAATTTTCTCTTTGCTGCAGTGAATATTCCAGTGCTCGATAATTTTATATGGGAAGAAACCCTTATTATAGCCTCAAAAAGACATTAATGCCAAGTCCCCAAACACAGTTGTAGCTGGGCATTTACTCTGCTATTCTATGATGCATAAATTCTACTAGAAGTCTAGAAACATATAAAAATTGATGACAACCCTGAATATAACCTCAAAAAATAAAAGTTCACGAGAATATCCTACACATATTTCGCAAGCAAACACATGGTTCTGAAGGATTAGCCATTTGTAGTGCTTTCTATTTCTTATGCTATGCAAATTTCTTTATAAAAAAAAGAGGTAGCCACCTGGCATCGTCTACTTTAAGTTCTAATAGTTTATCTGCGTATTCAATGCATTCAATTTGCAACTATGATGGCATTTTATATTGATAAGAAGATGAAGGAGTTTAGATTCTAGTGTACTGGGTAAGTTTATAATAATATGATGTACTCTTCTTTTGTCCTATACTGCTCTTTCTCATTATTTTTTAGGCTCTGTATTGTTCATTGCTTGAACTTAGGCTGCATTTGAGATATTTTTCTTATTGCTTTCTAAAATAATTTTTTAGCATAAAAAATTTTAATTTAAAAAATATTGTACTATAAAATTGCTTTAAGAAGCAGTAAGAAAGCCGTCTCAAATGAAATCATAATTAACTTTCTACTTTCTACCCTACAGTTTCTCTTCAATGTTAGCAGATAAAAGAAAAACCCGAAGATTTGCTATAGAACCAAGTTTATTTGATTCATTTTAATAGATTTTTTTTTAATATATTTGTAATCCAAATGGCCATAAGTTTGAATGGATGAGAGGATAGAAAATGTGCAAGGAAATTGGGGATTGACGGATTTCTTAATTTCTACCTATAGAGGCAATTTCTGTGGCCTAGTTTAATCCTCTTTTTGATGAGTTGAGAGAAAGTCAAACAAATTATCAGACTCTTGGAATCAAGCCTTGCAAAAAATTTCAACAAACGATGACTAATAAGGGGAAAATTATTACGTGCGGCGTCCAGATTTGTCCGGAGGCGAATAAGGATACGCCATGTCATCCGAGTGACATGACATGTCCGAATTCATCTCTAGATGGTCCGGACACCACACGTAATAATCTCTCTAAGTAGTTAGACTATTTATTTCTCAATTGAGTTAGAAAAAGGAATTTACCACAACTGACCCCTTACACAAAGTGTTTTCTTTTCTCTCTATTGCAAAGTTTTTAACCTTTATTTTTCTGCCAAAGAAAGCTCCAATTTCTACAACAAATCCAGGACAAAGTACGCAGCTCAGGTAGGTAGAGAACTTCAAGAAATGTCAAGGATATTTTCATCCATGGCAGAATTTATCAGCCAAGTAAGATGATTTTTCAGCCAAGCGCTTGTTTTTTGTCAACTCATAAGGAATCCAACTTATTCTAATGCCTTTTGTCAATGGCAGTGATGGATTGTAGCATTAAAAGAGAGAGTGAATTAGCCTCATTCCAATCAAAGTGTCAAGAAAATATCAAAAGTCATGGTTCATAATGACTGTGCAATAGTTTTCTATATACAATAGGCAGGTAAGCACACTTCACAAGAATAATTCTCCTTATGATCGACTTTTTCCTTATGATCGACTTTTCTGGTTGACAGCCTTCTTGATCATTCGGCCAGGACCTTTCTTAGGCTCCGTTTGGGACAGCTTTCTTACTGCTTCTTAAATCAGCTTTTTAATACAAATTTTTGTACTAAAAAACTGCTTTAAGAAGCCGTAAGAAAGCCGTCCCAAACAAACCTTAGTCGATCAAATACTTCTTCTTAATTGATCATAATATATTTAAGTAGACCAAAATGATTGGTTTGGCAGCACTGGCGACTAGGTGAATATCCTAGGCCTGCAAATCATTGCTCAGCTCATAATTTTTTTGATCTGGAATCTTTATTTTAGTCTATAATATTTTTATAATCTGCATAGGAATAGAAAGACACAAAGCATATGTGTAAACAGTAAAACAGACTCAAAATATAGAGCAGCCTGCAACAGATGTGTGAGCAAGCCCACCTAATAATGTCTTAAGGATGGCTATCAATCTGTGCTTGAAAGGGGAAAAAAGAAACCTGTAAAAACCATCATTTATACTAAAACAGTTAAGGACTTTTCTACGAGAGAAAGAGGAAAAAAAGACGAACACAAAAAGGAACTGGATATGAACTGAATCCTTATATTACTTGTGTGAGTTGCTAAATATCATGGCATCAGAACAATCTTTACAGGGTCTGTATTCCTAAATACAAGCTATAAACTTTTTACAGGCAATAATTGTATGACTGTTCCTACAGGCACCTTCTTCCTTCTCTATCATTAAAAAAATAAAAATAAAAATAAAAAGATTTTACTTACAGTATCCATTTCAAATGATTTTACTAATGAACAATGATAGAACCCATTGTATATACTACTACTACAAGAAATAAGAGCCCAAACTCCATCATTCTCACAAATGAACCCTTCTCTACATTAGTCATTCCATCTTCTACCTTCGCCAATTGCAGAACTGGCTCATCTACTACATCCATAACAACCAATGATATGCAGTCCTCTCCTTCACCTTCCCCCTTCATCAATGGCTGAACCGGCGGAGCCATCATATCATCAATACCAACAACCAAACTCTGCTCTTCATTCAATTCTTCAACCTGTCCCAAAGAACAAATTGTTTCATTTGTTGCATCAGGAACTACCAAGGTTGTGCTAATTTCTTCCACATTTACTGCATTTGGATTCTCCAAATTAGTTTCCAAAGAGACAGAAACCGCTGAACTCGATCCACTTTCACTAATAAAACTACTCAACAATGACTGCCTCTCGTCCTCCCCACTTGGCCTTCTGAAAAGGCTATCATCTTCAACATCGTAGAAGTTCCCTGTGCGCACTTCCTGAGCCAAAGCACAGCTCCAGCAGAACATCCACTTGAAGTAATCGGTTAAAGAAGGAGATCCACAGCAGAATCTATCTTCTGGTAGCTTAAATCTCTTCCTCATCTGAATTCTCCAAAAACCCCCATAAATCAATCCAAACACGCACAACACTATCCCTGAAATCCGCAACACATCCCCAATAACATAATCACGAACCTTCAGAGCTGAAATGTTGAATATCCAGAAGGGAGCTAAGCATAGCAGAAGGAAAGTGACAATGTGGACATACATGTTTCCAAATCCAAGCCTCTCCATATTCCATCCAAAAACACAGCAAGTGCAACAACATGAGAGATACGCCACTGGCACGTCATTGAAGCAATCAAATAACCCGCCGATCCATTCTGGCTCGCTCACGAGGACTCGTTGGCCATTAAGCTTCAGCCCGGCCTTACCATTCATCGAACCCTGAAATTCTCCGTTAAATTCGGATTCAAACTCCCTTCCGAGAGGGCTGTAAATAGCGTAAGCGCCTGCGCAAACCGGCGAAGCAATGCCCAAAGCAATGAATGAGTATTCAAGGATCTCAGGCCTGTCAAAGTTAGTGAAAACCCAATAGACAGCACAAAGAGCATACTGAGCTATGCAAGTGATGTGGAGGAGGATGATAACGACCATCATGTGAGCCCATTCATTCGGACGGTGAGCACCATTTTTGCAGTACATCTTTCTGAGATCAATGATGTCTTCGGATCTCCATCGACATAGCATGAACAAGTGATGGAAGATGACAGGGTGCTGGTATATGCTCATGAGAGTGAAGAGCGCGTTGAGTATTTGGTTGTTGATTTCAATCCACCGATTTCGTAGAGCTTTCGTTGGAAAGGCTTCATTGAGCAGACCAAGCATGAGCAAACCAAGCATGACGCCGGAGACCGCGACGCAGATCAGCCAGAGTAGGAGAGCAATGTTCATAGGATGAGAGAGCCATTCCTTGCAGATGGTTAGTAGGGATAAAAAGTTGATTTTTCTGATGAAGTGAATATGAAAACGGCGGCGGACTCCGGCAGGAGAAGGGACTCCAAGGGAGATTTCTTCTCTGCGGTGAACTGTTCGACGAAAGAATGCGAGGGGCGATGAGAATCGAATGTTCTTAATCCAATCTAAAGATGGCCGAGCTCTCAGAAAATCAAAAAATCTTCTTTTCCTTTGGCTTCTCGGATGCTCTAATAATCTTTCATGAAGAGATGAGATTTCAATCCGACACTCCTTTAGTCTCGGGATTATGGGCGCCGAGTTTGATTCAATTTTCTGGTTGATTTCTTCAGTAATTTCTTCTTGCCTATTTGAATCCATTCAACCAACTCAGTGGATCTAACTGTTCATCATCAAGAAAAAAAACTATTTCAGATACAGAACAAAAGATGAACCAAGATCACACTTTTACACAAATCCTGAGAAAAGAGATAACAAAGCAGCACAACTGATTACCTGCAGGATGGGAAGCAGCGAGGAGAGGAGAAGCTCAGGTTTGAAGAAACAAAAAAGAGCAAGCTTCAATTGAGCTTCTCCTGATTTCCTCCCAACCCAATGTTATCGTATAAGAAAAAAAAATATCAAAAAGTCTGCTACTTCTTATACGAAGTCTCCTCTGTAGCAAATGGCGGATGGAATCGGTCCACCAACGATGCGTTCAAACAAGATGGTCAGAGAGGAAGAGATCGGCGACGCGTCCAGCTGAGTAAATCGGAGCACGATAACTCGCACCCTGACCTTAGCCCGCACGGTACCTCTGAAGTCCCATCTTAGCTAGTCAAACAAAGTAGTGGTAACAAATGCGAGGGTTTCAGACATGCTACTAATTTTTTTATGTATTTCTATGTATAATATTTAAAATTTTATATTTATTTAAATAATATTTTAATCTTTAAATAATATCAAAGTTTATGCATAACAATATATATTTTATTTCTGATAAGTTTTATTAATAGTATTTTTATATTGTTTTAAAATTAAAATATTATATAAATATGGGGCTTCACCCAATCATAAAATCTAGACTAAAAAAATATTGTATTTAGGGAGAGTTTTTTTTTCACAAAATTAGAAAAAAGCATATGTATAATATAAAACGCACAGTAAAGGAACATGGTGTTACCATCTTCATGAAAAGATGATCAACTGAATGACTGAGCGATAAATGATGGACGGAAAACATCAGTGGTTGTAGTTAAATGACAGTAAGTGTCAAAGGACGGAAAACATCAGATGAAGATGAGTCTTAGACGGAGCTATTTGCAGGCATTAAATAGAGGCGATGGCTAATTTTAAGCATAGCTTTACAGTGATAGAGAGTGTTAGAAAATAGTGGACATGATATATGATAGATGGCTTAAAATGAAAGAATTTAAATGACCAATGGGGCACGGTTAATAGGAGTTGCTAAAGAGAGGCTGACTATGCATGAGAATAATAAAGTGTTCATCTAAACTTCTAAAAGTAAATATAAATATAAAGTTCTGACTGATAATATTCAAATTTAAGCATATATTTACAAATTTTAAAGGTCTATTGCAATTATTATAAATAATTATATCAAATAATTCATATTTATCAATAATGGATGCACCAAAAAGTTCCCCCGTTGATCAAAAAATGATTGAATGATCCTACCACTTTCCAATCCTAACCGAGCCACCCAAATGATGACCAAGGTAAGGGAATGAATGGTTATCGGGTGTGATAGTCTGGTAATGGTTCAATGATGTCAATTAGGACAAATTATTACGTCTGGTGTCCGGATTCATTCAGACGCGCCATGTCACCAAAATGCATCGGGACCTAGTGTATTCGGGTGGCGCGGCGCGTCTGGATTGGGTGTCCGGACGTCCGGTGACCGGACGTAATAATTCGCCGTCAATTAGTCGATGAATGGAATATATAATGTTTAACCTCTGAATGTCAGAGTGCAATGAAATTAACGGATAAAAAATCTAACTATTGAATCATCATAAATAATTCTTTGAAGCACTATGGATTAAAATCAGGAATGGTAGAGAACAAAATGATAAGGTGCATCTTCGTATTAATAGACTCCTCTACTTGAGAGTAATATAATATTATTGAAGACATAAAATTTAGTGGCACCAAAAGTGGCAATATAATGCCATCCTTTTTAAGCGTAGTATTCATCTGTCTTAAAAGCAAACCAACGCTTCAAATGGCTCGCGAAGTGCTCTCTTATAGAGGTATACTTTTTTTTTTTGGAAAGTTTAGTTCTATACAACAACAACATAATAAGTGTAAATCATGATATATATTATGTGTTAATTTGTCAATGAAAACGTGATGTTTTAGTTGTGTTTGTGCAAGAAAATATAGGAAGTGAGTAAAATTTTCAAGTATGGTATAGTGTTGCGGCGTCGAACACAATACTGCCGCGACCCGTGGCGCCATCATTGATACTGCCGGAGCACCCAAATATGGACATGGTGGTGCCCAGTCTCTGTTTGACAGCATTGTAACGTCAAAGAAGTTAGCATCGCAAAGCCTAGGCTCTATTTTATAGCGCTGCAGTGTCAGAGGAATCAACACCACAAAGCCCAATCTTTGTCTTCATAGCGTTGTGGTGCCCAATTCCAATGTCGGTAAGTGAAGGGGAGTGCCACATGGATGCTGCAGTTCTCAACCGTCAGTAGCGCCACGTCACTACAGTTATAACTAGGATGTAACTTAGTCAAGCCGACTCGCAAACCAGTTTGGACTTGACTCGTTAACAGAATCGACGAGTCGAGCTTATCGAGCTCCCAAGTCAAGCTCAAACATGATTTCTAGCTCGCCAACTTATCAAGCTCGAACAGACCTCCGCTCGACTTGCGATCTGGTTGAGAAGCTTGCGGAGGTGACCTTCTATTTTCGACGGGAAAACAAAACCTTGGGCTTGGGATGGCAGGAAAACGAATCTAAGTCTGGGTGAAGCATGACGAGCTCGGGATCACTACAGGAAAATCACTAATTTCTGGCGGAATTTTCCGGCGGCCACTTTTCCGACGGCTTTTCGGCACTTTTCGGGCGTTTTTTCCACACGGAATTTTCCGGCGGCTATTCCAATTTTCCGGCGGCTTTTAAAAATTTTAAAAAATGAAAAAATATTAAACTATTTAAATGATTTAATAAATAATTATTAAAAGTTATGTTAACTATTTAATTAATATTCATTTTAAAATTAATTAGTTACTTAATTTTTATTTTATATTAAATATAATTTTTATTTTAAATTAATTAGTTCCATTTTTTTATGATTAAAAATTAATTAGTATTTTAATAAATTATGAAGTTATTAATTTATTTTAATGATAATACTTAATTTTAATTAATTTCTATTTATTATTAATTTTAATTATAATACTTTAGTTGAAGTAATTACTAATTTTAATTTTTTCATTTATTATTAATTTTAATTTAATATAATTTCAGTTTTTAAAATGAGTATTAATTTTTTTGTTAGAATATAATTTAAATATAAAACATTAAGTAGTTAAATGTATTTTGCATTGCTGTAAAATGGTTAAGACTTTCATATGAAACTAAGCTGGACAAAGTTCGAATCCCACCATGCGCACGGGCAGGCGGGCAAGGAATTTTTTTTTAATTTGACCGGCGGTTTTTCATTTTCCTACGCCGTTTTTTCCGGCGGAATTTGAAACGCCGGAAAACCGCTGGGAAATTACAAAACCGCCGGAAAATGCTCAATTTCCGCCGGAAAAGACCGCTGGAAATAGGTGATTTTCCTGTAGTGGATGGAGTAGATGATGGAGCGGACTTCCTAAATAGAATTAGGGTCGGAGCTCTGAACGGACCTCAGGACGGAGCAGTCGTCTTAAGCAGGGCTCTGGACGAAGCTCGGGACGGAGCTCAACGATGTAGCTTGGGACGGAGCTCGACGTGAGATGAGCCAAGCTATAGTTCGTTTTGAGCTCGACTCGAGTTCGAGCTCGAGCTTGATATTTGGTATTCGAGCTCGACTCGAACACGCCCTAACTCGACTCATTTGCACCCCTAGTTATAATCGTTCAAGCCGTGATCTACCAATAAAGCGATGCATCGATTCATTAAATAGTGGGTACATGTCAGCAAGCGTCGTAGCGGAGAAAACCCTTCAGCGATGCAACATTAGTTAATTTTATGGGCACCGCGGCGCAAGTGTCTCGAGCGCCGCAGCGCTAGAATGCATTTTTTATATATTTTTTATAAATAGTTCGTTTATAATGTTAGTAAAAGAATGAAAAACATTGAAGGGTGATTTAAAAAAAAATTATACAAAAATAATTATTTGTATATTACACTAACTTTAAACTATATTTATAATTTTTGAATCGCGTCTAATTAAAATTATGATCAGAACATTCTCATAAGTGTTTTTTTTTCTTCGCCCTACAATCGTTGTCACTTAATGGCTATCATGGTCCAAAATGTGTGGGACCCATAACTATCAAATGAGCCAATAAAGTAGGCTCACAAATTGATTGTGCTGCTGTAGTGAGGAAAGGGAAGGGCAACAGCTTAGAGGTGGAAATAGCTAGTAGCCATTTTTGACCTAGCAACCAAACTGTTATTCAAAATGTTCAACTAGACAACCAATAAGTAAAGCCTTTGCTTTCAGTTGAATTTGCAACTTGACTGAGACTGTTTGAAATTTAGCTATAATTTTTTTTTTTAAAGGATATTTAGATCAATTAAAAAAAATCAAATACACATTACATATGTAAGTCTCAAATTCGAGTTTTTATTTGGTTCGGTCGACCGAATGAGAGAAACATTCGGTCGCAAGCAAAAATCCCGCGGTATAGAGGTGTACCGAGTTTTTCAAAAAACTCGGTACACCTCGGTACCGCGGGATTTTTGCCTGCGACCGAATGTTTCTCAGCATCCGGTCGGAGGACGTAATAATTATTCCTCAAATTCAAGACCTCCTGAATGATAATCAAAGCTCCCATCTAAAAGATCAAAATGAGATTCGCAAATTTAGCTATGCAAATTTAGTTATGATGAAGCTTATAATGGTTTTGCAATTATTGAAGTTTTGGAAGGTAGCTATTCCGTGTCTATTGCGTTAACCTCTAATATAGTTAATCAATAATTTAATTTATCAACTTGAGTAGACACTATCATATTGCAAGGTTTTGGTATTTGATATGATATTTAAATTTTTATTTGGGACAATTTTTTTTTAACTTGTTAAAGTAATTTTTTGGCACAAAAATTTCTAATTACTACAAACTTTTGTTCTAAAAAATTACTTTAGAAAATAATTAGAAAATTTTCCAAATAAAACCTTAATTTCAACTTTAAATATATTTAAATAGTTTACATAGCTTACACGTTTAGTAGGGTTATGAATTATTTTAAGGATGGATTTTCATCTTTCTTCTTGAACCACATATATATAATTAATGAAAAAAATAATTTTAATATGATGAATATATGATAGTGAGATGAATTTAAATATATAAAATGTGGAGGTTTATCTTCATAGATGAGAGTTCAGACACATAATGATATAAAATAACATATTACAAAATTGACCCTCTAATATTTTAAATTATCCTTTTGACTATCATCCCATATCGTCAGGGGCGGCGCCACATTCAATTTTGAGAGGAGGCAAATATAGACAAATAATAAATATTAAAAAATAACATTAAATAATATTAATATTAAATATTAAAACAATAAATAAATATTAAAACAATAATTAAATATTAAAAAAATAATATTAGAACTAAATGTAAAGAAATATAAAGATATTTTAGGGTAAGTTAGGACAAAAGAATTTTTTAGTGGGGGGCAAAAGTAATTTTTTAGGAGGGGCCAATTTTTTTATTTTTTTTTACTCCTATTTAAAATTTTTTTTTTTGAAGGAATTGCCCCCCCCCCCACCCTAAGGAAGCTATGGTTCCGCCGCCCTTGCATATTGCCCAAAGAGCTCATGAAATTTGATGGAACTCCATGTTTCAATTTAAAGATGCTTGAACTCAAAGCACACTAATTGAAAATAAATTTGAAAATTCTAATAAGCCGAGCTCGAACCTCAAACGCTCACCCTCTTGAGAATTTCTGTTTTTAATTTAAAGAAATTATAAAAGATTTGAAATAGAATACATATGCTTTTAGAAAATATATGAAGCATTACACATTATATCATGTAAGATGAACATATTGTTGCAAAGATACTGATTTACAAACTTACCACAAAATTTTGTGAAATTATATCCACTTGTAATGTGAATGTTGATGCACAGCTTTGAGGCTTTTTTCAGCACTGCAAAAATTTATGATGTTTTCAGGTAATGTAAGGAAATATTATTGTAACAGTAGCAGAATCATTTACACAACAGTTATGAGTAAAGGCTCGAAAACATAAGAATTGAACAAGTCTGTCTAAAACATACTTACAGGTTTGCTCATAAAATCCATATAGATTATGGCATTGGAGCAGCTTCTCTCTGTATCTGAGGAGAAACTGGCGGTTTCATAGGATCAATAGAGCCGTTGAAGGATTCATCTTCTTCTACCACTGGCAAAGGACTTCCGGGAGCAAACCTAGCTGGAGATCTCGTCGGAGTTGATGATTCTCTCAACATCTCTAATGGAATGGAGTTTCCTCTGTGGGAAGAACTGGGACTCCCTGGAGCGAACCTACTTGGAGACCTTGCCTGAGTTGATAACTCTGTCATCTTCATCTTCTGTGGACTCCCGTTTCCACGGTAAGGTGAGCTAGGGTTTGAAATATATAGAGGCAAAGCATCCTCACGACGCAAAGGGGAAACTGGAAAGCCATTGTCATCGCTCGTTTGCTTTAAGAAAAACTTGTCCTCTACAATATCATAGTAATCTGCTGTCCTCACTTCCTGAGCAAGAGCGCATGAGCAGCAACAAAGCCACAGAAAGCAATCAGTAACTGAAGGTTTGTCACAGCAGAATGTATAGCCTGGAAGTTTAAATCTCTTCCTCATCTGAATTCTCCAAAAGCCGCCATAAAGCAAACCAAATATACAAAGCAAAATTCCAGCAATTCCCAGTGCCTCTCGGACAGCCTCATTATCGATATTAACGGCGGCAAGGTTGAAGATAAAGAAGGGAGCAATGCAGAAGAGAAAGAAAGTCATGATGTGCACGTACATGTTACCAAACCCAAGCTTCTCCATGTTCCATCCAAAAACACAGCAACTGCAGAAGACTGACAGATATGCAAGTGAAATATCATCCCACAAATCATAAATTCCTCCAATCCATTGTGGATTGCTCTCTGGAACCCTTTGGTTTCCTTGCAGTGCAAATGAATATTTCCTTTCAAATGACTTAAGGCGGAGTTGAGCAGGCTTGCTAACTTCACTTGAAATGCTCTCCAGGGTTTGTGCTTCTTGATCAACGTTAGTCTCATAGTCTCTACCAAGAGGACTCAGCATACTATAGACGGCAGAAAAAGCTGGTGCTCCAATTGAAACAGATAAGCACACAGCTACTCCAATGGCAGGTCTCTTTGATCGAGGGTATCCCAAGTTTAGACCACATAGAGCATACTGAGCAAAGCAATTCAAATTAAGAAGAAATATTACTACCATCATATGCACCCACTCATTTGGTTTATATACTCCATTCTTGCAATACACCTTTCTAAGTTTCAGAACATCATCTGGCCTCCACCTGATCAGAAGAACAAGATGATATAATCTCTTTGGGTGTTGATAGAGGCACATAAGTGTAAATAGAGCATTTAGGATTTGGTTATTGACTTCAAACCAACCATTCCGCTGGGATTTCCGTGGTAATACACCATTTAACATTCCAGTCATCACCATGAACAAAATAGCACCAGAGATGGCAACACAAAGGATCCAAACGAAGAGAGCCATATTCATTGGATCTCTAATCCATTCTTTTGAGAGTTGCCACAGAAATGCCCAATCAATTTTCCTAACAAATGATATGCTGAACCTTGAAGAGTGGATTTGATCAGCTGAAGGAACTGCACGAGAAATCTCATCCTTTTCTTCAGCAAACTGCCAGAACTTGGCTGATGGCGAAGGCCCGAGTTTTAAATACTTGGCTTTTTTAGGAAAGGCTCTGAGAAAATCTACAACCGTACTCCTTTGCTCTTTTTCATCTAATAAACCTCTACGAGATGTACTCATGTTGGGAGGGATCTGACTTTTTGTCCAATTCTGAGCTGTAGCTTGTCCTAATTCTTCCTGAATTTCATTGGCACATTTTCCATTAGGACTAGAAGTGGAAACCATTTTCCTTGGAAGCTGATTAAAGCCAATTTATCTTCTGATTATGTCAGGGTCTCTTGAACTTTACAAGGCTGGAGGACAGCAAATGTTAACCTGTTGGATAGTCAGCAAATTTAGCTCATCTAGCATCAGTACGGAAGAATTTTTTTTAGTAGATTTAAACTCTTAACAAGACATAATGGAGAAAAAATATTCACATTGCCAACTTTATGTAATGAGATAAAAGCTTGATGTTGTCTTTGTTGTTGTTGGTACCAGTAAGGAAGATCAACAAAAACTTAAAATAATTGAAGCAATTACAGCGGTCATTTTTATGGAGGTCAAACAAGCCCCGAAATATTGTTAAAGTAGCCCAGTTCAAGCTTGGCTAAATTCATTTTACTAAGCTTAAACCAAATCGCACATTACAACAAGTTTTGTTGTGGAGTTCTGGTGATGATTTGAAATTAAGCACCACAAAGAGATTTCACCCTTATTTTGCGAGGACTTTATGATCTAAGTTCAGATTTCCTATAGGCGTAAGCACCTATAGTTAATTACCCTCCCAATAGCGAGAGAGAACTTTCAACTAAGGCTAGTCGTCAAAAAGATACATGGTGTCTGATGTATAGTAGCAGCATGTGTTTAGTTTTTAAAACTTGATATTTAAAATTGAAAATTACAATATTTTGCACTTAAAGCAGGTGTGTGTGTGTGTGTGTGGGGGGGGGGGGGGGGGGGGGGGGCTATGATGAACCCAATCAAGATCCCATTGTTTTGTCATCCCGGGTCATCACGGTCCCTGGTCTACTTAGTTAAAGGAGGTAGTCGACCCAACCTGACAGAAGGATCTTTGTTGGCAGTTGGCATCCATGGATGCATCATCCAAGGGAACCTTATAGACCTGGGGTAAATATTTGCCTAAGGAGACAAATTTGAATCCACGTTAGCTAACAGACGGCTTTGTGCCCTGTCGATTATATCCTATTGATTCATATCTTAAAAATTTGAAGCCATTAGGGAACATAAGGGATATGATCGTAACCGTGATAAAGTGGTGTACTTAGACCAAGCCACTAAGTCAGAGGGTCGTGATCATAATCGTTAACCACGCAGAGCCATCTAGCCAAACCACGAGTTATTTGTGGAGCAATTTGGCCAAACCAAAAATTAAAAGACCAATGTCATGTCCTTACTGGCAAGAAATTGATTGAAAATGAATTCTAGTGATATTTTCGACCAAATATTTGCTCTTTGTGAGCTCAAGTGATTTTCATATTTATCCACCTCGGGAAATTATTATGGAGGGTGGATAGATTTTTACTTTGAGCATTTGATGGCTTATTTCAACTTTAAATATTTTAGGTTTGGATATATTTTTTTGGTATCTTTAGAATTTTGAATTTTATGTGCATTTTGGAGGTATTTTTAAATATTTGACGTCCCCTCCGGTTGAGATTTTCTGTCAACACGACCATCATCGGGGTTATGTTAAAGTCACTTGGGAATGTTTGTATTTTATGAGAATTTGAAGCATTTGAAAGTTTGGGGTCCCCTCCAGTTGAGATAAACTTTCAACACGGTCATCATTGAGGTTTATGGGTGATTTCAATTTGTTGGTTGAGCCTTATTAACTCTGCCAACTTGACGATAGAGGATCGGGTTTGTCATCAGCTTTATGTCTTTGTTAAAGAATGTATAAAACAAACATCTTGATCGACACCACGATCGTATATTTGTTTAACAATTCGAGCTATGTCAACTCTTATTTATCCACATAGAAAAATCAGGCTCGAACTTAGGTTCGCGTTTGACCCACGCAGTATCCTTAGATGCCACGTGTATACACGCAACACGCTCGTCGGGACCCATGCGAGTATATGCTTGCACATGCATTTTGTATGATACATTTGCATGATGTTTACTTGCATGCAGCACAAGGGGTATGTATGATATGTCTGCATATTCATATATGCATTCATATGACAATGCGCATGCTAATTCATTCGCATACATATTTGCACATTTGCTTATATGCACGTATGTTGTATGTGCATTTGCATTTTGCATGATACGCTCGGTGTGCAATGTAACATTCTACGACACTAACATAGTAAGTAGCGTATGTGCATAACATGTATGAGTAATGCACACATATGTTGCATGTCTGTCTACACAACGCATTTGTATAATGATGCAATGATCGCAGAAGGCGCATGATGTATTTGTATGCCAACGACGTATAATATATATGTATAATACATTTTCATGTCAGTTTAGTGCCCTTTGTGTATTACATGGTGTGTATGCACATTACTATAGCATGCTGCTGTTATACAGTGTGTTCTGTATTTTAAATGATATGACTGCATAATGCATTCTATGCATTGTAACGCAAGTATGCAAATGAATCTACATGTCGCTACAACGCGTTGTTATAGCATAATGCATATCGCAATATTGAATGACATGTTTGAAGGGATTATTACGCATGTTGCAATGCATGTAGAATGAGGTATTTGAAAAGATTATTATGCATGTTGCAATGCATATACGAGGGCATTTAGAATATTTAGCGCTAATCAGCTGCGCGGGCAGCTATCATTTGAGTATGCATAGTAAATGTCTTTTGTCTGGTAGTACGAGTGTTGTAGAAATGATGATGTGACGTCACACTAGGGTTATTTGCCCTTTGGTTTATGCAGGTAGACTGACATGCACTAACGAGTCTCTTGTTGTTTGACTGATGTTCAATTGATTGATCAATATTTGCATTTTAAAATTTAAAATTTGGTTCCTTGCTTTTCAAGTTTTGTTTCATGTGATTTTGTTCAGTTTAAGTCCCTCTATTTTTGTTCAAGTTTAGTTCGTTGTCATTTGGTTCAAGTTCAGATCCTCTGTCAATTGAAAATTTTGGCAGCCTCCCGACGTCTCCCTTGTAAGAAAAATTTAGGAAACTGAGACATCCCACAATGCTACAAGAGCGTGCATGGTAAGTGTCGGACGACACTGCGGCCGTGGTCTATAATCCCACTACGCTACAAGAGTGTATATGGGTCTTCGAGGTACCTATTTAGATATACATAATTGCTTTTCCCGCATGCATTGAAGCACCTACGGGTACTTAGAAGTGTTCCCGCCACACTACGAGAGCATGTACGGGGTTTACCTGCCTCACCTTAACCGTCGCACTAGGCTCCCTCCTACCATGCTACGAGAGCGCGTATAGGGGGTCCTCCAGCTCGCCACAAACACCGAGAGAGAGATTTGAGTTCAGAATATTATACCTTCGTGATGTTTGATGTCAATGACGATGATGATGTCAATTTGCAAATACATGAAAACATATTTTTTTCTCTTTTTATAATTCCACTTTTCTTTTATTTGCTTGCTTTGTTATTCTTCTTCTTTTTTTTTTATTTGTGTGTGTGTGTGTGTATATATTCAAAATTATCAACAAGAATAATATGAGTGATAGTTAGCATTAAATAGTAGGGAAAACTAATATTGTTGATTACACTAATTAATAATAGTAATTAATGCTAACAAGATGAAATAAAAAATAAATGAGAATAATGATAATAATAATAATAATAGTAGTAAACTCACTATCTGGTTGGGTTAATAAGGTGAGCTGGTTGTTGGGCACTTGGGCTAGAGGAGGAATGGGTTTTGTCAAGTAGTGGAGGTGGACAGTTGCTAATGTTGGTGAAAAGGAAAAGCAGGAAAGATTCAGCTTTTGTCTCATCTTTTGTTGTTATATGAAGGTAAATAGCAGGGATTGTGTATTGTGTTATGGAAGGCTGGTAGAACCAATCAGGCTAGGTGGAGTTGCAGCAAAAGGATTGAAGGAGTAGAGATGCGGGCTCAGTTCCTTTTGGAGTTGGAATGGAGGGGTGTGGGCGGCTAGCTCAGGATTGAGCTCAGCTAGGGTCCGATCACAGAGGGGGCTTGGATCTGTCGGTTGGAGGAGGAAGGCATGACCCGCAGAGGAAGCTGACGGCACAGTGAGAAGCTTCGGCAAGTGTTTATGAAAGGAGGATTTGATGTGAAGGTTTTCTGTCGTACACCTTCGAGGGCTGGTCGAGTGCGTAGATCGGCAGTTTAGGAGACGTGGAGTCAGGATTTGGCCGGAGAAGGTCACGAAGGTAGGGCGTGGGCTTGGTTAAGTGGGAAACAGGATAGAGGGGGCTCGACTCCTTCTCACAGACGAACAGCGGAGTTAGATTGCCATAAGAAGAGGGCGCTCGGGATATTGAAGGGGTAAGGAATGGAAGCTGAAGAAACTCTCGTGTGGGTGAACGCCGTGAAAAAGACCAACAGAATCTCATTTTGTTTCTCATTTTAACGACGAGCCAAAGAATTCAACCGAGGAAAGCTGCTATCTGCGGGATTTACGAGATTTAGAAGGGATTTGAGCTCGACATGATACAAGGTATCATTAATTTGATTAATTTTTTTGTTTGACATTACTAATTGATTTGATAATAATAATAATAATAATAATAATATTTTATGATTATTATTAATGAATCCAGAGATGACAGAAATTGTTATATACTCAATATTGCCTCAATTTGCACGCAACTTTCCTGATATATGTGCAATCACCTTAGAACTGCTGATTTGCGAGCGTGACTTCCATTGGGAAAAATTATGGTCTATTTTGGGTATGGCCTCGGGATTCATGCTGATTTTGCTAGACAAATTTAATTAAGCAAATTAAGAGTTATTTTTTAGCATTGACGATGTTTCAAACGCAACGACGAAGTCCGTTTTGCGATCGAATGCCATTTGGGCAACGTCGCGCATCAATTTCAGGTTTCGATCGTCTATTTTGACCAATCTAGTTTGATTTAATTGCGAGGGGTTCCCTCTTAGACGAATTCGGCATTCAAATCGCAACAGAGAAGTCTGTTTGGCGATCGGAGGTCATTTGACCATTCAAGTGAAGTGTCGCGCCAACATGCGCGTTGCTTAAATCGCCATTTTTTCCTTTTTCGCGTTTTTTGATGTGGAGTCAACATAACTGTACTTGATGCATCATGTATAGGAGAAACAATTATCATTACTGTAAATTAAGGGTAGTGAGATACTTTACTCTCTCCTTGCTTCCACGTTGACAAATTTAGCACCTATATGAAAAACCTATTCGTTAAAATTTAAGTTATAAATTGCTCATATATTTTTAATTATATGCTCTATAATTTCTTATTACATATACCTAGATAGCCATAGTATTTAATTTATAAAATTACTGATAAAATTTATTCTCCTTTCATTATCATTTATATTTGATTAACAAATCATGAGTTAATTATAATTAATTTATAAACCTTTCATATTTAATAACTTGTCATTTTAATTAATTAAATATAATCTCTTTAAAAATTAATAATTTCATAAAATGAAATCTCTCATATGTTCTCTATTTAAGTAGTTATGATATATCTAAATAGTTCTCATATTTAATTTATTAATTTAGTAAAAAAAATTTGCTCTTCTTGCTTTATTATTTAAATATTAATAAAATCATAATTTAATTATTATAATTTAGGAACGTTCTATATTTAATATATATACTTTCATTCTCTATACAAATTATTTTTAACTTATTAAATACTTACTCTTCTAAATCTAATATATGATTTAACATAATATAAGTTTCATTTATTCATCATCTAATTTAAAATCTTATATGAATTTATGCTCCCTCCCTCTATATCTTCTATTTATAACATTAAAATTTTAATATAATAATTTTCAAAATAATTTATTCTAAAATTTTCTTAATAACATTTACTAATTTATTAAGAAAATAAAAAATTTCAATTTAATAATTAAGTATTTAAATAAAATTTTATAAAATAAATTTTAATAATTATTTTAAATACTCATATTTACCATCTTTCATTCCACCTTAGGCGCGCAAGCATAGTGCTCTTCTCCCTCGCTTCTTGGCTACAATCCCTTGACCACCTCCATCTTCTCCTTCGGCTTGTTCGAATCTCCCTCTTATTCCCTCTTTCTTTCTCTCTGTCAGTCTCCTCTCAATCAGAGCTTCTCACACCCGTTTTACTTCCACTAGAGTGAGCGAAACGAAGATATCTCTCACGAGGAATTGCTTCCTTTCACTCCCGCACGCGATTCCTCGCTTGAAAACGTGATCCGAACCCGCCAGCCTATCCGTGCCTGTGTTCGGTCTGTCTGCTTCACGAGCCTGCTTGACTATGTGAATCCTTTTTCTCCATTGTTTCTAGTTAATAGTTAAATTCTCATTAAATCTAACAAAGAAAGATCATTTCTAATACTTTCTAACCAAGTCTTTTAGGTCTACCTCTATCTTTCATAACATAAGTCAAATCTAATGCATATACTTTTCAAACCGGGTCATCGAAAGACCGTCATTTTATGTGGCTCATATTTTGATACTAAAATATTATTATTTTTAAGTGGCTCAATATGTAGCTTATAGTGTTCCATCAATACTATGCGTTTTATATACAACCTATACTAGTCACAATTCAAGCCGTTTAGGTCTAGAAAACTTGATCTGCCTCCTCTACAGGCTTGGTCTACCATTTGGATTTGCTAAATCAATATTGGATTAGGTATACATGTTCTTTGTGATACATCCTTAGTCCAACCATGGGCCTTGACTAACTGATTAACTAATTCCAATGTTGGAAGAACCTCAGAAGATCCCCTCGCTCTCATTTGCTCCTACGAATCAATATTGATGATAAGGTGGACCTCTCTCTTAAACTTGATCCTTGAATTATATTTTGTCAATATTATTTAGCTTTCGTACTTTTGAACCTACCTGAAATATTTAGTACTAAACAATTAAGAATACTTATTGTTTTTCTTAAGGGTCTCCCATCTTTTGTTGTGGACTGCATCAACTTCGTCTAAGAGTGTCACCTATATAAAAAGAGCTGGCTTGGCTTGCTTAGCACGGCAATGCTACTTCTTTTAAACTTTCCTTCGCTGATTAAGTGATTGCCCATTCTTGACTTGCCTAGCTTATCAAGATGTATACCTTGCACCCTTTTTTCTTCTCCTTGGAAGATGTAGAGGAGAGTATCATTTATGATAATCTCTAGTTCAAAAAGGTAACTACAATTGAGGCAATTTGTCACTATTATTATGGCTTGACTGAAAATTCTAATTCCTTCAAGGGTAGAGTAAACATGCAAACTACATAAATTTTTCCTGTTTCTTCATGAATAGACATGTCTACACTTTCAAATATTACACGGTATCTCTCAACTATAAATATGAGTGGCCTAAAATTATATGACACACTTCTAAAAAAATTTCTAGTTGCATAATTTTAAACATTACATTCTTACTGAGCAAAAAAAGAGTGCAAGTATTTCAGTTGGGTGGGTTTCCTAACCCTAATTATTCAATGCAGTAAACTTCAAAACATTCTTTCTAACTATTCGTATATGGTCAATTTAATCCTAAAATATCACGTAGTTCCAATTTAATCCTTCGACAATACAAAATTGATCCAAAATAATCCCTTTGAGATCAAATTGACATTAGTTTGTATAGTCAAAGGATTAAATTATGATTAATTTTATATTACAATTGCAACATAAGGAACAATTTTTATCAATTTTATATAGTCGAACAATTAAATTGGAGCAACGTAACAACATATGAATAGTATGGGGAATATTTTGAGATTTTTCTGATACTCAATTGATATTATAGAATTAAGATTGATGACACTACGTAAATATAAACTTGCACTAACAACTAGCATTAGATTGATTAACATAAACATTTAATATAAAAAATGAATTCTTCTCTTTGTTGCTATTAAGCATCATCATGTTTAGAAGTTGATCAAGTTCCTTCACATTTTGCATATCCGCCAACTCTTAATATAGGCGGTGAGAGCTTTCTTTTCTTTGGTTTCACATATTTTTGCACTTTCATCTAAATGCAGTTTCTAATAGTCATGCTCCGTATAACATTTAGTCTTCCAATGGATGCATCATCTTCTGACTTTTTGAAAGTTGTCTTGTCATCATTCTGAGAAAGTTTTCATCCTTTGTAGTTATGTGGACGGTATATTTATTATCTTTTATGTATGGGTTTTGAGCACACCACCAAAATGTTTTGCATTGGAAATAACTTCAATTCTCTATGAAGTCTTTTATGAAGTTCAACATTATACTTAGCAAAATTAAAACTCCTACGCTAAAATTCCAAAGTGATGAGTAACTTATAAAATACCAATATGTACTGTTGCATACTTTGCTCATGTATTTTTCCGTTGCTGCCATCATATCTACTTCTCACAACTAAAATTCCAAAGTCGAGAACCATTGCTTGACCAGTTTGGTTCGATTGAATTTGTAGAATGCTTATTGATCCTAAATGCTGTGACCCAATTTAGGTGGTCAAACCAAATCATGTCTTTACACACTAGTAGATGATTAAATTATACACGGCCAATAATAAAAAATGTTATAATATTTAAATACATAATCATGAAGAAATTACTCTTAAATGTTAAGGATGTTATAATGTTTAAATAACTAAGTAGGAACTTTCAAAATTAAATATATAATATAACTATGATGTTATTATTCCCATACTTGATTTGTTGGACTGATTAGTTATACAGGTTCAAACTTCAAACTAATAAGGGGTGTTAATTCAAGTAGACGGATCGAGTTTGGGTATGACCCAAAATTGACCGAGCATGAATATAGGAGTGTCAAAATAGATTTCGGGTCGGGTTCGGGTAAAACCCGAAATTGATATGCTCTTAACACATCCGACCCAAACCCAACCCGTTTGTCCAAATGTGTTAAAAATCTAGACCTGAAACGGACCCGCTAACCTGGTTGAGTGCACAAGCAAACGCGAGCGAGCGGGCGGGGGTGAGGGAAAGGGCGAGCCCGAGGTAGGGAGCGAGGGCGAACATGCAAGCTTGAGGGAGAGCGGGCGAGTATGGGCAATGAGCGCGACGAGTGCGAAGCGGGACGAGTGGCCAAGATGCGAGCGACGGACGGGCAAACAGTTTGCATTCAGGTTCGCAGGTTCACACAAACCAAACCCGACATTTCAATAGGGTCGAAAACTTAAACCCAAACCCGAGCCGTTTGTTAAACAGGTCAACCCAAACCCAAAATTTGCTAGTCGAGTTTTCGTGTCATGTCATGTATTGACACCCCTACTTGAATATGCTTGATCCAAACCTAACCCATTTATTATATCAATCTAAATATTTGACTCGAACTCGACTCGGCCAAATCCATCTAACTCAAACTCGACCATTTTAACCTGATTATTGTATAAATCGTAAATTTATGTTGGTTCAACACAACTTGTTCGACTTGAACACAACCTGTTTAACCCAAAACTAAACCCAAAAAATAATAATGTCAATTTTGAGTCAATTTTGGGTTTATGAGTCAATTAGAACTTAGATTTTTCAAGCCGGATCCATGTTAGGTCATTTATTAACACCCCTATAACCAATCAACCTATCACCCAATAGGAAGTTCAGTTCAACATCCATGTTTCAAATCTTTATAAAATAATATGGTCATAACATTTTTGGATAACGGTGCAAAAATATTAAATGTAATAATAAGAAAGTCCAATACTGTGAGTTATTTCACGCCATAAATAAACAAGGACACTAAAAAAAAATCCATTGGGCAAGCAAATTTACATATCTTACAACAAACAAAATCCTCAATTCTTGCCGCATAAAAAATTTTCTTAGCTTTATATCCATCCTGAGGTCTCATTTCCAATACATCTCTATGATTGATAAGCCTTTATCAATTCTACATGGTTAAAGAAGAAATTTTAAACTTCAACCAAAATTAGATTGTTCTTAAAGGTTCAGCCAATTAGGGTAATTCTAGAGAGGCTATGATGATTACTAAAAGAAGAGTAATAACAATTATGGAAACTAGAATGAGATTTATGATACTAGAAGAATACCTTTATCTGTGGCAAATGGCAAGTCCATTTTGCTTTCCTCTTGTTGAATTACTCCCCTTATTTCTTCTTCTTCTTCTTCTAGTTTTCCTTTCCTTGTCTCATATCTTTGAAATTAATTCCAAGCCTCCTTAAATTTTCAAGTTAAGACGGAAAGAAGAAAGATGAAATATTAGAAAGAGAATGTGGAGTAGAGCTATAAGGGGTGACAGCTAGCCAAGACCTTGGAATTGGACTTAGAGTGGCCACCTTTGTGTGTGAGAGAAAAATAAAGTAATGTGAAAATAATTATTGCCTTTAAATTACCTTGAAATTTGATTACAAAATAAGTTTATTCATACACTTCAAGGAAAAGGTAATTTTGGCCTCCTTTGTGGCTCCTCATGTAATAACCACACAAAAAATACAATTTTTACCAACGATTAAAAAGGCGGAAGAGGCGTACGCACTGAGGCGCGACTCAAGGCGAGGCAAAGCATTTGCGCGTTGAGGCTTACGCCTCGTTGGATTCGGCGGAGCGTGCGCTTATTTAGCACGGGGCGTAGGCTTCGGTTCGTAACGCCTGCTTCTGCTTTGGGTGAGAACTGAAAGGTGAACTAGCTCCGCCGACTTCGACGACCACAGTTCGATCGAGTTTGAACATAGCTGGAGGCGATCGAAGGTAACGATTTATTTCTTCTTCTTCTCTTGCTTCCCGTAATCTTCCCGTCATTTGCTTCATGTCTCGCTTCTTCCTCTTCAGCTTCCTCTAATCGAAGGTTCTTTTTTCACGGCTAGGTAATGATCTTTCTTCCCGTTATTTGCTTCATGTCTCGCTTCATCAGATTGTACATGCTCGGTACCGCTCAGTACATGCTCAATACCGCTTAGTACATGCTCGGTACCGAGCATGTACCGCTCGGTACCGAGCTAGTACATGCTCGGTACTTAGCGGTACATGCTCGGTACAGACCAGTACCGAGCATGTACCGACCCAGTACAACTCGGTACCGAGCGGTACATGCTCGGTAGGCGCTCGGTACTGAGCGGTACATGCTCGGTACGCTCGGTATTGAGCATATACAACAAGCAGAATTTCAAAATTACTCTTATAATATAATTTTGTTCGCTGCCCCTTGACCCCGCGACCTGACCGGGCAGATCGAATGAACAAACTAGTTTATGTTATGTTTAACAAAAAATTAAAAGATAGATATCTCAAATTGCATAATCAAGGAAATATTGAGAATGAAATTGACCCTTTGCTTGTTGATGAGTTACAATCTGATGATGAATGGGTTACTCCTAAGAATGCTGATGTTTCTGAAGTTAAAGCAGAAGGAGAAACTCATGTCAATGAAGAAGACAATGAAGCAACTACCCACGTATATAAAAGAAAGAAACAAAGTGAGATTGAAGCTTCAAAAAAATTCAAAGGTATTATTAAATATAATGAATTATTTTGTATGTTATTATTGTTTCATTTTAGAGCTAATGAAATATTAACTGATATAGGAGACAAAGGAAAAAGTATTATAGATGAAGAAGAGTTTGAGGATGACTTTGACATTAATTATGAAGATTTTTTTGAAGACAATCAAAGTGATGATGAGCCTGCTTTGGGTCTTGATCCTAAGGGGATGCATGGTTTAAAATTGCGCAATATGAGGCCCGCCTTTGCGCAATTCCAGTAAAAAACGCCTCGATGCTTACGCCTCGAGTTTTTTTTATGAGGCTTGCTCCTCAACTTGGTTGAGGCCCGCCTCGCCTCACTGGCATGAGGCTTACGCCTCACGCTATATATATATTAAAACTTACATAAATCTTGAAGTAAATGCCAGACATTGGACTCTATAGGAGAGGAGGAAGGGGAGAGAGCAGTTCACCATAATGATGATTCAAATGAAGAACCCCTTAGTGATGACAATGCTGATGACTTAATGAGTTCTTATGTGATATGTCAATACTATTTATTTTTGGAAATTGGGATTATATGTTAATGAAAATAATACTGGGATTTTGGAAAGATAGAATTTTGAGTTGAACTATATTTCATGTTGTCTTATTATTGAGATATTTTGATTTTACTTCATATATTATGCTTTTTTATGTTTTATATTATTCACTCATTAATATAAAAATTTTATCATTTTATGTTTACGCAATCTTTTGATTCTGAGGCTTACGCCTCAAAACGCCTTGAGGCTTACGCCTCGCCTCACGAATGAAAAACGCCTCAATACTCGAATACGCAATTTTAAACATTGAGGGGATGTTTTATTTTTAAGTGAGTTTATTTTAAATCTTGTATTCCAGTAATATTATCTTAAAACAAATCTTCAAATTCATAGTTGACATAATATTTTGTTATTTTTTGCCATTATTTATAATTTTAAATTAATTTATTTTAATCGTTTTGAGGTTTACGCCTCGATCCGCCGCGAGGCTTACGCCTCACCTCGTTTAGAAAAAATGCCTCGATTCCCGATTTCGCCTTTGAAAACCTTGATTTTTACAACATGCTCTAGCAACATCCAGGTAAGCTAGATCTACACAGTTGGTCTACCCTTTTCTGCCAACTTGGTCTATTTATGTTGATTTGCATGATCTTCAAGCCTTCATTTGGCTAAACCTAATCAGGATTAGGTTAGCATATTCTTGGCGCACCATTTTTGGTCCACCCATGGTTCTTGTCTAACCAACTAAACAACCCCACTACTGGTACAGCACCCTAGGTAATGTATTTGTTCATTAACTGTACTGGTTTGCTAGCGCCTTTGTAGAACTAAATGGAAATAAGGAAATGGAACTGTTTAAGGGAAAATTGATACCTAAGACAAGTAATTTGTTTGCTTATCTTCATAGGACAAAGCATTTTAAATTAAAAGGACATAGGACAAGGTGCTGAGAGAATATAAGATAAGTTTATAAATGAAACAAGGAAGCCTGAGCTCCATAGCGTGAACAACACAACCAGGGAACAAGAATTGTAAAACAACAAACACAACCGCTTGTAAGACTTGAGGATTTCTATCCAAGGACTTAACATAGAAGTAAACTTGGAATACCCAATCGCAATTGATGTCAGAAAATGTGATACATTTGCCCTACTCTCTACAAAGGAATATCTCGTAAATACAAAATGGCACAATTGTCCATTTTATATCTTAACATCCGTTTCAAAGGAGAGATTTTCACTTGACTAGATGTATCCATATGGTTATCTTCTGCTAATCAGGAAGGCATGTTCATATTTCAAAGTACAAGTTTACACAACAGAAAGTTTTGTATAAAGGTTTGAGGCTTTTAACTAATCTCAAATTGATGCATAAAGGAGAGAAAATTGCTCCATTTGCTAACTCACAATTTCTAGTGTTCAACTCTATACTTGTCTCTCCAGCTATTCCTGAAGCCTCACAAATAAAAATCCAAGTTTTCCACTTAGGAAATCTGGCTTCCAATCACGTAAAGCCAATCTTCTTCAAAAGAAGCCTACTTTAAGAACAAGGAAAACTAGCTCCTAAATTAGAGCTTCTTAGAGACGTACTGCAATATGAATAGCATGAACTAGAATAACATCGCATGCAAATCATCTGGGGAAAGAAAAATGAAGCGAGAAACGAAAAGCCGATACGACAATCTACAATATTCTTTGGTATTAGATCCAATCCACCTCTACAATCTCCACTCGAAGTCTCGAACAATTTCCTAATTACAGGGGTCGTTTCAAACACTGATTTTGAGAATCATTAAAGGTGACATCATGGTAGACTCCAAAGTGGCATTAGTCGTTCCTGAAAAGTCATATTCCCATTCTTAAGACAATATTTGGATTTCCTAGAGCTTACTTAACCCCTCCAGTTTCCAAGTTCTAACTTAGGAGTTAAGCAACCTTCACACAAGCAAAAAGTTTTACTAATTCAGGCTTCATCAATAAAAAAACATATAAGATCTCGTCCCATGTCTCAGAAACACCTCAACAGCAAACTAATTGAGCCAGTGAAATTACGCAAAGGTAGGCATCCAACATTTTTTAAAACTAAATATCAACCAAAAATCTCTAGGGCTACAACCATCAGTATTACTCATAGCCATGAAACTCACAACTCTAATCGATTAAAAAAAGAAAACCTTCTTATAAATCAAATGATTTACAGGTGCAACAAAAAAGAGAAAAAAAAAAGGAAATATCTGCTAAGAAGCTGATTCGGAACAGTAAGAACTAAGAACACGAACCAGTAGTCTCGGTATCGCCGAAGAAACGGCGACAGATCCAGCGGAGTGATTGAATGAAAGATCGAAACGGATAATTTCCATTTTATCTTTATGGCACCGAGGAGTTATATATTGCAAATAAAACAGCAAAATCACAACGCAAAGATCTTCTTCTTTTGAAGTTGGAGTTTCTCTTTGGTCAAAATGATAGACGCGCCCGAAGGTTCCCATCTGAATGCTACATGGCTGGGCTGTACCTCTGAATATTAGTATAAATAAATCACAAATGTTGTACTTTATAAAATAAAAATAAAAAAATATTCACAATATTAGTTTGACAAATTTTTTAAGCAAATCAAATGAAAGTGGATAATAGTTTCCTAAATTTAATTAATCTAATTGTAAAAGTGGATTCAAATATTTTCTTATGTAATTTTTTATTTGAAGTACAACACTCCAAAAATTTGACTATCTCGTCATAATTGTCAAATACATCTATTATTTTTTTCTAAAATTTATTTTGAAACAAAATGCTCTTCTTTTAACTTTTAATTGTAGATTACTTATTTGAAGCCTGCGACTAACGATATTGGTTTGAATTGAATTGTATTGAAACTTAAGTTTGAACTTTGTTTAAATCATACATAGTATGTGTTGTATAGCATGTGCTCCACTATCTTTCACTAAAAAACACTATAAAATTGTAATGCCTAAAGATCAAGTTTGAAAGAATTATCTATTTATCATTTAAAAATACATCAAAACTTTTATAAATCATCAATCTAAACAATACCTAGCGAAAACAACTAAAATCATATACATTAAGATATTTTAATATTCATTCACCAAAATATTATTTATATTAGCCCCTAGATATTACAATTTACAATCACTAATCTATCATAAGCTCCTAATTACAAAATAATAAAATAAAATACAAAAAAAAATCTAAAGAAAACCTAAGGATCTGTGTCAACCTCACTCAAAATGGTCCTAACTAGGGGTATAAATGAGTCGAGTCGAGTTGAGTATTTGCCTTATCAAGTATGGCTCGTTTAATCCTTAATGAGCTCGAGCTCGAGTTCGAGCTCGATTAGTGGGCTCGAGATCGACTCATTTAGAAAATATCAAGCTCGAGCTCGAGCTCGTTTGATATTATTAAAAAATAAGCTGTCAAATATTATATATATATCGAGTAGCTTGATAAGCAGTCGAGTCGGGTTGAGCTCGAACTCGAGCTCGTTTATCATACGAGCTCGATTGTAGGTTCGAGCTCGAGCTCGAAGGTCGATAAGCTCGGCTCGTGAGCTCGTTAATGAGTCGAGTTCGAGCCAGCTCGGCTCACTTACACCCTTAGTCCTAACCACTTCAACGACCTGAAATCATTAAAATCCACATAATGAGCTCAAAAGCCATTAGTAATTCAAAATTCAATAAAACTTTTAATGCAAAGACTAAAAAATTAATATGAAGTGCTCAATCTAATATAATCAATAGCAGTCATTATAATTAATAATCAAATATTATCAATAAAACTTAAAAATGATTAATAATAAAAGTAGGGAATCATTACAATGAATATAAAAATCAATAATTGATATAAAATTCAATAAATCGATAGAACAATTGTGTAGAAATCATTCATAAATATCTAAGAGAATATATCTTATCTATTCATATGCATCATCTGTTTATGTATTATCACTGCATCAAATACTGCCAATGATATAATTGTATCTGTCAATGTCATCAGTGCTATCAATGTATGCATGTATCAATGTATGATTTATCAAGGTAGGTCATCTAGCTTTAATGTGATATTTTCAACATATTTATACCACAACTGGTCTTTAGTTGGTCATCAGTCATATTAATAATCACTTATCTAATTAATCAATTATCATTATAGGTGGCTTTATTAAATTAATAAGGAGTCATCACTCCCTGCTCGTCGGCGTAATCGATCATCTATTACATATTATAACCGGGATAACACCATAAACCATCTTTAAAGAAAAGCATGTTGACCCACCCTCCTGCACCACCCTCCTACACAGGGTATTATGTTTTAACAGTTATAATCAAAATGCAATAAGAAATAATCAATTATGTTCATGCAAGAAAATATATGTAATAATCAAAATCATTGAAAAATTAAAATGAGATTTGAATCACTTACAATAAATAGAAGAAATCTCTGAACAAAATTGACAGATGAAAAAGCTCTTAATAACATTCTCTTTCTTCCCTCTCTCCTCTTCGACAAAGCACGACACTAAAATTTAATATTTTCATTTAAAAAAAATTATTTAAAAAAAATTCGGATTATTACAAAAATGAACTCATCAAATATAATGTGACAATATTTTGCATACATTTTTATTAAAAGCTCAAATGACTTACCCTACGATAGACCTTAGAACATCATCTATACTGGCCTCCCTCCACATTCAATGACTTCTTGACCCTCTTTCTCCAATTCACTCCACGTTTTTTATTCTGGACTATGAGATGGCTTCAAACGCCTAATACTATAGTAATATGGCATATCAGGTCGGAGTGGTCTTTCTTTTCAGCATTAATCCCATAGTGTATCACATCTATATTTTAGGAAAATTTATTAGGTGCGGAGTGCGCACTATCTGCACAATTATTGGATACCTAGCCGTACCCAGTACTTGTGTTGTATAGCATGTGCTCCACTATCTTTCACTAAAAACACTATAAAATTGTAATGCCCAAATATCAAGTTCGAAAGAATTATCTATTTATCATTTTAAAAATACATCAAAACTTCTATAAATCATCAATCTAAACAATAACCAGCGAAAACAACTAAAATCATATACACTAAGATATTATAATATTCATTCACCAAAATATCATCTACATTAGCCACGAGATATTATAATAACTAATCTATCACAAGCTCCTAACTACAAAATTATAAAAGAAAATACAAAAAAATCTAAAGAAAACCTAAGGATCTCTGTCAACCTCACTCTAAATGGTCCTAACCACTTCAACGACCTGAAATCATTAAAATCCACATAATGAGCTCAAAAGCCCATTAGTAATTCAAAACTCACTAAAACTTTCAATGCAAAGACTAAAAAAATCAATATGAAATGCTCAGCCTAATATAAATAAAAGCAATCAATATAATTAATGATCAAATATTATTAATAAAACTAAAAAATGATCAATAATAAAAGCAGGGAATCATTACGATGAATATAAAAATCAATAATTGGTATAAAATTCAATAAATTGATAGAACAATTGTGTAGAAATCATTCATAAATCTCTAAGAGAATATATCTTATCTATTCATATACATCATCTGTTTATGTATTATTAATGCATCAAATACTGTCAATAACATAATTGTATCTGTCAATGTCATTAGTGTTATCAATATATGCATGTATCAATGTATGAATTAGCAAGGTAGGACATCTAGTTTTAATATAATATTTTCAACATCTTATACCCCAACTAATCTTCAGTTGGTCATCATTCATATTAATAATCACTTATCTAATAATCAATTATCATTTTAGGTGACTTTATTGAATTAATAAGGAGTCGTCACTCTTTGTTCGTCGATGTAATCGATCATCTATTATATATTAAAACTGGGATAACACTATAAATCATCTTTAAAGGAAAGTCCATTGACACACTCTCCTGCACAGGTATTATGTTTTAACAGTTATAATCAAAATGTAATAAGAAATAATCAATTATTTTAATACAAGAAAATATATATAATAATCAAAATCATTGAAAATTAAAATGAGATTTAAATTACTTACAATAAAGAAAAGAAATTTCTGAATAAAATTGACTGATGAAAAAGCCCTGAACAACATTCTTTCTCTTCCCTCTCTCCTCTTCAGCAAAGCACGGCGCTGAAATTCATATTTTTCATTTAAAAAAAATGGATTATTACAAAAATACACTCTACAAATATAATGTGACAATATTTTGCATACATTTTTATTAAAAGCTCAAATGACTTACCCAGCTGTGATAGACCTTAGAACATCATCTATGCTGACCTCCCTCCACTTACAATGACTTCTTGACCCTCTCTCTCCAAGTCACTCCACGTTTTTTGTTCTCAACCATGCGATGGCTTCAAAAGCATAATACTATAGTAATATGGCATACCAGGTAGTGGTCTTTCTTTTCAGCATTAATCCCATAGTGTATCACATCTATATTTCAGGAAAATTTATTAGGTGCGGAGTGCGCACTGTCTGCACAAGTACTAGGTACCTAGCCATACCCAGTGGTACCGAGTGCGGGTACCGCTAGATACCCAATAATTGTGCAGACGGTTCTCCCCGTCCGCACTCCGCACCTAATAATCTCTCATATTTTAGCCATATGTGTTATCTCCAATGACAAGACTACCCTATGAGTTTCCAAAAAATGCTTTATCATGTTTAAATAAGCAAAGCATCTCAACAAAAATAGTAATTTATCTACCATTGTTGGAGAACCCCAATACAGGATAGTGAGGGCTAAACAAAACGGTTTAAATAATGATTGAATCATGTTCAAATCATATTTGAATCATGCTCAAACTAAGCTTGAATATTACTCAAATCTTGCTCAAACATTGATTAATTCATGTTCAAAACTTGTTAGAACTTATCAAACTAATATATACTAATAGATTTTTTTGTCAATAATATCACTAACAAAATTTTCATTGGAATCTCCATCGATAAGAGCTAGTAGAAATTTTATGGATATCTTGAATACTAACAAAATTTCTTTCACTATGTCCAACGAAGAAAAAATGTTAAAGTTTTTGAAAAATTATTGCTAGAAAATAATTTCCAGCGAGATTTTTACTGATGGACATTTATCTGTCTTAATTTCCATCAATAATGTTATAATCAATGGATTTGTCCTACTGTCATTAGCTATTTTTTCTTGATAATATGATATTTGTTTATGTGCATTTTATAAGAAGAACAATCGAACAGATCATCAATCATCTATTGAAGACAACTTCAATGGCTCAAGACTCCTCCTTCAATGCATTGTCGATACTAATATCAATGTCATCATAGAAATCAAAACTGACGTCTATCATCGACTACAATGTTGACATCCACCATCGCCAATAAAGGCATGCTTAAGACCAATGTCAGCCTTTTTGATGGTAATCTCCTCTCGCTAAAAAGAATGACCGAAAAAATCATCAATTATTTATTAATCACAACACGATCATCTTACTAAGAAGTAATATTCTACAATATAAATCTATAACATTGTATTAATAAAATTTTAAAATTTGTGACTCACCCTTTGGGAAAATTATTAGGTCCGGTCACCGGACGTAGATATAGGTCCGAACATCTAATTAAAATTTGACACATTGGTTGCACTTTTGTTGCGCTTTTGACTGCGCTTTGACTGTGCTTTGATTGCACTTTGACTGCGTTTTTTAACTGCTCTTTGACTGTGCTTTATCTGCACTTTACCTGCGCTTTTGATGCGCTTTGCTTGAAATTCCGCAGACATATTTAATTTATAAAGTAAAAAATAAATTTAATTGAATATACATGTGTACACTCAATATGTCAATATTTTATTAGAGTACGAATGTATCTCTACGTCCGGTTTCCGGACCTTTGCAAGGAACATTCCAACATCCAACTAATAATTAATATTCAATTACAAAATTCAAGCATTAGATATTGAATCTTAAGCTGCAAATTAATCCAAAATATAGAAGATTGTTAAACAATCTTCTTAATTTGGTGACCTAATTCCGTCTAACTAATATACTTCCTGCCTATATTTTGGAAGAAGAAAGAAAAATTGATAGGCGAGTGATAAGTCTTTATCAACCATATGTAATTTTGTAAGCTTGTAGAAGATTCCAAATTTTCAATGAGAATAAGTTCCTTCTTAATCTCGGATTCCTCAAGTCTTGTACATTGAGCTAAAAATTTAAATTTATAAAATAATTGAAATTTTTATGAAGAGAAATTGATGGATCAAATGACTTCCTACTATAACGCACACATAGTCAAATCAAGCGGCTCGACAAGATGAATATAATAAGCCGATGATCAATGGATTCCAACATCGCCAAGGCATTCAAATATTTGATAAATGATTTATGATTAAAAAGATTAACATGTATTGTGCAAATGAAGTGCTTTGGATTCAGCCCAAATTATCAAAATGCCCATACATAGTTCCCTTGGCGGTTTTCCAAGTAAAAAATTTTCTAATCTTCTATAATTTTTTTTTGTGCATGTTGAATTTTTTACAATACTAAGACAACACACTCCGCGCTACCGATGTAAATTTTCTAGCACATAACAATACTTATACAACTAAATCAATATTAGGGCTAAGAATGATTGAATCAATTAAATCTAGATTTAAGATAGCTCTTAAAGTTATTTTATTTGATTCAAGCTTGGTTTTTATAGATCCAAATACCCAAAGTATTGATTTCAAATTAAGTCCACAAATTTTAAGCCAAGTTAATTTGATAAATTTGATCTCAGCTCAAAATTGACTTGCTAGTGAATAAGAGAATTCGCCTCAAGCAGACAACTATGATTTAATAACTCATCCCAACCATGCGAGAATGATTTACGAAGTGGGACTTCCTTCATAAGAGAGACTACTGGTCAACTGCTAGGCTATTCGACTATCAATACATATCAGGCTAGTGACTTCTTAGGAACTTGAAAAATGACTTCATCAATTTTGGCATTTTGATTGGGCTTTGTGTCCGGACTCCAATGAAATCATGACACATTCATTGGGCAGTATTTGGTGTTCAGGATATCAGCAAAATGTTAAAATTAAACACTTAAAAGTGATTTCACAATTGGAAACTTAAAAGTGATATTTCAACCCAAAAAATTTCCAATCTACAATTGATTTGGAAACTTTGTAAATTTACCCAACATGAGAGATTGAAGGATAAACCAGTCATTTCCAAAAGCAACATGTTACAACTCAACCACATCCATGGCTTCTCGTACCTTTCCAAAGTTACCAGGCATCAAAACAGAAACATTCACACGATCATTATGTGATGTCTTGCTGTTATCCTTTATGCGGGCAAGAGCAGGCAAAGCTATAGTGGTGATCTCAGCTGTGTTCACTTCAATCAATTTGTTCTGTTTTCTAATCCTCTGAGGAATCAAATTTTGATCTCTTGATGAACCAGCTTTAAATAAAGCGCGTTCATCTGCTGATCCCGATGTCCTCAACGCTTGGAGCTTCTGCAACCGGTAATCAGTTTCTGGACGTCTACATACTTTTCTCAACGGCACTATTTCCTGTGTTGAAAATCAATCATGTAAAAATTCAAACTTTTAGAAAATATAATCCACATTCTATCTTTCAGATATAGATATAGAAGTTTTATTGATAAAATGCATCAGCTAGGTTGACTATTGTTAAAAAGAAAGATTGAATTTCAATTGCCTTTTTACTGAATACAGAAATATGTTCTCATACGTGTGCTTACATAAAAGAAAAGAGTAATAATAAATATTATAATTGCTGCAGTAAATATTAAATATATGCAATAATATTTATATGCTTACATCTTTAAACATAAAAAATTCTAATAATTCTTAATTGTTGATTTGGAATTATTTCCAAATTGAAATAAGTTTTTATTTGGAAAGCTTTTAATGGCACATTATTGTAATTGATTAGAGAATAGATTATTTCCCTAATTAAGTTGATTTGATTGATGCATTAATTAAGGATCTAATTATTGCATTAATTAGAAATTTGATTGGGCTTTGATTAGGACTAGATTATGAAACTTTTTTTCTAATTTATTTTGGTTCAAATCTATAGATAGAGTCCTGTGGGCTGCTGTTGAATACATGAGATAAGAGAGCTTGAGCTCATTCTAATCCATATTATTCTTCAATATAGTGAAAACATCACCCCCTCCCCGTGGACATAGGCATCTTTGCTAAACCACGTAAATCGCCGTGTTTATTATGTTTGTGTTGTGTGAATTTTATTTCCACTATGATTGTGTTAGACCGGTCCACTGGACCGGTCCAGCCGGTCCAGGCGGGACCGGTTCACAGACGAAATCGCAAAATCCGGCAAAGACTCCGCCTCCTGGCGGAAAACGAGCGGCCCGACCGCTCAAACAGAGCGTTTTAGGAAGGATTTTTGGGGGGTTTCAGAGGGAAATTTGAATGTAGGGACTGTTTAGGGAATTCCTTTTGATTTGTATGCATTAAATAGATGTTTTTCCTAGGGTTTGGGCATCGGGAATTTGGCTGAAATTAGAGATCTCTTAGATTTAGGTTTCTTTGGGCTCTAGCGGCGTCTAGAGATTTGGGAGAGATCGATCCTCCTCTCGAATTGAGGATCAATTGTATCTTTGCTCTTTTCTTTGATTTCTAGAGAAATACAAGCAAAATCTTGTGTTTTTCTCCTCGTTTCCCAATTTCCTGCCGCGTTTTCACTGAATTTCTGCTGTTTTGCTGCTGTGGACAGTAGTTGGCTGCTGTAATTGTACTGGTTTGGGTTAGGAATACTTGAGAACTCAAGTGTTTCCTATCAAATTGGTATCAGAGCACTCGATTCGAGGCCACCGGCGGCTGAAATTCTGAAATTTCAGCAAGTTTCTCGTCTTCGGAAGAAGATTTCTGGGGATCCGTTAGAAGAACGATGGCCAGAAAGAAGGTTGACGTCTTGGAAGGCGAAGTCGGCAAATTGAAAGCCGATTTGGAGGAAAGATTATTCAACCTTCAAAATCAAATCACCTCCAACAATGAAAGGTTGGAGGGGAAGTTCACCGCAATGGAGGAAATGATGAAGAAACTATTTGAGATGAAAACCAATCCGGTGATATCGGAAGTAAGAGAGACCACTGACGGCCATGGCATGGGAGGAAATTCGAACCCCTTGCGGGGGAGGAGAAATTCAGAGGTGGAGATCCTAGAGGAAGAGAACGACATGCCTCCTCTAGAGCCTCTTTCGAGGGAAGAGAGGAGTATGGGATATGACAGAAGGGGGGATGATTTTGGTGGGAGGAGAGAGGGATCTCATCGCCGAGATGCTGAATTCGAAAGAATTCAGCGTCGAGGGGGGGATTTTGAAGGAAGAAGGGAGGAACGTCATCGTCGAGGTGCTGAATTTGAAGGTAATCAGCGTCGAGGTGATGATGTTGAAGGGAGGAGAGGTGAGTATGAAGAGGGGTTAGAGTATATTCGTCGGAGGGACGATCGGGACAATTGGGGAACGCCTCCTCTGAGGGGAATGGGAGGCTATGGAGGATACCAGGAAGATCCCAAGGTGAGGAAATTGAAGATGCCCGTTTTCGAGGGGGAAGACGGCCATGGCTAGATCTACAAGGTGGAGCGTTACTTTGCGGTCAATGTGTTGACAGAGGATGAGAAGCTGACGGCGGCAGGATTGTGTCTGGAAGGAAAGGCTTTGGCATGGTATCAGTGGCGTGGCAGGAGGGAGCCTATCAGGAACTAGAGGGAATTTAAAAACTGCATAATAGAACGTTTCCAAAACGACCGGGGAGGAGATTTCTATGAGCAATTCTTTGCTCTGATGCAGGAGGGATCAGTAGAAGACTACCGTGAGCGGTTCGAGCACCTGGCTAGTAGGGTGGAGCGATTATCAGATAGCGTATTGGAGGGAAACTTCATGAAGAGGTTGAAGGCAGAGATTCGAGCGGCAGTTAAAATTCTGATGCCGAGTGACTTGGAAGAGGCAATGAAGTTGGCATAGCTGGTAGAAAATCAGAATAATCTGGAGAAGGGAGCCAGGAGCAGCAGCTCAGGAGGTTCTTACAAGACTACGACCACTCTTTTAGCACCAAAGGGGCCTGCATCAGTCAACAATAATGAGATTACCAGAGAGAAGCCAGTAGGAGGAGGGAGTGGGGATAACTTCAAGAAGCTCACTGAGACAGAATTACAGGAGAAGAGGAGAAGAGGGCAAAAGGGCTTTGTTTCAGATGTGACGAGAGGTATACGCCGGGGCACAGGTGTAAGGACCGAACTCTTCAAGTTCTTACTGTTTGTGATGAAGAAGGAATGGAGGGTGTCGTCTTTCCACCTTGCGGACAAGGTGGATCTTTGGGAGGGGAGTATTGTTAGACCGGTCCACTGGACCGGTCCAGCCGGTCCAGGCGGGACCGGTTCACGGACGAAATCGCAAAATCCGGCGGAGACTCCGCCTCCTGGCGGAAAACGAGCGGCCCGACCGCTCAAACAGAGCGTTTTAGGAAGGATTTTTGGGGGGTTTCAGAGGAAAATTTGAATGTAGGGACTGTTTAGGGAATTCCTTTTGATTTGTATGCATTAAATAGATGTTTTTCCTAGGGTTTGGGCATCGGGAATTTGGCTGAAATTAGAGATCTCTTAGATTTAGGTTTCTTTGGGCACTAGCGGCGTCTAGAGATTTGGGAGAGATCGATCCTCCTCTCAAATTGAGGATCAATTGTATCTTTGCTCTTTTCTTTGATTTCTAGTGAAATACAAGCGAAATCTTGTGTTTTTCTCTTCGTTTCCCAATTTCTTGCCGCGTTTTCACTGAATTTCTGCTGTTTTGCTGCTGTGGACAGCAGTTGGCTGCTGTAATTGTACTGGTTTGGGTTAGGAATACTTGAGAACTCAAGTGTTTCCTATCAGATTGTTTGCACAACATTAACTACAATCAAATTTTCATACTTAAATGAATTATGATTGTAGAAGAGAAATTCTATGAGCATGTGAAGTGTTTAGCTAACGTTGCAACTGTTGAACTATATGACCAATGAAAAGAAGTTCAGAAGCATTAACAGGTCCATGAAGCCACCGGAGTAAAACAAAGCAGCAATTGCAAAATCCTGGAAGATGGTAGGAAAATTGTAGGTTGGCTAAACATTGGCAGATTGGTTAAGTTATTTTATTTAAATATTTCATGGAGCCAAAAGGAAAAAGTAGAATACCAAAACAAAAGACAAACCTCAGATTGATCATGATCATAGCGGACTAGGAATCTGCATCTACATCCACGAACATCATGTCTTCTTCTTTGTGCATCCAGGATATGAGCATCAAAATAAAGAGCTTGTTCTTTACCTTCCTGTCTTATGGCCAATACGATAGTTACCATCAATTGTGAAAAATAAATATCTGAATATCAATAATCATCATCATCAATATTTTTTAAATTATATCCATTAGCATTACAATAATATCTCATTATGATCATCATCTTTAGCCTTATACCAGCAGTGATATCTCATTAACCATTAATAGGTCTATAGTGGACAACAAATTCTTAAAACTTCTAGAAAATCGGATTGGACAACCCTGACTTCACTATGACAGAGAAATTGAAATCATGGACAGATAAAATATCAGCCTTGGAAAACATATAATGAGGATTACATAACGAATTTTCAAAGGTGTCAGCGCAAGAAATAATCTGAAAATTAAATGGAAAGTAGTTAACATCTAATGCTGATTTATAATTATTAGTAGCATTATTGTATGAAAATAAGCTTACTAACTTGATGTGAATCAATGTAGGAATTGCGTTTGAAAATTAAAATGAAGATTATTCAAAGCGTTGTCAAAACAAATTTTCTTACCAACAAAATGAAGGATTAAATCGTTCTAGGTAATTAACTTGCTTAGGCGAAGATTTGCTTTGAGATAACCAAACAATTCATAACATTTAAAGATAAACGAAACACTTAAATGCTCATAACAAAAATCCCACAATTAATAATAAAGAAGTTCACCTTGAGTACCCTTTCTCTCTCTCTCGTTCACTCTTGGGCTTTAGCGGAGAAGAAAGAACCATGCGAGGATGAGGAGCACCACTACGAGGAAGGCGACGAAAGACTTTGTTACCGGAGAGGTATTCACCGGAGAAGGGGGTGGCGGATGGTGTCCAATGATCGTCCAAGTGTACCCACAAAATTGTCGATCGAAAATACTTGCGAGGATCGGGACGACTCGCTCCAAGTACTCTTCGATGTGGCGTCGTCTTCAAATCCTACGTCGAAGCAAGGCGAGCGTAGGATATCAATGCTCCCGTCGGCGTGGAAAACTAGTCCCCACTCAAGCTCCGGATCCGCCATTCAACATTGAGGAAGGGCGGGAAGAAGACAAGGGAAGGAGTGTTGAGCCGTGAGCTAGGGGAAGACCAAGAGAAAATCTGAATTTGAATTTCAGATTTTCTTTGGTTGGAGGGAGGCTTAATTGCAATAAAAACCTCCCTAATTTATTTTAGAGAGAGGGGCGGTAATTGGGGGAATTAAGGGATTAATTATTGGGTGCTTAGGTGGCAAGTAGAGAGAGAAAAAACATGGGTGGAGGGGCCGGCCAAGCAAGGGGGAAAAGAGACGGGATATGATTAATTAGCGGGCCCAGGGATTTAATCAAAATCTGAGCCTTAAGTTTCAGATTTTAATTAATTATGACAGTTTCATATCAAGGGGAAGAGGAGGGAAATTTGAATTGTGAATTCAATTGAATTAATCCCCAACTAAATTTCTTGCCTAATTGAGGTGACCAATTAGGAAAGAGTTAATGGGGTTTAATAGCTGAAATTCAAATCACCCAAGGAAGGTGGATGGCGGGATATTCCCAGGGGGGAGTTTCGGCCTGGCTGAGAAGTGGGGCGGCTGGTTAGGCTGGGCCGTGGCTGGTTCAGCCGGCGGCAGGGGAGGGGACGGCTCCTGGGCTGACGGGTGGAGGGGATTTTGATGGGGAAGGCTGTAGGGGTGGGAGGCGGATTAGGCTGAGCCGTTGGTTGGCTCAGCCGGCAGCAGGGAGGGGGATGACCTCTATGCCGGCGGGATTTGGGGGGATTTTGGATAGGAAGGGCTGCAGGGAGTTGGTAGGGGAAGAAGAAAATAACAAAATAAAAGTAAGGCCAAGAGCGCACCACGGGAACTGTTGGGTATTTCGGGTGGAGCCTCTCCTAGGTCTCCTCTCTCTTTTCTCTCAAGCTCTCAAGCAAGAAGACAAAAGAAAATTTCAGAAAATTTCATTAATCATTCATTAACCTCATACAACAAGAAGAGAACCCTTTATAAAGGTCTCAAAGCATGAAAAGAAAAAAGACTCATATGCCCCTGGGGCTACAACAAACACTACGCCTTCATAAGGGCGAAATCATCACAAGTACAAGAAATAAAAGATGCATAAAATAAAAATAACATAAAAGACATGACAACATCAAAAATATAAGCTCCCGATCGTAGCCGTCGATCTATGATTCCTTCGTCGATAAACCTGCCTAAAATGTCTGTCGATGACCTCATCATAACTATTCCTGGAAGTAGAGCCTTTTGTACCTTTTGACATTACCGTTTTCTAAGTATCATGCTGCAGTTGCACATCAAACTTAATATGAAATTTTCTTTGTAAATGAAACTTGTGGAGGCTGTGATTCAGTGCATCTTGAGCTCTATTTCTTATTAATAAATTAAGGAAATTACTCACTAAAATGTTTCATTTAGATTTTGTTTGGGACTATTTTTTTACTGCTTAAAATAATTTTTAGCAAAAAAATTAATTTTTGTATTAAAAAACTGCTTTCAGAGGCAATCAGAAAGCCGACTCAAACAAAATCTTAGTTTAACAAAATGGTGTGATATTTTCTGGTAGATAATTGACCTTGACTCATTTTGGCACTGATGTTGTGTTGCGCTTCTTTGCACTGTACTCTTGCTGCGAAGCAGAGCAAGTAATAGTTTGATAAAATAACTATCTGAAGTGCTAAACGCGCTGTAGCTGCTTCGTAAAAATTATTGTGACGCTGGCATGAGTGATTGAATGACTGAATAAATATCACTATAAAATTTCTTGTATTAATACATGATAAACTAATTTTAATTTGTGATACAATGACTAGAATACCTATTATCATAATACTATAAATTAATTGTGATTTGCTTATGATTAACTGCTATAAAAATTTTCTTATTTCTTAAAAACTAAAATTCATAGAAGCAATTTTCTCAGTAGCCATCCAAATCAGTATTCTAGGAAAGCTTGTTTTATACTATCATAACCCTGAAATTTTTTCACAGCAGCTAAAGTTTCGTCTTAGGCTTCGTTTGAGACGGCTTTTTTATTGCTTCTCAAAACAGATTTTTAGTTTAAAAATTAAAATTTTTATATTAGGGCTACTTTAAGAAGCCGTAAGAAAGTCATCCCAAACAAAGCCTTAAACGGTCCTTCACTGTTGTGTGAAAAACAACCTGTAAAAATTAGTATCCATATGGAGAAATTATTACATGCAGAGTTCGGACGGGGAGAACTGTCCGGATTTGCTGAGTATTAGTAAATACTCAGCAAATACTCACAAAAAATTCAGTAAATACTCAACAAATTCGGACATTTCTCTCCGTTTGGACTCCACACGTAATAATTCCTCATCCATATGGTTGAAAAGATGACAACAACTCCGTTTTTTCAGAATTTGCTTTTGAAAAACTTATTTTGGGGAAAGAAGAATATAACCTATGGCTAAGAAAGCAGTTTTTAAAAGTTTCGATGTCAAAAATGAAACATCATAAGATACCCCGAATAAAGTACAATCGAATGCCTTGAAACTGCCATTGTTGTTCACATCAGCAGAATCCAGGAGCAGAAAGCATTACCAAACAGATCCTCACTCTAATGGATGGTCTAGCTTAGAAACTTTTCCATTACAAATTCCACTTCATAAACACGTATGAACTAATAAAATAGCAGTGCATGACTTCGTGGAAGCACTTCTGACTTTCTCTGTTCGTTTTGAAGTAAATCAAAATAGGTAATACAAAAAACAAATAAATAAAAACATTGCATATACAAAGCAACAACCTTTCTCTTTATTTTCATAACCATACAGCACAAATTAAAAATCGAAAGGTAATGACACATGCAAAGAAGAAAATACCTGAAAACAAAGTATAAGATCCCCAGGGAGCACGGCAATACACTCCATATTCTCACAAGGAAGAGATCGCTGTCGAACACACCTTCGAACATTTATCCACTCATCCTCTTCGATACCAAATCCCGAAAACCTAACCCGCACTTCCTAAAACAATGACTATTAACATCAGATTTATAAAACAAACTTCAAACTCAGTTGCCAAATTATGAAGGATGAAATATAGAAAAATTTAGATTAAAGAAACCTATAAATGATTCTAAATTTAGATAAATTTGATATAATATTATAGGATACATTGGTTAATCTTATAATATTTGTCTTTTGTATAGGATATAAAAAATCTTTCACTTTAGTCCCTCCATTAATAAAGACTTCAATAAAGTATACAGTAAATGATTAAAATGAACCCTAGAATTTATACTAATGCCCATTTTAATTCCAAACTTTTTTCTCATTTCAAATTCAATGCCCCAACTCATCAAATCTTAAATCTATCAACATAGTAATTTCTTTGAACTGAAACTAGTGGAGGAAATCTTTTTATAAGGCCATTCAGATTTTCTTTTAGTGTCAATCTCACAGCTCAAACTAATGAGATTGGCCTTTGAAACTAAAAAATGCTCATGAAAAGTTTCTCTCTACCAATATTTGTCCAAACAAATGACAAATTGACATTGTGATCAAATTGGTGATTTAGTGAACTGAGACAAGAAACTAAAAATCTAGATAAGTTTAAGGCCAAAATCATCACAACTATAAAAATTTAGGGGCCATTTAGTCATTAAATCATGAATAATAAAATGCCCAAGTCTCTCTCTCTCCTTTTCTCTCTCTATCTCTCTAAAGCAAGAATGATACCCAAGGCCAAGAAGAAGCCGATAGAGATGAAGCTGGTAATGGAGAGAAGGCAATGGGTGCCAACAGTGAAGAAACTTGCAGAGGAAAAAATTAAAATAGAAAAATATAACCAAAAAGTGCACCTTCTGAGGTAACAAGGAAAACAAGATCAATAACTGGTCAAAACTATATGATGTTTATTATTTGTTGCTTAAAAAGAATTCTTTGCTTATTATTTACTAAAAATTGTCAGAAATCTTACTGATGTATCCTCAAATACTGGCCTAAATATTTTTAATCAGGGTGCTTTCATAAAAAAAATATTGAGAAATTGAAAACTAGATAAAAAGTTATTCAAATCACTAAATTTAACAAAAAAAGTTGATATTGATCAACAATTTAACTCGTCCAAATCATGAGTATGTGTATTACGAGTGTTTTGCATTCGAGGGAGTGGTTGCTTAATGAGAGATGTCAATGTCGGCTTGAACCTCCCAAACTGGCCCATATTTATGAGTATAGACAAATAAATCAACATATTCATGAACCAAAAATTTGGGTTAGAGCTAATTTGAAAATACCATAAAATGACTTGATTTGCCCCTAATATAGGCACTTGTCTTTTTATTTTTCAAAGACATAAAATGAAAGGTTAAGGCTCTCAACTCTCCCTCTCTGCACTTCCAAATCCTCTACAAGTTTTCCCAACTTTCCTCAATTTACCTCCATCTGGAACAATTGCCTCACAAGGTCATGTTCACCGGAATATCTTTTTCCTATGATAAATTTTAGAAAATACTGAGGGACAGTTCGGGATCATTTTTTATTTTTTATTTTTTATTTTATTTGTATTTTGACATGAAATAAAAAATGTCAGGTATCTTTAAAATTTTTTTTGACTATTTATGAGAAGGTGGCGGGGGTCGCTAAAGATGCATTATTGGAAATCGAGGAGTAGATGACAACAACGGTGATTGTTGGTGTCTCTGGTGGTTTACGGAGGCAGTGGTAGTAGCGGTGTCCATTAACGACGGGCTGGTGGTAATAATTGTTTTTAAAATACTCAAAATGCCTAAAAGTTATTTTTAAAATAGCCTTGCTTTGTTTTTAAAAACAAAAATAAATAAATAAAAACTGCTAAAATTTGAGAGATTTGAGTCAACCTGCATGTGTGCTATGGGCTGAACGATCTGACTCTTTAGGCCTAGGTTTATCCCTTACGTTTCCTCAATAAAAGAGCATTCTCAAACCACAAGGGAATAACTCTTTATAGGAAAACTACATGAATAAATCAACAAGCCAAGCTAATTTCATCCTATAATAAGCATTACCTTCCTAATTAGTACCAAATCAGCCTGACCCTAAAAAAATTTGGGACAAAAATTTAGCATTCTGAATGATCTAAACAATTACATGAGCTAGACCAAAATAAGCACATACTGGGCATTATGAAGCAATCAGGTAATCAAGTCGAATCAAATTATTACCGGATCTTCAGTTTCACTCTTTCTATGAGACAAAAATGCTGAAACATCGTACCTACAAATGAAGCACATTTAGAAGGTTAATATATTAGCATAAGATAATAACTTCCAAGATATTTGCTTTGAGTGGAGAACTCAATAAAAAAACAGAAAAATTAAAGCAAATTTGGAGAAGACCAAAGCAGGCCTTCGAATTGAAGCACATGCTAAAATATTTGGAATTGATGATGGCAATCAAACTAATGTTGCTGTCATTGTTCATAGTATAAAAAGTCCATTTTTGGCTTGTCAAATGGAATTGACAAGCTTAAACGTTTCTCCTGTAATGCAGCCAGTGATCATCAATATATAAATTCTCATCATATACGGTTTGATTAATACTGTTAAATGCACTCATCTGGCATGCTAATACGTAAAAGTCTTCAAAAGCTATATCACCTTGTAAAATAGAACTACATGATGCTGTTTTTCTTCAAATAACAAGAAATATTCTTAAAACTAGCAGAGAGCCCATAGTTTAGATAATATTTGCAAAAATGCATTTCATAAGACTGTCAATTCATTCTTATTATTGTATTATTATTTTTTACATATCAGGGGCAGTGATAGCTGCCAATTATATGATTTAGTATCAGTGGATATTGGATAACATCAACAACTAAAATCTGGAGATAAAGATGACAAGATACACAATTATTGGGTGCTCAAGTGAGGTCAGATGCTAGCCTAACATCTGTTATCTTGCCATTTAAGGATGATGATGAGCCCGATCAAGATTCCATGGTTCCGTCATCTCGAGCCATCGTGGTCCCTGAACTACTTAGTCAAAAGAGATAAGTCGACCCAACCTGACAGAAGGATCCTTGTCGGCAACCTTGAGTTGTTTGGTCCAAGGGTACCTTGTTAGGGGTGTCAATATTTGACATGACCCGAAAACCAAATCAAAACCCGACCCGAAAATTCTAGATTTCGGTCAACCCGTCTGGCAAAAGGGTCGGGTTCGGATTCCAAATTTTGCCTCATTTGAAAAATTGGGTCGGGTTCGGGTCAACTTGCTAACCCGAAGTTGAACCAGGTATGACCTAGTTCCAAATTTTGACCCGTTTGCTTTTCCTCTTCTTCCGCTGCTTCCGCACGTCCTCTCCTTCGACGACGTTCCTTCAATGATGCAGTGCAGGCAGAAGTCACGATAATCCGCTGCTTTCTCCTTTGACAGCCTGCACGCCTTCAACTTTGACAACACACTGCAGGCGAAAATCATAACAGCCCGCATGCCACAACTTCTCCTTCGATGGCGTTCCTTCGACGACAACAAAAGTCCGCTGCTTCTCTTTCGACGACATTCCTTCACATGGGGCCCAAATTCAGAAGTAACGACAATGACAAGAGGGAGCTTGCCGTTCTCCCATTTGTGCGCTTCTTGAGCTAAATCTCACAAGTTGCAGGTTATTTCAAGTCGAGTCAACCCGACAACTTGGTGGGTCGGGTCCGGGTTGCATTTTCCGACCCATTTGCAAAAATGGGTCGGATTCTGGTCATGTCGATTGTCAAATAGTAGTGGGTCAATATCGGGTTCGGCTCGAACTTGACCCCTAACCTGATTTTGAAACCCCTATACCTTGTAGACCTGGGGTGAATATTTATCTAATGGAACAAATTTGAATCCACCTTAGCTAACAGAGGGCTTTGTGCCTAACTGCCTATCGATTATATCTTATTAATTCATTGCTTAATAATTTGAAGCCGTTGGAAAACATACGGGCTCTGACCATGACCATAATTTAGTGGTGTCATTTGGTGGAAAAATTGATATGAAACTATCCCATACGAAAATGATTTTCTTAATGAAAGTTTGCACGCTTAGATTTAGAGGAAATAATATGCAAGATCTTATGCGGAATTGAACGATAAGATAAATATTAAAAGGCACTTAGCTTAGGTTAAATCACATGAATAAAAGTTAAGTTCAAAAAGATAGCCAACTTAATCCGACATTGCATACATGGATCGTTCCAACAATAAATTCCAATACTAACAATAAGATTAGTCTATGAAAGATCCCTCACACAACTCTTCTAATTACTAGGCCATAGCGGAGAAGCGTTAACATGATCGTCATGACTTTATTAGACCACAATTGAGGAGCACTTTGAAGATAAAAGAGTCGGGGAAAGAGTTTACCCAAAGACGAGAGATTGCGAAGCTTCCCGTTTGATCACCAGGGTACTGGATGAAGAGCAACTAGCAATGTCAAGGCTTGGACACATTTGGGAAGGTTATCATTGACTCCTTGGACAGCATGGCAGCAAAAGATGGCCGCCAAAATGATTGGACAACAACTGGAGATGTGTAGGCTGCATCAATTGTTGGTTGAAACCCCCTTTTTGGCCTTTAAAATACTTCTAACAGCAGTTTGACAGCAACTTAAAGCAATGGGACAGCAGTTTGTTCCATCAAAGGAGGCTTAGGCAGCAATACGGGCAAGGCAGAGCATCATTACTATGCTGCTGTAATCCACGGCAGCATCCAGGAATTGTTCTCCTCTACTGGTAGGAAGGCTTAGGGGAAGAAGAGGCTTGGGAAGTGGCCGGCCGTGGCTGCAGGGAAACACACGAACTCCATCCCAGAACTCTCCGTCAGGGCTGATGGGATCAATTCAAACCCAATAGGAATTAATTGGATTTAATTAAGGAGTTAATTGGGTGAGGGGGAAAGGAGATGAGAGGGAAAATCCGTATTTTAATTTCAGATTTTCATTAAGGGGAATTGTTAATTTGAATTTCAAATTAACACAATTGAGGGAGCAAATGAGGCCGGCGGTCATTAAGGGATTTATGAGGGGTTTAATTGTTGCTTAGGTGGCAAAGTGGAGAGAGAAGGGTGAGAGCTTTGTGTAGAAAAACTGAAATAGATTTCAGTTTTAATTGGGATGGGAGGGGTTTAATTGAAATCAATTTCAGATTTCAAAATTTAGAGGGGGTGCATTGATGGCAATCAATGGGGAGCCCAATGAGGGGGCCGGCGGTATGGAGAGAGAGAAGGGGGGTTAGGGAGAGAGGGAGAGGGATTTCCAAACATGAATGATGACTAGGAAAATTCTAAATAAATCCAAATTAATTTAATTTATAATTTGAATTCATTCAAAAAAAAATCCATAAATGGAACTTCCAAATTTGGAAAGAATTTGAATTTTAAATTTCAAATTCCAATGAAGGCTAGGGGAGGGAGGCGTGGGGGAAAATGGCGGCGAGGGGAGAGGCCGGCGGCAAGGTGGCCGGCGGGTGGAGATGCTAGTGGAGGTTTCGGCTTCTTCCACTCTTGACTTGGCTTGCGGTAGTCAATAGAGGAGAAGAAAAATGTGCATGAAGAGGGGAGAAAGGAGATAACCAAGAATATACGAGAAAGATAGAGATAACTAACGAACTCACACAGAGATCGTAAGAACCGCGAACCTCGGACTCTTCCAAAGATTGACGGGTATTGCGAATTACCCTCCTCGGGCTTCTCCTCTCATGAACTCACTAAGAGATCACGTGAACTCACTAAGAGATCAACAAGAACATAAAATTTTTCATTATCAATAATCATCATCTCCTTCCAAGAGGGAGAGGAGGGCTTAAATAGCCAAATACATGAGGGAAAATAAAAGACACAATTGCCCCTAAGGCAAACATAAAACAAAGCCCTCAAGTGAGGGTAGAAATGGAAAAGTACAAATAACAAATAAAATACATGAAAATAAATAGACACGATCGTAGCCGTTGATCTTCGATGTCCTCATCAAAAATTATCCAATTCAGAGGGTCCCGGTCATAATCGTTTACCTGTGGTGCCATTTGGAGGCGAAACCATCAGTGTGGTGCTATTTGGCAGTGAAATCATCGGTTAGAGGACGTGTGCCACGTCTTTACTAGCAAGAGACGTATTGAGAATAAATCTTAGTGATATTCTCAATTAGACATTAACTCTTTGTGAGCTGAAGTGAATTTTAATTTGTCCATCTAAGCAAACTGTTGCGAAGGGTGGATGTATATTTTACTTTAAATGTTTGATTATTCATTTTAATTTTAAATATTTTAAATTTTGATATTTTTTGGGATTTTGAATTTTTATGGGCATTCGGGAGGTACTTTTAAATGTTTGTGGTTCCCTTCGGTTGGAATTTTCTGTCAACACGGTCATCATCGGGATTTTTATGGGTTACATTTTTGTCGATTGAACATTGTCGACTCCATCAATTTACTGACTAAGGATTGAGTTCAAATCTAAATTTATCTCTTAACCCACGCAGCATCCTTAAACATCACGTGTGTACCTACAACACACTTATCGGGGCCCATGCAGGTATATGCTGTTACATACATTTTGCATGATGTATTTATATGATTGTTATACGTATATAGTGGATGTATGCGATGCATCTGCATGTATCATGTATATCGGCCTATGTATTTTGCATCTTGCATCTGTACACTATGTAGTTTCAGTGTGCGGTATTTTTGAGTGTAGATAGAATATTGCATGATATTACTTGAATGAAATCCTTTGCATCCTACGGATGCATGTAGAAGGTTATCTTAGAATGCAATTGCAATGTCGAATGACATACTAGAATTAAACCCTCTACATATCACAGATGCAAATAAGAGATCATTTTGAATTATGATTGCAATGTCAAATGACATACTGGAATGAAACCCTCAGTATATCGAGGATGCACGCATGTTATGGGATGTATTTGAATACGTATTTTAATATATGAGTGGGGTGTTTTGTATTTTCGGAGTTATCTAGTTATGCAGGTAGCTACTATTGGAAAGTATGCAGGACTTTATTTTAGGCTTTATTGACATCTTTTGTCCGTTTGTATGAATGTTGTGGATCCGGTGGTGTGACACATTAACATAGTGTGTAGTACATTTGTGTAACATGCATGCAAAAAAAATCTATACGTTGTCAATTTGCCCGCATAATATGGTTGCATGATAAATCGGTGCTTACATGTAGTGCATAATGTATCTGTATTCCAGCAGGGCACGTTGCTGTTGTGCAATATATTTTTACATGCTTAATAGTGTCTACGTAATGCATTTTTGTACGTTGCGATTGTATGCATGAGCAATATGTTGGCATGTAAGGGTGATGCACTGTTATAGCATAATGCATATTATAATGTCGAATAACATATTTGCATAAATTATTATACATATTACAATGCATGTATGAAGACATTTTAAACTATTTGACACTAATCAATTGTGCGGGCAACTATCGTCTGAATGTGTGTAACATTCTATTTAGAAGCTTGTATAGCTTATACGAGTTTTTCATATCCGGAGGAATGGCGCTGCATTTCAGTGGCCCGTAGTTTTTACTACTAATTCTCTATTTTTGCTTACAGGTGAATCATAGCGTTTCATCCAGAATAGCCATGAGATACTTCATTGTTCTGATGTAAGCTCCATATTTTCGTTCTTCAAGAGATTAGATCTACAAATTATCCAATCCCTGCTAAGGCTAGATGATACATCCAAGTTGCATGAAGTCATTTTGTGATAGATGAGATATCATAATCTGATAAAACCAAAGGCTCGGCTGAAATACTATTAGATTTATTTGTCTTTATTTTGTCACAAGGTAGTCTCCCCGAAGTATGAATAGAAAAAAGCACAAGATAATTTACAGTATCCCAATGACATTCTAGTATCTGATATGCGCATATGGGACGTGGAGGTTTCTCCTATAGTCCTTGACATCACAACTGCAACATTTAACCTTGGAAGAACGTGAAAGTTCAGCCTTCAATTTCACAATATTCTCACAAGGAGAATGTGCTCGAGAACCTCGTTCCATGTATTTACAATGCATATGTAGGACAACAGATTATGAGGCTTGACTTCCGGATCTTCATTCAAATAGTGTAACATTTCTCCAGAAACTTCAGTATTTATGATGAGATGATAGAATGAGACATTTCTTCAACTGCTCATTCTTTGACTCTACAGAATCATTCAACTTTGCATGCTTAGTGTCATAGTTAGGGCCTTCTGCTGGTAACACATCAGTTGACCTCTTTACACCAAGTTGTCTTTCTTTACCCCAGTTGCCACCATCAGAACCTCTAAGGTTATCAATTGGAGAGTTTAGGTGAACTTGATCAACAAAACCTTTGACTCCAATGTAAGATGAATATGCTTCTTCTCAGCGTGGTTGTTAACTGTGAAAATTTTCTGCAACAGTTCGTAGGCGTTTGCAGCTGTTGTAATTTTTCTACATTTGTTGCAATCTTCAGTCCTTGCTTGTGAATAGTAAGTTGCATGCGTACCAATGTTCACAGGGGCTCAGCATCCCTGCAGCATATTTATCATCACCGCTACTTGTTGGTGCTTATATCTACTACAATATTTTTGTATTTGCCAGTAAATAACACGTAGCACGTTTGGCGAGAATCCTACAGTGGCTCATAAGTGTTTGTATATGCTACAAATCACCCGCATTTGCTTGCAAGGTGCAGGTGTGTTTGCTGGAAGCTTGTTAATGTTGATTACATGAACATCCTTGCCCTTGTTATATGTTGCATGTACATGTTTGCACATGTCCTTATCATTTGTAGGCAAGTTTTGTATGTTTGTTACCATACTGATGTAAGCTACTAGTTGAGTTACATTTATCACTGGTTTTTATGCATGTTGGTCGTCAAGTTAACACACATCTGCACCTTCTGATTGTAGGGTACTATTGATATGAGCATTGCATATTAATCAGTTGATCCTTGCTTGCGAGGGATCAAAGCATTTGTCTCCTATTGAATAGCTATTGATTGTAGGGCATTATTGCGTTCACTATCCATTGTTGATCATTGCATGCGGGTATATTATTGTGCATACGACAAATCAACAATTATTACTAGTAGGCATTTACATTTTCCACGGTATTTTATGTTATGCATGTAGAAGATCCATCACATTGGCAGTACATTCATCATAATTGCTTGTAGATAGGATTGTTGTATGCATTACAAGCTCTCCGCTGTCGTATGTGGGCAAGCTGTGTTGAATGCAAATCTTCTAATGATGCTTGTAGGTGTTTGCATTTATAACAGTTCTTCTGCATTTTACTTATAGATAGCATGTTGAATGTCCAACAGACCTCCTACAACTGCTCGTAGGCTTTTGCATTAGCTACATACCATCCGTCTTTGCTTGTAGGGAATCAAAATATTTGTCTAACATTTAATGCTTTTTTACTGCAAGGGTGTCGTAGCACACATTGCATGTTGATGGTTATCACTATTGTGTATACGACAAATATTTCATCAATGATAGCATGTATTCACATTCATCGTGCTTTATATTGTGTGCATTTGCAAGGGGCTCTATTGTTTGCAGGCAAGTTGTTATATCTGCTGTCATTGCTCATGAACAAGTTAAGATACTTGTTTGTCAGCTAGCTGCTATTGACTGCAAGCAGGGTTGGGTACTCATATGCAGAAAGCTTATGCATTGGCTAGATGTTTGGTTGTCTTTAACTGTAAGGATATCTTTACAATCATTGCATACCCAGCATTTTCATCTGCATGCTACTGTTGACTATCAGTGACATGCATTTATCTCTGATTTCCCTGCACTTATTGATTGATGAGTTGCTACTCTCACTTGTATCTCTTTCAATGTTCGCGGGAATTGATGCACGTACATCATTTGCAGGTAGGTTTAATGTGTTTCTATGATGCACCGACACGGACACGACAAGACACGGACACGGGACACAGTAATTTTTAAAAATATAGGACACGGGTGCGGCGTGGACACGGCATAATAATTTTTTAATATAATATATAAAAATTAATGTGATATTATAGTAAAAATGTCAAGCAATAATAACTCAATTTCATGATAACTTGTTTAGCTTATAACATAAAGATGTTTAGTATAAAATGTCTAGTACAAACACAAAAATATAAGCAAAAAATCATTTAATACAACATGAAGGTCTAACTACTCAATAGAGAGAATGATAAAATTAGATTCAGATGTTGGTCTTTGGCCTTCAATATCATCATCATTGAATATCATTGCTTCCAACTCTGGTTCATCTAAAGAAAGAATTGCAACCTCCAATAATCTCATATCATCAAGGCACTCGAACCCATCTCCAGCAACATCCCACATCTTGTTATCACCTGTCATATAAAGTGGGGTTTTCCTTGATAGAAGACGAAAATTTGTATGCACATAAACTAAATCTTCAGCACGTTATGGAGTTATTTTATTCCTCTTCATTGATTGAATAAATGAGTATGTGCTCCAATTTCTCTCACAACAGAAAGAGGATGATACTTGACCAAGAAGTTTTATTGCTATTGTTTGAAGAAGCGGTGCTGAAGCTCCATGAATCAACCACCACATTTTTGGATCCATCCTCCATCTATCAACCAAAGATTCTTGATCACCAAAATCCTCTAAATATCCAAAGAACTTTGCAAGTTCTATATTAATTTTTCTTCTCTTCTCATTTGGAAAATATCTTTTGAGCATATCTTTCTCATATTTGAAACTTCTAAATCTTTTTGTGGTGAGACACGTTGAGGGTCTTCTTGAAGCCATTGTTTACTTGAATACCTTCAAATAATACAAAGCATATAAAATTATATGTTCATTTACCAACAAATTTAAATTAATTTAAAAAATAAATATAAATATACCTTGAATTTAATGAGTGAGTCAAATAATGCAAAGGTGTGTTGCTTTTGCTCCATCTATCTTCAAGAATAATATAGATAATGCTCCAAAAACTTGAGTCTTCAACATGTGACTTTCTTTCATGTCTGTATATAATTTCTTTCACTTTTGCTAACATAGAGTCCCATATCTCATAAATCAAATGTAGACATAATTTATCTGTGTCAGCCTCTCTCAACATATTATAAATTGGATCAGTGAAAGCCAAAATGTAGCCTACATTATCCCACCACAAATCATCTAAGACCTTTTCTTTAACATGCCTTGCCTTCCCAACATCATCTTCTCGATAGCAAGACCACTTCTCACTAATCACCATAGATTGAAGAGCATTTTTAATTTGTTTGAATCTTCTCAACATGATTATTACAGAGGCAAAATGAGTTTCAGCAACAGCTAGCATTTTCAAGTGGGAGAAATCATTAAACATTGAAAGTCTTATATAATGGTTTATAATAAAAATTTTTATCAAAACAACATCATCTGCAACCACTGTTATCCAATGACATTCAGCATAGATGATTTCATTAGCCTCTGTATTCTTTACTACACAAATATTTTTAGAGCAAGATTTAAAGTGTGTACAATACAGGGTGTCCAAAATATATGGGGATAAGTTTGCTCCACCAATAATCCTACAGCTCTACAGACCGGTGCATTATCTATAATAACCTACACAACATTTGAAGGCCCAATCATTACTATCACCTCTTTAATCAAATTGGTAATAAAATGTTAATCCATGTATTCTCCTTCACAATTCACTGCTTTCATGAACATTGGGTAATTCTCTATAACGGCCATGAAATTAATAAGGGATTGATATGAAACAAACCCGTTCAGGAGTTACTTTTAAGGAAATTAAAGAGAGCAGATTTAACAAAATAATCCCAAAATAAATTTATTACTTATAACAATGATTGATTCTTAGAATTCTTGGTCTTTGCTTAGGCAAAGAAGAGCAAAGCCGATTCCCAAACAATTCAAGAAAAACGCAAAGAGCAATTGTAAACTACGACGATACACAAGAACACATGATTTAATAATGAGAACTTTCACCTTTGGAGCCCAAACGCTCAACTAGTCTAGGCTTTAGCGGAAGAAGAGTCTCCACATTAGAACCGAGGTCACTCCGAGGAAGAAAGAGCCTAAGATCGTCGTTCTTGGATAGGTGGCCGGAGTGGTGGAGGATGACGGTCGTCCAATGATGATCCAACGTCCCTTTGATCTTTGCTCGTCGATCACATCCACTAAGGTGTAATGGATACGGTCGATGTAATCTTCAATCGTGTCGTCGAAATCAAAGCCCACATCAAAGAACGGTGATTGGAGGATGTCGACTTGATTTCGCTCGTCATGTACGAATTCAAAGTTCCATTCAAATTTGGGGTCCGCCATGCATCTTGCCGGAAGGGATGAACGCAAAAGAGTTGGGCAGGGGGAGGAGAAGGTGGCGGGTTATGGGAGGAAGGGGAATTGTCTTGAGTGCTTGAGATGATGGATTAAAGAAAGGCTCCGAAGAAAATAAACTGAAAATCTGAAGTAATTTCAATTTTAGAAGGGGTGGGAGGGAATTAATTTGAGGAATTCAAATTAATTCAAAAGGGAATTGATGGGGGCAGCAATGGGAAGGAACTTGGGCTGATTTAGTGGTGTATTAATGCCATTTGGAAGAGAGAGAAGACCAGTAAAAGGGGGCCGGCCATATGAGGAGGGGGAGAGGGATTAAGGAGTTATGAGAGTGGGGCCCAAGTTTAAGTAAGTAATTCAATTAAATATGAATTTTAATTTCAGGTTTAATTGTAGCTTAAGTAACTTCCCACAATTTAAAATGAGATGGAGATCAAATTTGAATTTTGAATTGGATTTAATCTCTTTAATGGCTGGCTTAATTGCATAAGCACCAATTAGGAAGGTTAATAACTCAAGGGATTTGAAATTCAAATGGTGGGAGGCTCCAAGAGGGGAAGGCGGCGGGAACGGGCTACTGGGCTGACCAGCGGGTGGCCAGCTGCTGGCCGGTGGGGGCTGGCCGACGGCTTTGGGATTGGAAGAGGCGGCGGCAAGAGCAAGGGGAGGGAGAAAAGGAATTCTAGGGATTCGACAACTACAGATTTACTAATCTCAATTGTCTTCACCTTGAATTTCCACAAGATTAGATAGTACGAAAACTAGAACTCACAAAGAGATCTAGTCTTCTCCGGCGAACTCACTAAGAGATCTTGGAGGGAGGAACTCACAAAGAGAACAAGTAGTAAATTTTATTTCATCAAAAACAGAAATTACAATGCACGAGGCCTCATATAAATAGGCCAAAACGAATTAACAAGAAATGACACAAATGCCCTTCCGGGCTACATAAGCGACTCAAGGCCCATAAGGGCAAAAGCGAAAAAACATCAAAATAAAATAAACTACTACATAAAATGACAAAATACAACTCATGCTTGTGGCCGTCGATCTCCGACGTCTCATAATGGTACATGCATCGAAAATACTGACGATGTCCTCATCAGGGGTATTCTTTGAGGATCTGTCCAACCATCACACACCAAACTAACACATTTTTCTTTCCATACTCCTTTTGTTGGTTCAAGCAATGTCTCAATATATGCTCTTTCTCTTTCCAATAATTTTGATATTAATGCATTGTAGCCAGGTGTAACATATCCTACGAGGTTGTTGTTACATGCAAAAATGAATGCATTTTTATAATGAGGATTCCTTGCAAGGTTGAAAGGAAGTCCCACCGAAAAAAACATCCTTGCTATTTCACCATCCAATTCCTCTCGCTGCTGCAAATTAAAAGCCTTCTCTAGAGGACTATTGGCTACTCCTTTTCTTTTCTTTGTTTCATATCCTTCACTTCTAAATGATAAAGCTTGATCAACTCTCACATATGAGGAAGAAGTGTGAGATGAGCCATGAGTAGATGGCAAAGGTACCTCTTTAGGGAGTGTCCTTTGGATCCTAGATTCAGCTTCATCAACTTATCTGTTCAATTCAATCAACTGCAACGTAGTAATCTTAGGACACATTTTTATTCCATGGCCATAAATTTTAAGTAGATGTACCTTCACCCTAGAATAAGATCCTTTGTAGGAGCCACCACAATAATTGCATTTGAATGACACATTCCCTCCTTCAAATGCTTTTCCTAACTTTGTAACATGAATACATAATGGCTTACCAGTTTCTACAGATGGCTCTTTTGAACCTTCATCTAATCCACTCTCGCCAGCATTCGAGCTCATTTTGCTAACAAACCAATCATGCATATGAATACATCGAATTAAATTGATATGAAGTGAAATAAAAAAATTACAACATGAATAAAACAATATACTGATCTGCCGGGGGTCCAAGGGGGCGCTGCCCCCTAGAGGGGTTCGACCTGCCCGATCAGGTCGTGGGGTCAAGGGACAACGCCCCTGGAACAAAATTTTATTGTAAGAGTAATTTTGAAGTTCTGTTTGTTTTTAAAGTTCGTAAGTTGTTTGTATGTGAAGATACCGAGTGGTGCCGAGCATGTACCTAACAGTACCGAGCATATACCGACCAGTACCGAGCATGTACCTAGCAGTACCGAGCATGTACCTACCAATACCGAGCATGCACCTACTAGTACCGAGCATGTACCGAGCAGTATCGAGCATGTACCTACCAGTACCGAGCATGTACCTAGCAGTACTGAGCATGTACCTAGCAGTACCGAGTATGTACTGAGCAGTACCGAGCATGAACTGAGTGGTACCGAGCATGTACCTAGCGATACTGAGCGGTACCGAGCATGTACATTAGGTTTTTCAACAATGAAGAGAAGAAATGGCGAAATCCACTTACAAGTCTTGGCTCTCTTGCGTGCAGAAGGTGCTCTGTTTGGCCTTGATTGTGAACTTTGCCTCGAATGACAGCAGAAATAACGCAAGATCGAAGGAATTGGAAAGACGAACTCTGCTTGGCCGAGCAGAAATGACGAAGGAACGGGAGGCGAAGGCAGCGGGCTCCGTTTGGCATCGACTGCGAGCTCTCCCGGTCCGCCCCAAAAGATTTCTTTCGTGGATCGGAAAAATAGGGCTTCTCGTTCGCCGAAAAGGCTAAATAGAACGGACGATTTATCATTTAATAACAGGACACGCGTGTCGGACACGCGTGTCCGATTTAAATTTTAATGTTTTAAATTATGACACTCCAATGCCGTGTCGGACGCGTGTCCATGCCTAGGGCTGCAAGCGAACCAAACGGTCGACGAGCTACTCGTTGTTCGGTTCGATTAAAGCTCGTTCGTGATCATTTAATTAACTAAACAAACAAACTTGAACAATATTTTGAATACTCGATTCTAAAATAAACAAGCTTGAACACTAATGCGTTCGGCTCATTTATGTTCGCAAACAACATCATTTGAAGTTTGTGAACAAGCTCGATTCGTGTTCGATTTTGAACTCGTGAATAAGCTTGATAAAAATATTTAATATTTGATTATAGAATTAACAAAATATAAATAATATAAATAGAGCTCAACATTAAGTTCGTGAACATGCTCGATGTAATAGTTTGTTAGGAAGTTCGATAAAGCTCATTTGTTAAGTTAATGAGCATATAAAAGTAGAGCTCGTTTATAACTCGTTCATGTTTGTTTGTTTAAAACTTGATAAGCACTAAACGAACGAACATGAACACTCATTAATTTAAATGAACCAAACATGAACACAAACAATAAAGCTCGAACAAACATGAACCAAACTTGAACAACCTGATATTAAATGAACACTCACATACTCGGCTCGGCTCGGTTCGTTTGCAGCCGTATCCATGCCGTGTCCGACGCGTGTCCGACACTGCATACCCTCTTTAAGAGGCGTGTCGGTGCATCATAGATGTGTTTGAGGGAAGGATTCAAAGAGGCAGAAGCCCAACGACTAGGGCAATGAGGAAGGAGGGTGGTTTGCGGCTTGAGGACTCTGCTTGCGGGATCGGGAGGCTTCAGTCGGGCTGGCTACGTAGACCAGTGAAGAGGTGGTTCAGTCGGCTAAGTAGCGAAGATGGATCGATTGTTGTAAGCCTGCGGGATAGGTGACTGAGTTCGATCTAGTGTGAGAAGTCGACTGGAGAGCGAAACATGGGACGATATTTGCACGAAGGAGGCTTGCGATCGACGGAGGCTTGAGGCATTCGACACATGAGCGAGAAGAGCGTGAGGTGGAAGAACAGAGGCGAGAGGCTTGGCTCGTCATTTTAACGATGAGGCAAAGAGATCGTGCATAATTTGTGTGGAGATATGGGAGACTCATTGTCGGAAGTCCGGGCTGCGGGATTTACGCAATTTCTTGGAGATTGTGGCATCATCGACTTGCGGAGACATGCTGAGTTCGTGCGCACGACGTCAAACAGTGCCGAATAGGTACGAGCCATTCTCTTTTCCCCTTTTTTTGTGTATAGGTTAACAAGTCATAAGCAAAACAATATCATGCTTCATTAAGTATATTACTACAAACCTTAAAAATGAACTCTATCCTGGCTGTAAACTAATTGAAATGTGACAACGATGAGCAAAAGCATAAAGATAGCAGTGTTAATGGACAATAATAAATGGCTGTCACCATCTCTCGCTGGAAGCATTGTCTTGCCACTTCTCCCTGTGCCAGAAATAATTACCGCTCTCTTCTAACATGACTGATTGAAATCTCAACCGTCCATTATATGCAAATCCTACCATCATATCAAGTGGTTACAGTTATTCTCTATATATAAAACTACTGTACATCTTATTCCACAATGTAATGGTATGGATGACTTACTGATACTTCTTCACTACATCTACATTCTCTCATGTTTTCAATTTCATTGATGTCTCATGGTTCAGAAGCATATCTGCCTCACGGCACTATCTTCTTAACAAGAGTCCCTTCTAATCTCAATCCAGAAAAACCAAATCCAGCTCCCATGAATCCCTCAAGCTCCTTCAATGCAACAATCCCAAGGCTGGATTAAGAAAATATGTTGTTGTCATTATAAGCCGTGTAGGTGAGATCAACTGTCGTCCCTTGCTCACATCCATCTCCACAAAACCTCCAACAACAACAGATGCAAAACAACTAGTTTGCTTACTCCAATCCAAATATGTACTAGCATATTATCAGTTTGCTTCAATATTTAACAATCACCAAGGTTGATCTTCAATTCGAAGACCAACAATTTAATATACATTTTCAATTGCGTAAATGCATCATCAAATACATTTAAGGGACTACTGATCAAGGCTTGCAGATATACCGAGTAGAACTCAAATTTCAAGCCTATTTCAATTCTGATTGGGCTGGAAGCATCACTGACCGACACTCCACCACAGGCTACTGTGTCTTTCTTGGGCTCACATTTAGTTCTTGGTGTGTCAAGAAACAATCAAAGGTTAAAAGATCTTACATGAAAGCCGAGTAATGAGCACTTGTGATGGTTGCCACCAATATCATCTAGCCATGTGGATTACTCCAAGAAAGATAACAATTACATCTCCAACATCCCTTCATTGTTATAACATTTTTGTCCTCACTCACACCAAGAATCCTATCTTTTATGCTTAGAATGAAGCACATCAAAATTGAAAATCAATTCATTTGTGATTACATAAAATTTCAAGCTACTATGGCAGTTCATGTTGCATTCTAGGATTAAAATCAATGTCTTCTTCACTCAGGCTATCATACTCCAAGATCTATATTGGAAGAATTACATCTGTCTTTCATTTTAATCTTTTAACTAGAGCTTACCAATAAACAACGGAAATAAACATGATTGAATTTTTGTCTCGTCCTGAGCCCATATCATAGGATTTTTACTTTCCTGAAAATATATAAAACCACGTAATGAGAACATAGCCCAGCAAGTAACTAAAATCTTACAACTGAAATCAATACAAGATAAAAGAAAATAATATGTTATAAATCATATAAAGAAATAGATGCATCAATGTTTATACTGATTATATGTATTAATTTATCCTTCTATAGTACATCACATCTCAATCCATTACGTCATCAATCACAGTATCAATAACAATCAACAATACTAATGTCAGTAACAATATTAGTATCATAATCAATAACGTTAAATAGTGTTAATGACAAAAAACAGAATTTTTGTATCAGTTACAATATCAGTACAGTGTTCGTAGCAGTGTCGGTATCAGTATTCAGATATTCAATGAGTGTATCTTAAGAGTATCTTGATCATGCACTTATGACTCACAATCAGTCGCCCCTTATAACTCTCAATCAATGTACTCCTTATAATTCTCCTTGAATTATATGAATCCATTGTAATCGCCCTAACTCCTTATAACTCACAATTAATCTCCAGCTCCTTATGACTCTCAATCAATGAATCACATGGATCAGTAGGGTATCACGTGGAGTTATGATATCATGTTTCTGAAATCATTCAGTATTTCATTTAAAACGCAAAAAAAATTATATCAAAACATTCAGAATGATCAAATCTATATCATATCCAAATTTGCACAGTGAAAGCTTATGAAATTATGATATAATGCATTTTTTACAGATTTAGGAGAGATAAAATTCATAGAAATCAAAATCATTGAAAATAAAAATAAGAGATTATTCACTGACAACGAATAGAACAAAAACTATAACAGGAATGACTAACAAATATGATCCAAAGACTTTTCTTTATCCTCTCTTCTTCACCTCTTTCAATTTTTTTATAACCAAGCAACCAAGTGAGGGAGTCGGAGGGGTGAGGCAGATATATATATATATATATACTATTTAAGGCCTAACGCTGCAGCACTCATCAAATCAGCGTCAAAGCGCTCTACTTCAAAATTTTCATATTTTTCAAATAAATTTATTTCAAATATTTAAGCTATTACAAAGGCTCTCTACACAACTCATTTCATGCATCTACACAACAAACATCATGACCTTCCAAGATGGTGATAATGGATGACATCAAGCGGCTACACAGTCTCTCCCCGGTAGCATTGTTGTCGCCTTCTCCTATGCTTGAAATCATCACCGCTTCCTTTCTCACAACCAAGTGAATCTCAACCATGCATTATACACAAAACTTGCAATCGTATCAAATGGTTACAGTATTCTCTATACATAAAAATACTGTAAAACTTATTACATAATAAAATGGAATGATAAATGAATTATCTGTTGATACTTCTCCTTCTTCTCCACCTCTACATTATCCCTTGTTTTCAGTTTCACTAATATCTTCAAGCAAGACCATTAGTGTCAACATACAATGAAAACTGAGATGAATTGTTAATAGAATGATACTTCATGCATCACATTCTACTTTGCATTTGTTCATTTAAAATTTTGTAATTTTATCTAGGTTGTGGAAGATTCACTCTCAAGTGAAGTAAAATCCAACTTAAGATCGACTCCAAGTCAATCAATTATATTTCGAACGAGCAATAGCTCTACCTGGATCCAATTTAGATTCTAGCCAAGCTTGTCTTATTTATTTTGAATATTTGGATTCAAGATTGATTTGAGCCAAATTTGGTTTGATTTCTATCACTTTCCTATTAATATAAATGCTTAGTCCGACCTTTAAACAATTAACCAATATATATAAATATATATATATCATTATATAGATACATATATGCATTAATACCTATGATGCACAGAAACGGAGACGGCGACATGGATACGACACGACACGGACACGGGACACGTCAGTTATTGAAAATATAGGACACGGACACGGGTTAGAGACGATATTATAGTTTTTATATTAAAAAAATAGTGTTTAAAAATTAAATAAGTATAATTTTAAAAATAATATGAAAATAATAAATCATTTAACAAAAATTTGTGCTTAAAATGATTAGTATTAGAATGTCAAGAGTCAGACGTCGATGTCATTTATAATATACTGAAAGAGAAGATGAAAATACCTTCACTGCCAAAAAGAAATGAAAATGAGAATATTCAATGATTATGTATTAAGTGCGGATGTTCATTTGGTGTTGTGGATAAGAAATAAAAAATTTAGTTTAGATCCTACCAAATACAAGAAATTATATTTAAAAAAATTTATAAAATATTTAAAATACTCGTGTCGGACAAGCGTGTCCAATTTGTATTTAATATTTTTTAATCGGACACATTTCGGCGTGTCCGACATGTGTCGGACGAGTGTCGGACGAGTGTCGTGTCGGATACGGTGTCGAACACTGCACGCCTCTTTAAGGAGAAGCGTCGGTGCATCTGTCACGACCCGGCCCGGCTAGCCCGTCGATAACGGGGCGGGAACAGACGATCGTACAGGAGAGCATATAAAACATAATCAAATTCATTATAAATTTAACAGCAGTACATAAATGTCATCCAACATTAAAAGAAAGAGTCACTAAAAGACATCAAATTGAAATGTTTCAGACTGTTCAATTGTCTCACAACTACTAAAATTTTTTTAAACAACAATTACATTACATAAGCTCTCACCATTACATAAACTTCAAACTCACGAACTACAGAAACAAACTCAAAGACTCAAACTTAAAACATAAAATGGAACCTTTCTTTCTGAGGTCCCCTACGACGATACGTGTACGGTCGTCGTGCAGCCATCACTTCTCTCCTGAAAAACATTTCCAAACGAGGAATGAGCCAACGCTCAACAGGTAGTTCATATCTCAATTAATTTCATAAGATGCATAAAACAAAAGCTTTTATAATTGGAATTAATTCAAATCATATCATTTTGCAAGTCATAATTCTCAAACTTTTCAATTTTTCTTGCATTTTCCTTTCTTTAACATTTGATTTCTTTCATTCATTTCTTTCACCTTATTCATATGCAATGCAAAGTGCAAAAATGATTATGCTAAATGTATCACCCATCCCGGAAGTACCCTTATTCGTACTGATCAGGTACGCAGTCAAATTTTTTGGTCATTTCCTTTACCATTGGCTCATAAGAACCATCATTTACCATGGCTCATATGAGCCTCCTTTACCAATGCTCGAAAGAGCTCCTTTACCATTTTTGGCACTTCCGGATTAACATGCAACATGAAATTGTTTTTGCTTTTAAATTTTTGAATTATGCTCAATTTTCTTTCATATTTATTTCATTTATTCATATACCTTAATTGCTTATCAAATAATGCATGAAATAAAAGCAAGAAACTGTAGGGTATTTTTTTTTTAATCATGAATATCAAAACATTTGACAGTAAATAAAACAATTGACAGTAAAATAAATACATGAAATTGCATTTTTAGCATAAATAAAATTAAACACTTATTAAATTAAATGAGGTATGAATACCTACCTCAATTCAAGTACGACACGTCGCTTCGACCAAATTCTTTCACCTTAAATTTTGGCGATCACTACCTAAGAAATTTACAAAAACGATGTCATATATTTTGAATAACCTAAATCTTAAGTTTCAATATCTCATTTCCCCTTAATTATTTCTTAAAATACTTAATGAATTTTTAATTAAATAAATCTTAATTTTCGGATTTAATAAATACTTAAATTTCGAAAATTCATAAATCTTCCATTTCACTAGAATATTGCTCTAAAATAAATCCTTAACATATAATTATAATTATATGTTAATTTTCGGATTAAAATAATTATGGAAATTATCAAAAACAAAAAATTTTCTAAAAATCTAATTTCATGTTTTAAAAACATTTCTAAAAACTTTAGGAACAATATTTGTAAAGGGGATTTCTCAAAATTCAAAATCTAAGAAAAACCCTAATTTTTCTTTCTCTAAAATTCATTTAAATCTATTCGTTTTTATTGCTAAAATGATCTTCTAATCATTCCTTAATAATTTCTTAAAGAAATTTTGAAAGAAAATTAGGTTTTGGAAAAACCCCAGAAATTTCATTCTAAAAAATCTAGAGATTTAAAAGGATTCGTTTGATAATAATCATACCGGAGTGTTTCTCTCGTCGTCCTCTTCGATTTGACCTAAAACTTTCGCCGGAAGATCGTCGCCGAAGCCCGCCGTCCGCCCCTCTCGGTTCCGCCCCTCTCGTTCGGCCGATCGCATGAAATGAAGGGGAGGAGGGTTCGGTTTATGCTACTAAGGAAAATTGGATTTGCTAAATGACCATACTACCCTCACTTAAGCAAATTTGACATAAGGAATAGAGAAGGGTATAATAGGTATTTAAAGACTTTAAATATTTTTAATTTCATTTTTAGGCAAAATTGGGTATAAGTTCTATATACTAAAATGATCAAAATTTTGCAAGGGATTTTCTAAAATTATTTTTGTTACATTCTGCTAAACTTGAAAATTTCACTTAAATCTCGTCGCGGTGCTTTGAAAAGCGTGTGACGACCTATTAACGTCGTTTCCAGGTTTTACAATTCTCCCCTCCTAATAAAAATTTCATCCTCGAAATTTAACGGAAAAAAAACTTAACAGTAAAGACATACCTTAGCCAAACAAATGAGGGTAGTTCTCCCTCATTTCTGACTCTTTCTCCCAGGTGGCATCCTTTTTTGAACTGTGCTTCCAAAGCACTTTAACAAAAGGAATCGCTCTGCTCCTCAACTGCTTAACCTCATAGTCAATAATTTTCTCTGGTTCATTCACAAAAGTCAAATCTGGCTAAATATTTACCACTTCAGTACTAATCCTCTGAGCCTCATCTGAAATATATTTCCTTAAGGAGAAAATATGAAACACATTATGCACTCCACTCATGTGTGCTGGTAGAATCAGCCTATAAGCCACCTTTCCAATTCTTTCTGAAATTTCAAAAGGACCTACAAATCTTGGACTCAACTTTCCCACTTTGCCAAATCTTTTCACTCCCTTCATTGGACTGACTTTAAGGAACACAAACTCTCCCACATCACACTCAACTGGTCGGTGCTTGGCATCATAATATTTCTTCTGTCTGTCTTGCACTGCCCTCAATCTATCTCTGATCAATCTGATATTTTCTATAGCATCATCAACAAGATCAGCATCAATTATCTTCCTTTCTCTTGTCTCAGCCCAATTTAAAGGTGTCCTACACCTTCTCACATACAAAGTCTCGTATGGAGCCATTCCAATACTTGCTTGGAAACTGTTGTTATAGGCAAATTCAATCAAAGGTACATATGCCTCCCATTTACCACCAAAATTCATAACACATAACCTGAGCAAATCTTCTAAGGTATGAATGGTTCTTTTTGACTGCCCATCTGTCTGAGGGTGGAAAGCTGTGCTAAAGATAAGTTTGGTACCCAAAGCTTCCTGAACTTTCTTCCAAAATCTGAAAGTAAATCTCTCATCTCGGTCTGACACTATAATCTTAGGTACCCCATGTAATCTGACAATCTGATCGACTCTGAGACATCCGATAAAATTGGAACGATACAGAGAAGATTAGCATGGCCCCTGCGCAAGGATGACACGCATAAATCGAGAAATGGTCCAAATTTTTAAAAAAATTGTAAAACCCGAAAACGACGTTAATAGGTCGTCGCACGCTTTTCAAAGCGCCGCGACGAGATTTAAGTGAAATTTTCAAGATTAGCAGAATGTAACGAAAATAATTTTAGAAAATTCATTGCGAATTTTTTATCGTTTTGGTATATAGAACTTATACCCAATTTTGCCTAAAAATGAAATTAAAAATGTTTAAAGTCTCTAAATACCTATTATACCCTTCTCTATTCCTTATGTCGAATTTGCTTAAGTGAGGGTAGTATGGTCATTCAGTAAACCCAATTTTCCTTAATAGCATAAATTGAATCCTCCTCCCCTTCATTTCATGCGATCGGCCGAACGAGAGGGGCAGACGGCAGGCTTCGGTGAGGATCTCTCCGGCGACGATCTTCCGGTGAAAGTTTTAGGTCAAATCGAAGAGGACGACAAAAAACACTCTGGTATGATTATTTTCAAACGAATCCTTTTAAATCTCTAAATTTTTTAGAATGAAATTTCTAGAAATTTTCCAAAACCTAATTTTCTTTCAAAATTTCTTTAAGAAATTATTAAGGAACGATTAGAAGATCATTTTAGCAATAAAAACGAATAGATTTAAGGAAATTTTGGAGAAAGAAAAATTAGGGTTTTTCTTAGATTTTGAATTTTGAGAAATCCTCTTTACAAATATTATTCCTAAAGTTATTAGAAATGTTTTTAAAACATGAAATTAGATTTTTAGAAAAAAATTTGTTTTTGATAATTTCCATAATTATTTTAATCCGAAAATTAACATATAATTATAATTATATGTTAAGGATTTATTTTAGAGTAATATTCTAGTGAAATGGAAGATTTATGAATTTCCGAAATTTAAATATTTATTAAATCCAAAAATTAAGATTTATTTAATTAAAAATTCATTAAGTATTTTAAGAAATAGTTAAGGAGAAATGAGAGATTGAAACTTAAGATTTAGGTTATTTAAAATATATGACGTCATTTTTGTAAATTTCTTAGGTAGTGATTGTCGAAATTTAAGGTGAAAGAATTTGGTCAAAGCGACGTGTCGTACTTGAATTGAGGTAGGTATTCATACCCCATTTAATTTTATAAGTGTTTCATTTTATTTATGCTTAGAATGCAATTTCATGTATTTATTTTACTGTCAATTATTTTATTTACTGTCAAATGTTTTGATATTCATGATTTTAAAATATATAAAATACCCTACAGTTTTATGATTTCATTTCATACATTATTTGAGAAGCAATTAAGGTATATGAATAAATGAAAGAAAATTGAGCATGATTCAAAGATTCAAAAGCAATAACAATTTCATGTTGCATGTTGATCCGGAAGTGCCAAAAATGATAAAGGAGCTCTTTCGAGTATTAGTAAAGGAGGCTCATATGAGCCATGATAAAGGATGGTTCTTATGAATCAATGGTAAAGGAAATGGCCAAAAAATTTGACTGCGTACCTGATCAGTACGAATAAGGGTACTTCCGGGACGGGTGAAACATTTAGCATAATCATTTTTGCACTTTGCATTGCATATGAATAAGGTGAAAGAAATGAATGAAAGAAATCAAATGTTAAAGAAAGGAAAATACAAGAAAAATTGAAAAGTTTAAGAATTATGACTTGCAAAATGATATGATTTGAATTAGTTCCAATTGTAAAAGTTTTTGTTTTATGCACTTTATGAAATTAATTGAGATATGAACTACCTGCTGAGCGTTGGCTCATTCCTCATTTGGAAATGTTTTTCATGAGAGAAGTGATGGCTGCATGACGACCGTACACGTATCATCGTAGGGGACCTCAGGAAGAAAGGTTTCATTTTATGTTTTAAGTTTGAGTCTTTGAGTTTGTTTCTGTAGTTCATGAGTTTGAAGTTTATGTAATAGTGAGAGCTTATGTAATGTAATTGATGTTTAAAAAGTTTTTAGTAGTTGTGAGACAATTGAACAGTCTGAAACATTTCAGTTTGATGTCTTTTAATGGCTCTTTCTTTTAATGTTGGATGACATTTATGTACTGCTGTTAAATTTATAATGAATTTGATTATGTTTTATATGCTCTTCCGTACGATCGTCTGTTCCCGCCCCGTTATCAACGGGCTAGCCGGGCCGGGTCGTGACAGCATCATAGATTAATACAAATCCATACAAAAATATATGTGATGTGGAGTGGCAAAAGGCAAAATCATGTTTTATGAGAGAAAGACCGGGATAGAGAGATAAAAAAATAAAAATTAACTTCAATTTTCATTTATCCATCAATTGATCCAAAATAAAAGCTAGGAATTCCTATTTATAGAAAAATATTACAAAAGTTGATATTGAAATCAAATCTAATAATTCAAATTCAAGCCTAATATTATCCAAAAGAATAATTATTGTTATTATCAGTTAATAAAAACAAAAAAAAAAGTTATTATCAATTAATACAAATTGTTATTATCAATTAAAACAAAGACCAAAAGTTCTAACTTAAATGAAACAACAAAAACAAACTATAAAACTAATTTTTTGTGATGAATCAATATATTTGCATGCACTCATGCATATAATCATGTACATTTCAATCTGATAACGAGATGTGGCCTATGATGCATAGACACGGACACGACAACACAGATACGACATGACACGACATGGACACGGGACACGACAATTATAGAAAATATAGGACACAAACACGGGTTGGACACTTGGACACAATATTGTAATTTTTAAATTTTAAAAATAATGTATAAAAATTTAACTAGAATTTGTGATTAAAATGATTAATATTAGGATGTCGAGAGACGGACATCGATATTATGCAATAAGTCTTCAGCGTTGATGTCAATAGGGCGTCTGTCGTCAATATTTTTTTTTTTTTTTATAAGTTCGGACCTTGGACGGATGCCAAAAGTCAAGAAAACCCCCTGTCGTCAATATTAAGATAATGTCGGACAAAAATGAGCAGTCAAGTTGTGGGTGTAGAAATTGCTAATATCGAGCATCAATGTCAAGAGAATGTCAAACTTCGATGTTGACATTGTTTAGAGATATCGATGTTGTAATGATGTCAGAACTCGATGTTGAGATGACATCAGGCATTGTTGTGAAACCAAAATCGCAACCACCAAATAGAAATGAAAATGATAATATTCGATGAATGGGGTATTGAGTGCGGACGATTGATTTGATATTGTGGATATAAAATAAGAAAATTAGTTTTTATATTTTAAATAAATAAAAATTTTAAACACAAGAAATTATATGATGCGGGCCACCGCCGACGCCGACCGGCAGAGGGAGGGCCGGCTACCCCGCGGCGCGCGGAAGCAGCTGGAACGGGCGCCGCGCCGTTCGATCCGCCGAAGCAGGGACGCGGAGCGGGACGGGGCCGATCGGCTTGAGCGGAACCGGTCCATTTCTGGATCGGTTTGGCTCAGGTCTAGCCTGAGCTGGGCGGTTCAATTTGGGCAGCCCACTAGTGGGTTTGGTTGGGTCTTTTGCTTGCTATAAGTAGGGATTAAGGGGGGGATTTCTAGGGTTATGCAAGATTTGAGTTTTCTCTTAGCCTCCTTAGTTTCTTTCTCTTATTTTTCTAGGGTTTGTAGTGGGAGACCTTGTCCTTCTCGAAGTGGACAAATTCTATCTTGTTTTCCCTTGGATTTTGAATGCAAAGGTTTTGGTTCTTCATCTCATCCCTCTTGCGTTGATTTTTTCCTTGATTTGGAGGAGAAATCTTTTCTTTGAAGGAGCATTAGGGCAAACCCAAACTTGGGAACCCTAGGGCGTATCATTATATTTTTTAAAAAATTCATTTAATATTTAAGACACGTGTGTCTCATACACGTGCCCAATTTGTATTTAATAGTTTTTTTAATCGGACATATTTTCGGTGTGTCCGACACATGTCAGAGGCGTGTCGGACACTGTACGACTCTTTGAGGAAAGTGTTGGTGCATCGTAGGTTGTGGCTTTATTTGATCTGAGATCTAACTCAATTCAAGATAAGCTTGGCTCATTAATCAGCTTGTCGATTTTGATCCAAACTTAATTCAAACAAAAAATTTATCAAGTTTCAAGTAATTCTCATTCTTTTTGTTTCAATGCCCTGTTTTTGACAGACCATGACGAAGGGTGTCAACCAATGCCATTTTATTAAATGGTAAAGTAATCTGAAACATCAACGTGGTCTCTCCATTAATTGTTCAAGCAACTCAGCTATAAATGAGTCTAAAAAAAAAACTAACCATGCTCCGTCCCTCGCTGATTTTGCCTCGAACTCCAACTGAGAATTCTCAACTGAATTCTGTCCTGAAATTTTAAGGTTGTAAGAAATTCAAATTGACAATTCAGGGAATTAAAATCGATTGAATTCAATTACAATAAAAAATTATACCTCTAACACAATAAGATCGAAAGGATCAGTTGAATGCGGTGAATTCAATCTACGCATTGCGTGGCAAAGGAAAAAAAATCTAAAAAATCATACTGAAAACCGTAAATATTATTTTTTTAGAAACTTGAACAAGTTAGCAAACTTCCAAGAGATTGAATGCACATGCTTTCTTCCCTAAAACAGTGTCCAGTTTTTATGATAGTTGAATGGGTTTAACCAAATTCTCTAGGAGATCAAATTATTAAGAGTAGAAATCTCAAATATTTAGCAGAATCATACACAAAATAGGCGCTTGAAGTTAGCAAAATTACAAGCAAAATGAAACTATTCTTGGAAGAAAACTTACAGAGCCAACAAAATGCTCAAAATTGACGCCCCATAATTGACAAAATTCTCCTCCCCCATATATCCATCTATATGGAACCTTGTCACCCACTTCTCTCAACTTTCAAAAATAAAAAAACCAAATATCAAACAAATTTCTTTCCCCTATCCCCCCAAGCATAATTGCAGTTTTCACATCAGATCCCTCTGAAGCACATGTAAGTAACAAGAGTTTCTAAGCATTTGTGGGCATCACAATCAATAAGGATTGCAATGCAAAATATTCTGAATTTCATTTCATTATCACAAAGGACGGGGAAATTTCCCACACAGAATCTCTAATGGGGTTTAACTCAAAGGTCCCAAAAGAAGGTCAACTGAAGGATGTTCGAGCTTTAAGAAAAGGAAGGGGGAAAATTAACACACAAGGTTCCTGGCAATTATGGCTATGTGACACACAATAATTACGAAAATACTATTACTACAGTTGATCTGAATATTAGACATGAATAAGAACATAAAAGCCAAGTTTGCTGCCGCAAGAAGATTGTTAGATGCATGGTGGAGCAAACAAATTCAGCTTACAAATGCATAAGCAGCTGGTAATCAGTGACATTGTTTATAAAATCACCTTGGGAAGAAACAGGTTAACAATAGGCAAACATTGTCGAAACAAACAAAAGAATTGATTTGCAACAATACTATAACATCAGAGCTTTTTGTCAAATAATATGAATTTATAGTAAATAGAAACGAATATAATATCATACAACAACTTTAACAATGCAAATAGTGCACAAGTAGCAGGTTATGAGTAGAAGAGCACTTCGATATTTTATGTTGATGAAAATACCTTGTGGAATACTTTGTGAAATAGAAGCAGGTTGACCCACATTTCTAAAGTGAACAGAATCATCTCGAGTTATAGGAGGGGGTACATTCTGATTTACAGGAGCCTTAACCTTTGCTCTTTGTGAATATCTTCTGTTTTGAAACCAATTCCAAACCTACAAACTTCAAAATAATAAATAAGGTTTGCGAGGTTCCTCTTTTAAAAAGAAAAAAAATACAAGAAAGGCCTCTAACCTGTTTTGGCTGTACAACAGTTTTTCCGGCTCGAAGAGGTAATGCACTTCATAATAACAAAATTGTAATCCAATCCATTAATTGATTCAAGAACTGGAAAAACTACAAATTTCTTAGGAGAGAAGATTTATCATGCATACCTGAACTTTTCTGCTAGCGCACATATCATCTCACGAGCCGGTATAGCATTTTTTAGTCCTTTCAAGCATGCCTCCATTTCAATTACCTTAAAAGATCCATTATATTGAGTCATTCATATCATGCTTAGATCAGGAATTACAATTACAACATAAAACATCTAATAGAATTAAAAAGCTACCTCTCTATGAAGAAAAATATACAAAAAGTTGTACTAGATAAAGTTTACATTTCAATGGCATAAGCAGCAGCAGAAATAGGGAATCTGGCCTCTAAATGATAACAGAATTGCCATATCAATAGGTAGCCAAGAAACATTAAATAATCTTCTTTTCCAAAAAGTTGTTCCAGGAGAGCTAATACAGAATAGATCAACCATAGGAATTTGGAAAACATTCCATTCACACCATGATAGATAAAACTTCAGAGAATTTAGATCAACTATATGAAACAGAGAACAAAGGAAAAACTGGAAAGAGAAAGGAAGAAAAGGAACTCAAACAAAATAAAGAATAGTGAAATAAATAGCACTGAACAAGAAAAACACCCATGGGGGTTCTTGCAGCAAGGGCCAGTGTTAGAAATTTTAGCATGCATACCAAATCATGATTGTTCCAGGATTTGCTGGTTGATTATTGAACGTTGTAGAACCTTCACCTTTTCTTCTAGATTTGGGAAAAAAAAAAAAAAAACAGCATTGTACAATTGAGATAACAAAAGATCAGGATCACATAAACATATTTGGAAATCTTTAAAAAACCAATCGAACCATAAATCACACTATTTTCTCGAATCATTCATTAAAAATTAGGCAGATATTTCAAAATGCACTGTTACCCATTCTGATATCAGTGCACAACTTTTCTTCGAACAAATAAAACATATATTTAAAAAATGAAAGAAATCAAGAACAACAAAGAATTGATGAAACAAATCATAATAAAATGAGTTTTTTTACTAAAAAAAAATTATTTTCAAATATTGATATTTGTTAGGATAGAAAGCAAAATTTCAATACTTATTTGAGCTTGGCTTCCCTGCCCAAAACATATGTATTTGAGTTATTTGACAAAGTATCACAAACTCAATTACATGAACAATTACTTAAGAAGTGTCAATTGAGACCTCTAGTTCAATATCAAGAGAGCTATCCTTTTTATTAGATAAATTCAAATACTACTATATGATATAAGGGATATTGAATTCCAAATCAACACATAAGAAAATTCATATGTATGTAACGAATGAATGGAAAAATTAGTGAAGAGGCCATTATCAATATGATTTATATCATAAATAAAAGGTCTTGATTAGTACCAAAAGAATGGTGAAATAGAATCAATCAACATTTATGATTCAAACAACAACAACAACAACAACAACAACAATGTCAATATCAAGCCTTTATTCCCCTACGTGGGATAGGCTGCATGAAACAAGGAATAAATCTAATTGGATTTATAGAAAAAATTCCAATGCATTTCTTCCATGAAAAAAAATAACATGTAACAAATTCATTTTTGAGTAAAAAAAGATAACAACAACAACAACAAGCCTTTATCCCACTACGTAGGACAGGCTACATAAATCATTTTTCTCAATTGTGTTCTATTAAGAGTCAAATTCTTATTTAAATATATTAAAAAAATCATTTCTAATACTTTCTAATCAAGTCTTTTTAAGTATATCTTTACATTTTTTAACATATTTAAGATCTGGTACATCTACTGTATTAATCAAGCCATCGGAAGGCCAACATTTTATGTGACCAAACCATTAAAGGTGACTCTCTCTAATATTATCATGTCGTAGCCTATGCTCAATCGCTGTCTCTCATAATTTAAATGTTTGACACATTAATTTGATTCTTTTATAATTTGCACATTCTTGTGCATCACCTTTATTCTTAAAACTAGGAAACAACACATTCCTGACAACTTTTTATTCTTTAAATAATATTAAAAAGTTAAATAAGCCAAGAAATTTCTTAATCTCCTAAGCATTTCCACACCTCTATTATAAAATCATTAGGTCTAGCGGCTTTTCCACACTTCAATTTCTTCAAAGCCTCTATAATTTTGGTTTTACTAAAACGATGATAAAAATAAAATTTTTTATTTTTATTCAAAATACTAAAATCACTAAAGTTAATTATATTCTCACAAAATATAAATTGAAAAATTTATCAAAATATCTCATCTACCTATGTTGAATATCTTCTTCTAATAAAAACACTATTTGATCTTCATCCTATGGGTGTTAATAAATTACTCGACCCAAAAAATTCGGGTTTGAGTCTTAATACTTAACATATAACTTTTTCCAATTAAATTGTGTAACAAGAATGCATCAAGATATAGGTTAAAAAGAACTGCAATCAGACACAGCCAACCAAAATAGAGCTAATTACTTCACTGATCAAATTCATATCACAAAGGTCAAAATTCTTCCATTAGATAAGAACCACTTCTTTAGTTCGTTGCCAAGTTCTGGTATTTCAACAACTTATGCACTGCACGATCTATCAAAAAAGCATTACAAAAAAGTTCCAGAAGAATTATGACAAGCATAAGTCCCATGGGATTGGGCCATAAACTACACATAAAATGTCATTGTTACCAATAGAAATCAAATTACTTTACAAATATACCAAACCCTAAAACTACCAAAATGAATTCACTTTAGAAACACCCAAAGCTTGATGAAAACCCTAAAATAGAGTAGGATGAGAGAGTGACAAAAGATATGCGTATTGAAGGGAAACAGATGATTTTAGATTTGGAATACCTCATTATGCATGAATCGAAAGACGGGCCCTCCACTATGTGGGTGCCGACCCATTAGATCTTCGGTCACAGAGAAAAAAGGAGCTCAAGTAAACGGCGAAGTAAGAGACCAGCACCTCGACCTCGGATTTTACGCCTCCTATCCCTGATAGATTGAGATCTCTTTCCAGTTTCTAGACGAAAGTTGACATTTTTCCAGTTGGATCTGCTTCCCCTATCAAGAAGATGATCTTTGCGTATATTTTTAGAACTACATAAATGATAAATCAATCAAGGTTCTGTTAGAATCGATCTGGTCTTTGTCCACCGGCAACTATATTTTGATGATTTCGGTTTAATTAATTTTTATTCATTTTAGATGCAGTTATTCTAATTAAAAAATAAGTAGATGAAGTTCTTAGCATTTATTATTACTGTGCGGCCACAAACAGGTGTCTATTCGGATAAAGAAGGTAAGAGAAATTATTATGCGCAGAATCTGGTTATTGAGTTTTGTTCGGATACTTACGTGTAAAGTTAAAAGTCCACGATATTTATTTGACTTGCGTATTGATTGAGTATTTATTGCTTATTCGTTGCGTAAAATGTGCTTATTGATTGAGTATTTTATTGCGTATTTGTTGCGTATTTATTGAGTATTTGTTGCGTATATGTTGCGTATTTTCTGCTTAATTATTATTTATTTGTTGCAGATTTCTCTTAGTCTACAGTAAGGCCGAAAAGATAAACGGGTCGGATAAGAAGTCAAATGAATATCCTAACTTTCCACGTAAGCACGCCATGTGTAATGATTTTATTGGAATCCAAACACAGCTCTATAATCGGATTCCACACAGAATAATTTCTCCAATCCGAATATGGCTTATTCGTTAAAATTCCAATCCGAACCTAAACCCTAACCCGATCGAACATGACACGAAAATATATAAATTGTGATGGATTAGTATCAACCCAATCTTAAATGAACACGGCAACTAAAAAAAAATTTCACTCTACATAATACTTTTATAAAAAAATTGAATTAAATAGCTTATTCATTATTTTTGGATAAACTCATAACATTATTAGATTTTTTTTTATAACAAAAATTTCAAATTTAATAAATTTTTATATTAAAAAATTATTTTAAAAAGCAAAAAAAAAAATTGTCCCAAATGAAATCTAAGTTTTCATGTCAAATCAAATATTGACACCACCTATCTAAAATACAATAGTAATCATAATAAAGATAATAAAATGAAGAAATTTGTGAAATTACCTTTATCACTTATCCTCTGACAATCTTTAATTCCCCTACTTTGTTATTGATGTGATTTTTTTTTTTTTTTTTTCATTTTTTTTTATTGTCTCTCGATTGTCATTACATGCATGCTTTCCTAAATGAGAACTTTGATAGGTAAGAACAAAATTTCATTGGATATATTATAACATTGTCATATAGTTTACTTTGGCAACATATGCATGTCTTTGAATGACACATTAATCTTCTTTTACTTTAATGTGTAACATCACAATCAGAGCAACAAAATTGTTTTCCTTATAATAACGTTACAATCAACTTTATAAAGCACTGCAACCATCTTAGAAGCAAATCTAATGTGTATTAGACCCATCATAACTAAAAGTTGCTAAGAATATCCTTATTCATTCAACAGCTTACTTTTGTAAGCAATTTTATCACCAAAATTTGGTTTAAATTCAAGGCTATAATCACAAATAAATAGTAATGGCTATCCATCTGGTAAAGCGATTACTACTATGAACATTATTAAGTAACCTTTTCTTCTTGAAAAGCTTTCTATATGAATATAACGGTAACACACTTTCAACTTTTACAAACATTAATTAAGTAGACAAATGCCACCAACACATCCTTTCCAATAAGTAAGTTGCTTCTTGATCTATGATAACTCGGGTTGTTTTGTTGCCTCAAATTGCAAGTTTGTCATTTTTGTTTTGTTGCCTCATCAAATTGTACGCCAAAATCCTTGCTTGAATTTTTTTTCGTACAACGCTCCAGCGCTATGTACCCAAGAACTCTGACACTGTGTTCCCAAGCGGCCCAGCATTGAACGACAGAGAGCGGAGCGCCGCAGCGAATCAAGTCAGAGGTTTGAGTGCCACAGTGATGCGAGACAAACTACACAATTTTCTTTATCTTTTTTCCGAAGGGTTGCGTCCCATGGGATTATTTAACTTCGCTTTCTCTTGTATTTAGTGATGTAAGAAAATGAGAACGCTGCATGTGAGAAGAGAAGCAAGGAGAGAGTGAGAAGAGAGATATATATTTATTTCTCTCAATTTTCATAGTAAATTTCTTAGTGTGTTGTGGATCAATGATTTTTTTCCTATTTTGAATTTTTCCACATTAAATCCTGATGCCCTTTATTTTTTCGCTTCTTTTACTTTATTGCTTGTTTTGTAATTGTGATGTCTACTCCTCATCCCCAACATGCATCAATCTTTGTGCTTAATTTCTTATTCGAAGAAAAGAAACTTCAGGTATTCTTTGTTACTGGAAGGCTTGCAAAGCAAATGGTGCTTCTCTTAATCAACCAGCTCCAAAGGAGTTTCTACCTTCACATTGTAGCTCGGTCGAGAACCATAAAGTGCAGAATATCTATTCTTCTCTTCCAATATCTTCTCTTTGGTTTGGCGCACACAATTTACCGTTAGTCCAAACCTAAAATTTGAAAAATAAAAATAAAAAATAAAAAAATGTTTTTTTTAGTGCTGCTTTAAGAAGCAGAAAGAAAGTCATCCCAAACGAAGCCTAAGGGGCTGTTTGGTAGAATTTATGATTTCATTTAAGTAGGATTTCGTAAATCCTCCAAATCCCGGATTTACGAAATCCTGAGGGGTTAAATCCTGAAAACTGTTTGGTAACATTCATGATAAATCCAGTTAAATCCTTTGTGACTGTTTGGCTGTTCATTTTAGGATTTAAGGCGGTTAAAAAGTTGACATACTTTATTAGGATAATTAAAGCACGACAAGAAAAGTTTAAATAAAATATAACAAAACTTTATTAATACTAATTAATTATTATTTATAATATTTTATAATAAATTTTTTTATATTTTAGATCATATTTAATCCTATTAATTATTTTGAAATAACTAAGTATTTAACTAATAATTTATCAATTATTTAAATATTATTTAATTAATTTCACTTAATTATTAATATTTTAAATTATATTAATTAAATTATTCAACAATTAGAAGTGTCTAGGTTTTACTTTTTTCTTCCTGTATTTTGTTCGGCTTTGTTCCTTCGCACCTAAAATTTTCAAGAGTTCTTCATCGTCGTTGTTCGACTTTGCTCCTTCGACTACCTTACCTTCCTGTTGGATCGGAAGTTACGACATTTTTTTGATCTGAAGCAACAATGGGAGCTCGCTTGCTGTGAAGGTAACTTTCTCCCTTTCGCGCGCTTCTTCGGCCAAATCCCGTAAATCCGCTGAACCAAAGGATTTCGGAAATCCGGGATTTAGAGCGAATCGGCGGAATTTTCCGTCCACGGAGGATTTCGTTTGCCGTGAGATTTGGATTTGCATTTTAGGCCGTTTGGCTGGATTTCGCCCAAATCCGGTCTTAAATCCGCCTAAATCCGCATACCAAACAGCCCCTAAGTATTGTTGCTCACAGTGATTTTTATTCCTATGCATATCAGGTGATAAGAACAGATGTTCTTAAAGAAACGTAAATAGTATTTACACTCTATGCTTCGAAGAAATTAACTTATTTGATTTCTGATCTCCATGTTTTCTAAAGGATTGATGGAATTAGCTTTGAACACAAAAGTTTAAACCAATGAGAAAGAGTTGGTCAATAATTTAATATATTTAAAAATATTTGTTCTTTTTATAATAAAACACATAAATAAGCTATAAAAGCTATTGATATATTGATAGCTAGCCAGCTGTGTTATTATTCCAATGTAATAGATCCACAGTTAGTTCTTCTATTTGTTATATTATTTCAGTTTTGATAGAAATTATCAAAGCTGATCTTACATAACTTTTTTTTTTTTTTTTGCTACAGAATACAATAGAATCAATGTATTTTCTGCCACATTGTCGATACATTGGTTATAAAATATATGATAGAAATCTTTTCGTTATAAAATCCATTGGTAATAGATTTACTGATGAAATTTTTTAGGTTATCAAAGAAATTTTTAAAACAAACACAACGAAAATAATTAATCACAGAACAAACAATACAAATAACACAGTGATTTATGTGGTTCGACAAAGATGCCTACGTCAATGGGGGAGGGGATGGCAATTTCATTATATTGGAAAAATAATAGAGAATTACAATAGCTCTCAAGCTTTCTCTCTTCTATCATACACTAAACAGCAGCCCTAAGGGTCCTATTTATAAATTTGAGCCAATATAAATTACGAAAAAGCTTTCTAATATAATCCTAATCAAAGCCATAATTAATGTATAATTAGATCCCTTAATTAACAAATCAATCAAAATTCTAATTAATACAATGATTAGATCCCTTAATTAATGCATCAATCAAATCTCTATAGATATCAAAAGAAGAAGATAGTTAGATTTTAACATATGCATTTCCTCATTGATATTTAAGATCAATATTATCAATTTCTCTGCTCATTTGAAAAAAAAATTATGTTTTGCGACATGACTTCCACACCATTGAGTTTATGTAGCTCATCTCTTACTATTGATCTTTAACAGAATATTCTATTTGAGAAAAAAAAAATACTTCACATCATCACCTCTTGTGAGAATCCCATTTGGCTCACCACTGTTATTGTGAAATATATACATTTAAAAGTGTTGAGGGGCTATTCCCCAAGCTGTTTGTTGCCATAATTTGTCATTACAATAAAAATACAAACAAGTTACATCAGAAACATTATAAAAATGGAGAGCTTATATAAGTTAAGAAAATAGTTTTCATATCCTTTTCAAACTCAATGCAGTTTCAAGCTTGGAAACAATGCAATGTGGCATATATCAATAAACTCTAGACATTGAGTTTGAAGGATAATGAAAGGTCTCATATATTAGCAAATGTGGGCTCCAAAAATTCCACCCCCCACCCCCCCCCCCCCCCCCCCCCTCCTCTAGCGGTCGCTTCACGCCAATTCCTTTTCTTGTTTGTTTGCGATGGCGGAGAGTTTTAACGAGATTAAGTTCCAGATGAATTTTCAAAAAGGCATATTGGGTTTTAAATAAGAAACTACCCAGAGATTTCACCCTCATTTTGTGAGGACTTTATGATCTGAGTTCTTGTTTCCTCTAGGCGCAAGTCCCTATAGTTAATTACCCCTCCCGATAATGAGAGAGAACTTTCGATTAAGGCAACTCGTTAAAAAGGTAACATAGGTCGTAAATCTAGTGTATAATAACAACATTTTTAGGATTTGAATTTGAGATATGAATTTTGGAATTTAAGAATTAGATTTTATCACCATTAACTTAAAATTGATGATGGGGGAATGAAGACGAGCTCGATCAAAATTCCATGGTTCAATCATCCTAGGTTGTTATGGTCTCTGGTTTACTTAGTCAGAGGAGATAGTCAACCCAACCTGACAGAAGGCACCTTATTGACAACTATGGGTTGCTTCTTCCAAGAATAATTTGTAGACCATGGATGATGTTTATCTAAGGGGATGGTTCTGAATCCACCTTAGTTGATAGAAGGTTTTATGACTATTGAATATACCCTATGATTCACTACTCAAGGGCTTGACGTAGTTAGGGAACATACAGGCTTTGACCGTGAACGTAATATAATGGTGCCATTTTGCGGCAAAATCTACTCGACCAGAGGGCGCGTGCCACGTCTCTGTTGAAAATACAAAATAGACTATTTGATGATGAATCTTAGAAATACACCCGACACCACATTTGCTCTATGTGAGCTGGGATTAATTTCAAATTTATCACCCCCGACAAATGGTTGCGGAAGGTGGATGAGTTTTAGTTTTAAGTGATATATTTCATTTTAAGAATTCTTGACCTTTACTGGTTTTGAGGTTTGACCCCTCTAGTTGAGATTTTTCATCAACACGGTCATCATCGAGGTAACATAAAAATCACTTTTATTTTTGTAGGATCTAGGGAGACATTTTATGATTCAAGTCAGGTCGACTCAGATCCTTTCATAGAAGAGAATGAAACTTGAACATTTGACCCGCGCAACATTCTTGAACCGTTAGATTTAGGAATCATATGTGACAATCGGAGCACATGCGAGTTGTGTTTAGTTTGAAAATAGAATGTTATATTAGTGAGCATTTGACCTTGACCATGCACAACATTCTCATATATTTGTGTTTGTAACTTTAGCACATTTGTCGGAGCACATACATGATTAATATTTTAATGTATTTGTATAACAAATTTAACACATTGACTAATATATGCATAATTTATTTTACATTTTATATTTGGATGATTTATATGTATTTGTCTTTTGTTATTCATACTTGCATTTCATTCATAGTTATTGCCTAATGTATTTCAAGCATCAAATCTCCCTTAAGAGACTCATAGAAGTAATCAATTGTGTGGATATTAGAAGTCTTGACACTATCAATAGTGAATAGCCCACTTAAACTTGACTTCTCCTTCAAAGTCACATATCATGTTAATATTATTGCTTTCATGATTTATTCCTAGGAATAGATATAGCTAATGGAGTTATACACTTGAATGAAAGGAGTGTTAGAATAACTTTGACAAAGCAGACTTCACTAAATAAGCAAAGCACAAAGAAATCCAACAATTTTGGGGTCAAAGAAAATGAGAATAATGTTAATTCAAGTTGTATAATAAATATTACTAAAGCTTTATTCTCATGTAAAAGATATGTCCACTCAATTAATTTTGGTCCAAGCAAATGAATACATATACTCCAATAGCTTTAGGATCAATTTAAATACAAGAGGACCCAATATCTTTGATATTAAGGCAAGAAAATTAGTATGCTCTTGTGTCACATAATATTATTTAAGTTGGATCCTAGAAAATATAGCATAATTACATATATAGATATCCAAATTAGGAGTTAAAATCAATGCAAAAATCTTATAATTTGGAAGTTTAACTAGGAAACTCATTTTCTTGATCTAAATCCAATGAAAGTATTATAATTTGAATCCCACACAAGAGAATTGGAATCATATTATTTTGCCTTATTTTAAGAAATCGATTAAAGTTGTAGTACTTAATTGATTCTTTTAATTAATTTGGTGACAAAATTTTGTTTTAAAATTAATTATGTTGGGATCCCTTTTTGTTCAGTTCTAATTTCAGCAGCCTCCTGACATCCCCTTCTCATGAAGGGAGGTAGAGAGGGCACTTGCCCTTCTGATCGACTCAGCTAGATCAAATCAACATCTATGACTCTGAGGGAGCGAATTGACCCCGGCATAGGTCTTCTAGTCTTCCATTGCGTGCGATCTATAAATTTAATTTAAAACGCCCATTTCTATTCCCTTTGAAAATTCGGCAGCCTTCCGGTGACCTCTCCCCGTGAGGGTAGGTTGGGGAGGGCACTTACCCTTTCCAGGTCGTTCAGCCGGAAAGATAATCGTTGGCTAAGGGTTTTAGGACGTTGTTAGGTCCCAGAACTAATCTTCAACGATCCTTGTTGTGCACGACCTATTAATTAAGTGATTTAATTTTATTTTAAAATTTTTTTATTCCCCTCAAAAATACTGCAGCAGGGAGGTTGGCGAGGGCATTTATCCTTTACAGTTCACCGAGTCAGAAATATAATTGACGAACGAGGGCATCGAGACGTTGTTAGGTCCCAAAATTAGTCTTCAACAATCCTTGTTGTGCCCGACTGGTTAATTAAGTGATTTTATTTTTTTAAAAAATATTTTTTATTCCCCTCAAAAATTCGACAGCCTTCTGACGCCCCCTCCTCGCAAATGGTGGTTGGGGAGGGCACTTGCCCTTTTGGCTAGACTCGATGGGATCAAATCAACGACGAGGAGTTTGGATAAGCAAATCGACTCCATCAATATCTTCAAGTCTTCAGTCCACTTTGTTGGATCAAGATTGATGGCCAAGGATTTTAGAGGACTGAATCAACCACAAGACTTCCTTCGAGTCTTTGTCGTGCTTATTTGAAAATACCACATCTCTCTCTCTCTCTCTCTCTCTCTCTCTATATATATATATATATATATATATATATATATATATATATATGGAGCCCGATCAGGCAGAGAGGCAGAGCCACGCTTGGGGGCGCGTGAGTCAGCAGGCGACGTGGGTTCGACAGTCAGGGAGTTCAGCATCGCGTGAAGGAGGAGAGCTGGAGGCAAGGTCGATAGCGAGTCTGACCGGGGAGGAAGCAGGTCTGGCTTGGTAGGCAGTTGTTTGGCCATTTAGGGCACGACGGTGGGAGTCGAAAGCGAGCAGCTGGTGTTTAGTTGGTCTGGTTGGAGCAGGAATTGGAGGTAGCGGCCTGTTGTAAAGCACAACAACGACATACAGCTAGGGCTTTAGCTCAGATGGGTGGATTGAGCGGATCTATAGTACAGGGGTGAGGATTTTGGCTTTGTTCTCCTATCTCTGTATTGTCATGTCCAGTGGATCAATGATGGATGATATTTTCTTTCCATGAAAGATACACCATCTATCATTGTAACTCTGAATATGAAAATAGTGATCTTTTATCCATATTTCCATAGTCAAATATTCTATAGAACATCATTCTATCCCTTTGGGGTTATATGTAGTCCTCCCTTAAATTTAACTATTGCAATTTGGGTGAAATTTTCAATTTCTCTTTATGAATCAATTAGAGAATGATATCTTCGCCTTCTAAGATGATATATCATTTATAATTGTGTGTTTAATTTTGAGACTGAAATTTAGAAATCAAATTTCCTAAAGAAATTTGATCTTTTCAAATCTGCTTTTCCAAAAACTTTCACCAATAAGAACTTGTGGGTCTCAAAATGTCATCACATGCAATATTAATAGACTCGCTATGTGGTGTGAATAGAAGGCCCATGTTAAAACAGTCCTCATTAAAAGTCATTGACCACTTATTCCTTATCCTATAAAGCTCTTACAACAAATCATTGCTATGGAATCTCCCTTCTCTGATTACTTCAGCCCATATTTCATCGAATTCATCCTTAGAATCACACTTGCTTAAATGTTCATAAAAGAATTCTCTAACTTTATCATTGTTATTGAAGCAACAAACTTTTAATGGAACCATTTTAGAGATATGCCACTGATACAGTCTATGATGTGCTTAAGGTAATGTAACTTTTATTGTCCTAGCCATTGCCTAGCCTTGATCATTAAATATTATTATTATATATTTATCTCCCATTATATGTATAAATATTCTAAATATCAATGTAAATGATTTAATCATTTTGTCTAATAACAAAACGACCCAAGCATAATATTATACCAATGATTATTAACTATGATAAATATGCACAAACTAAATTATATTTATTAAGCTTATAACTAGTATCAAATTATGACATATCCAAAGCAGTCATAATTTATCTTACCTAAGCATGTCAATATTTGACATGACCAGAAAACCCGAATCAAATCCGACACGAAAATTTCAGGTTAGGGTCAACTTGGACCCAAAATGGGTCGGGTTCGGGTTGAACAAATCTACCCGTTTTTAAAACTAGGTAAGGTCCGGGTTAAACCAAAAACCCAAAATTGATCCATTTTGACCTGAAAACCCATTTTGACCCGTAAACGTGAGATTAACCCATTTTTTAACTCGAAAACTAATAATTTTTTGTCAGCCCTAGGTCATTCGGGCCATGTTGGGTTGACCCAGACCCTAAGCGGGTCGGGTTCATGTCTGAAAAATTGATCCATTTACAAAAATAGGTCAGATTTAGGTTGACCCGAATAGTGTCGGGTCAGGTTCAGGTCGTCAGTTTAGGGTTCGACCAAAAACCCAACCTGTGACCCGAAATTGACACCTCTAATTCTACCCATCTCATCAACCCAAAAAAAATAACAATCTATCAAATTCATTAATTTGGACGTCGACCAATACGAACATTTTTTAAAGAATTAGTATCCTCATATTTTATTTTTATTTTTTTCTCTTTTTGAATGTAGTTGTATGCATTCCTCTTAGAGAATCTAACATTCTCGACACCTCCAACTTCATTTGCAAGATGGGAAAATGTATCAACGGTTCATATATCATCTTTTATCTTTGATTTAAGAGCTAACGCTTTCTCATTACTCATATATATTCCTACATGATTTAAGTAGATGTCGGTCTTCTAGCCTAGCCAATTCTTGATTATGACTTTCAATAATTTTTTGCATTTTTTTATATCCATCTTCATCAACTATAAGCCTAATCATAGCTGGACAATCTGTTATGGTCTCTGATTTTGAAATTTTCATTTGGGAATTCAAATGAAGACCATTCTCAAAGCCAAATTTTGAACAAACAAAGTCATTGAATTTTATCTTTATGAAATTTGGCCAGTAACTACGATGATCTTTGCGAACACTAAAATCATTATCATGGGCATACTTGTAGTATAACTCGTATTCCTCTTTTTCATCCTTATACGCATCCTGTGTATTAGTGAAAAATGTTAAGAAGAGGAAATTAAAAATCATTGGGTGTGTATAAGGATAACTAATACACAATTTGTGTATAAGCTTATAATGTACAAGCTTGTACACAATATGTAAAAGCTTGTATAAAGTCAATACATAATTAGAATTGATTGTGTACAAGCTTGTACACAATTAATACACAACTTGTATACAAACTATGTGCAAGCTGATATACACTCAATACATGTTGCTTGTACACAGTCAATACGTAGTTAATACAAAGCTTGTACATATTGTGTATAAGCTTGGTGTACAAGCTTGTATACAGTTAATACATATTGTGTGTATAAGGTATAAACTATATTCCAATAAAATTCCTTTCGTAAAAATTCTATTTACAAATCAGAAAAAAAAAATTTCATTAGAGAAAAACAAATAATTAGCATGTCTGCAAACCTTAAAAATTATACATTTATAGGAAACACAATAAAATTTTGGAGTAGATTTAAATTTTTCAATAAATTGAAACCTACAATATCTTCAACCAAATTAACTTCAGCTTCATGCAGTAAACTCACCATCGTTGGTTGCAGATTTGTTATCTTCAAGTCTTCCTAGGTGTTTGCTTGTCGCCTTTTAGCCTTTGTGTCATGTGAGCAAGTCATCTCCTCGCAGAATGTAACACCCTCTTTCAAACCAGTCTTCATCTTCATATGTTGTTCCTCGTTTTTTCTTTCTTAATAAATATCAAAAGTTTTATTCCGTTAAAATCCTAAATATTAGAGAGCTTTCGCGGACGGGTTTTTTCCATTAAAAAGGAGCTTCAATCATAAACCATAAATTTGAAAAAGACATAAGGTCAAAACTCAAAATTATCACCTCTTGGCTGGGTCGAGTCATAAGACTGGTAAGGAAAAAAAAAGAAAATATAATATATTTTAAAAATCAACGTGTCATGATTTCATTGGAATCCGGATGCAGAGCTACGTCCGGACTCTGCAAGTAATAATTTCTCCTAAAATAGAAAAGCTATTGTTTTGAATTACAAGAACACATAATGGTTTAGTGAACGATGATTTGGATAGGCTTCATTTGGAACAACTTCCTTATTACTTTTAGAGTCACTTTCAACTAGAAAAATAGTTTAAAAAACAGTAAAAAAATTTAAAAAACTGAACCAAACGGCGCTAACCACCCCTATTTTCTTTCATATTTCACTCGTTTTTATTTACAATTTTAGACGAGTAAACATTTTTGTTTGTTGCGTCCTTTCCTCCTACATTTGGCCGGACAACAAGCCCAGTGATGAGAAATTAGTTTTACTTTGTTTTGTAGCTAGAGAAATGTTCGTCTTCTTGATGATGAACAGACAGCACATGATGCATTAACATCTTTTCTTAAAGAAAGAGAACTCGTTTTCTTCTGCTTGTTCATTTCTGCTCATGACTATTCTGATTCTTCTTGTTCATTTCTGCTCATGATTATTCTGAACATATAAGGTAAGAATATCCCAAAATTTTGTTTGATATCTTCTAAATCATTATTTTTTGTAAAATTACATTGATCTGCAACGTTTAGTAAAAAAAAATTGTCTTTTTTATGAGAGGCAGGTGCTGTAAAATTTCGGCCTTTTCATACCGTCAGCTTTTGCTCTCCCAATCCGCAAGAGAGAAACGAGAGAAACCAAAACAAAGAGAAAGAATGGGATCCGACTCGAAGCAGGTTTCCAAAATCCCCAAAATCGACCTCTCTGGTCTCCACCCATCCGTTGCCGGCGGTGAGCGTTGGGAAGCTGCGAAAGTGAAAGTTGCGGCGGCTCTTTTCTCTCACGGATGCTTTGAGGCGTATTTCCCCTCCTTCTCGCATGAGCTCCTGGAGGCGATGTTTGGCAGCGCCTTGCCGGAGATATTCGCTCTGCCATCGGAGACCAAACGACGTCTGAAATCCGACGAACTCTACCAAGGTTACATCGGACAGATACCACACCTGGCCTACGAAAGCCTAGCGTTCGACGACCCCCTGTCGCCGACGGCCGTTGAGGAGTTTACCAAGCTCATGTGGCCAGAAGGAAATAGCAACTTCTGGTAAGGTGTTTGGTTTTTTTGCGTTGAAAGATTTTTTTGTTTTCTTGAAATTTATTGAGCGTATTGAATTTTTTTTTTTATAAAAATTAAATATTAATTTTCTTAAAAATTTTGACTTTTAAAATTTTTATGTCTTTTAATATCGAAAATTTTAAATATATAATTACAGTTTATTTATTAAAAAACATGTCCAAAAGGTCTAGATGAACAAAATTATAGATGAATTGCTTATTAAAATTCTCCATAAGTAATTTTAAATTAAACTGACTGAAATTCAAATTTTGTTAGAATAAGGTATCGAACCTTATTCGAAAGAAGCTTCTTTAACACATCCTATCTAGCGGTAATGTTCATACTTCATAGCGAATTTGTTTGGAGCAGATTTAAATAATATTTAAATAAGATTCAAATAAATTTCGATCAAATCCATATCAAATTGATTTGAAACTTATTGAAATTTGATTCAAACAAAATGCAAATTCCAACTAGTTTAATTATCCGAAATAAAACGTTTAAATATATTTTTCTAAGGAATAAAACAATGAGAATATTTATCCAACTATTTAATCAATTTTTTGAAAAAAAAAAAAGATAAAAACTCATCATTAAAGTTTTTAAAAATTAACATAAAATGTGAAAGCTCCATATAATGCAAAATTATGAAAAAAAAAGTATCCAACAAGATATGCCAATCAAGACTTACCAATTTGAGCCTCTTCTATTGACAAGCTGCCAAATTGCAATTTTGACTTTGCAAAAGTTTGGACCGGTTTGGCATTTGGTGCTGTAACCTTCTTTTTATTAATATATTGTTATTTTTGGTTGAATATATATATATATATATATATATATATATATATATATATATATATATATATATATATATATATATATATAATTTTTATGAATATCATAATCTTTGCAATATATCTACTTTGTGGATTACATTCAAAGTCTATCATTCTTGATTGTTATAGAAGAAAAAAATCAAGGGGGATTTACAAGTGCACAACCTTATATCACTCTATTTATACATCTAATATCTAAAATTTAAATATTTCATTGGTATCACCCATATTATCCTATAAACTTTAACATTTTATTTTTAGCATTCATATTTGATCTATAAGTGATTTGCACCTAATATTTAAATTTTAGATGTTAGATATGTAAATAGAGTGATGATATAAGACGGTATGCATGTAAATCCCTCAAGAAATCAAACATAAACGCCATGTCGCACAAATAATCCAACAAACCGAATTGATTTTCAAATTCTGATTAACGCATATCATTTGAACTTCTGATAATCAGCAAGACAGTGGAGGCCTTTGCAAAAGCTTTGCATGGATTGGTGGAGCTGGTACAGATGATGATAGTTGAGAGCTTGGGGGTGGAGAAGCACTATGATTCTCTCGCGAGTTCAATTACATATGCAGTTCGGCTGTCTGAGTATGGAGTTCCATTAAATCAGGATACGAAGATTGCTTTGGATCCTCATAAGGACCCAAATCTTGTCACAGTAGTTTGCCAGAGCAAGATTGATGGATTAGAGGTTCAGACTTTTGATGGAGATTGGGTCAGCGTTGATTCATCTCCTAACTCTCTCACTGTCATAGTTGGCCAAGCTTTTCAGGTGAAGAAAATATTCAGCTCTTTGAAAGAAGATATATACATATATAGTAGAATTGACCATTTAGTTTTTTATACTAAGTTTTTAATTAACCTTTCTAATTGCAAATGCTCCAAATTAGTATTAAAACTATCATTTGTAAATAACTTACTACAGGCATGGAGTAACATGAGAGTGCGAGCCCCAAATCACCGTGTGAGGGTTTTAGGGAAGGAGAAGAGGTTCTCTGCCCTTTTTTCTTCTCGGCCGTGCCCGAACTCCATGGTTAAAAGTCCTGAGGAGCTTGGTGATGAGGACCATCCTTTACTTTTCAAGCCTTTCAACTACACTGAGTTCGTTAAGTTTCTCTACTCTGAGGAAGGAAGGAAGACCAAGGATCCTTTCAATGCTTATTGTAGAATCAGTAATGAAGAAGCTGCATGAGATCTTTTATATGTATATTGAGACCTTCATAAAGTTTTCATAAATCTGTATTCGGTGGTGTTATGGTACGTACGTACTTATTGAAGCTATGGCTTTTCTGAATGGTTGAAGGAAAGATGTAGTACTGTGTGATCTTACTATCATTTGCATGGTTTTAATAAAAAGATCTATAAGCTTACTTAAAAATTTAAATGAAATGAGGTGAGAAAAGCTGGGGATGTGCTATGCTTTCTGTATAATCACGTTGTGTGGGATAAGTGGTCAAATGAGGTGCGAAAAGCTGCTGGTTGGGTCAAATATATTCTCGATCAATTGCATCATATTTGGGCTTCCTTTGCTATGATTTATAATTTCTTTTGTTTTTCTTAAAATTTCTAAGAAAGGAGGGAGCTTAATTAAGCAGTACTACATGCTATGAATTATCCAACTTAAAAATTTTCTAGAATGTAAAATCAAAAGTCTATTTGAAAGTTGAATTAACTAAATAAATATGAACAAAAAGAGAGAGAGAGAGAGAATCTTACCCCCATTATTCCAATAAATAAACTTAGGAAAGGTTCAAAGGTGCATGAAGATCTAATAAACATGAGTTTGAAATATTATGCTTATGATTATTATTAAAAAAAAAATTGCAATCATAATTTTTATTTGACAATTTTTTTTAATGTAAAAAAAATTGTACATAAAAGTCACTTTCTACAATAGCTTTAAGAAGATATTTTTCTCATAACAATTTTATAAAGCAGTAAAAAAACTGTCCCAAAATGAAGATAGAGGAAGGAAAATATAAGTTATTAAAAGTGTATATATATGCATAAATCTATTGATAATCAATAGAGGAAGGAAAATATTAAATTACTTCAAGAAGGAGAGGAGAAGTCGGGCAAAACGCGTGTTACTGGCGGGCAAAATTCGCCAGAAAAAGCCCAAAATATGTCGGAAATAAGAATTTCCGACAGATTTCAGGCAGAAAATTGTTCGACAATAAAACTCGCGTCGAAAACATCTTACCGTCACAAAATAATCTGAAATATCTGTTGGAAATATTTTCGGCGGATATAAACTCCACCGAAAAAATTAAAAAAATGAAAAAAAAAAAAAAAAAAACATGCCCGTTGAAGACCCTGGTCTAGCCCAGCGGGGCTCACCCGTGGCCCTTATAGCCACCCGCCCTGCGAAAGTCCCATGACCCGCTGGCGTGGCTTACCTGCACGTGCCTTGGCTTAGCCGTGACCGGCTGGCCCGCCGACCTGCTCTAGCTTACTAGTGACCCGCTGCTAACCAAGCGTGACCCGCCCGCCAAGCCTGTGTCTGGCGGGGTTCGAACCCCTGCCCTTCAACCCTCATGCTTACCGCCAAACCATTATGTAACCACTACAAAACAATATAAACTGAAGAGTTGTTTTATATAAAAGATAGAATATGTTATTTGAAATAATTAATATATTTAATGATCAAAATAATCGATATATTTAATATAATTTATTTAAAATATTTAAAAGCAGAGTTTATAGTTTATTTAAAATATAAACTTCCTAAAAATTAAAATAATTAAATTAATTTATAAAAGCTGATTTGGTTTAATTTAATTTATAGTTTATTTAAAATAAATATTATATTTAAAAGCTATGTTTTTTTAAGATCAAAATAATTATTCTATTTTAATTTAACAATAAATTATTAAAAATGTTAAATTTATTTTATTTTAGTAATATTTAATTTAATTTAACAAAATGCATAATTTTAAATATTCATAATTGTCATTTTCCAGAAAATTTAAAATTCTATCGGAAATCCTCCAGAAATACATCCAAAAAATATGTCAGAAATCCGTCGGAAATATTCTGCCGAAAATTCGTTGGAAAATCTGTAGGGAATTCTAACAGATTTTTTTCGCGAAAAATTTTGTCGGAAATTAATATTTTTCCTGTAATTAGAGGTTAGAAACTTTGCAGCTGGAGTTGATGGAGATGGTACAAAGGATGATAAGTGAAGATATTATTGGGTTCAGACATCGGACACAGTTTATCATTCGGTACTTCACAATACTGAGTAATACTGAACTCGGTACTGTGAAGTACGGAGTTCGATACTTCACAGTACCGAGCAATACTGAGCTCGGTACTAAGCAGTACTGTGAAGTACCGAGCTCATATTGAGCTCAGTACCGAGTAGGAGGTGATGTGAACCTAATAATTATCCGGTGTCCGAACCTAATAATTTCCCTGATAAGTGAGAGTTTGTGGGTGGAGAATCAATCATCATGATTCTTATGAGTCTAGCGTTGGAGTTCCACTAAACCAGGAAACGAATATAACTTTGTATCTTCATGTCGGGGTTTTAAATGTGTTTTAATGATGTTCAAAATTGAGCAAATTTTGTCAAACTACCTTCATTTTTTTTATAATATATATATATATATATATATATAAGATTCGAGGTTTTTTTTTTAATTGTTGAAGATGGCAAATTTTTCAAGGATTTTTTACTTGAATGTCTCAAAGAAAAGCGTAAGAGGAGACACCGTCATCATATAAAATGAGGGAAGAAGAAGAAGACATTGAAAAAAATTGTCACAATAGAAAGCATCTCACACAATCGGTTTGTGATGTGCTTATCTTAATGTTTAGGACACCTTTCTTATTATTTTCTAAAGCATGTTTTTAGTACAAAAATTTGTGAATTAGAAAATTTTGTACTAAAAAGTTACTTTAAAAAGCAGTGACAAAACTGTTCCAAGTGAAGCCAAAGGCTTGGTTTGGGACAACTTTTTTGGTGCTTTCTAAAACATTTTTCTAGTTCAAAATTTTCTTAAATTACAAATTTTTGTATTTGTACTAAAAATTCTGGTGTGGAACCGCAAATCACCTGCAGCAAAAGAGAAGAAGAAGAGAAACCGAGAAGGAAAACAGGGAAGAAACTGGGAAACCTTTTCTAGGTGTTAGTATATTTCATTCTGCCTCCTCCTTACAATTGTTATACTATATATATGTAAACCTATAAAACGGTGAAAAACTGTAAAAGTGGTCCTAAGAGCAAATGGAAAATATGCTAGCGGAGCCGATATATGCATGGCACCTGCAGCGAAACAGAAAGTTGCAAATAGTAACTAAAAGGAGTAGTGGAGGCTAAACCATAGTTGTGATCGATAACTTGCATCAAATTCATTTTAGAAAGCAATAAAAAAGTTGTTCCAAAAGAAACCTAAATCTTTTTTCTCAGCTCTAGTTTAACAAGCTGTTTTTTCTCTTGTTAGTTATTTTATTGGATAAATTTTTAAAATAAATATCATTAAAAATTTAATTAACCATTAAACCACCAAAATAAATAAATTTAAAACTAGGCAAAATCGCCCAATGAATGGGCGACTTACTTAAGAGAAATAAAGAATGAGAGATGAATAAAAAAATTCAAAACGATTCTTTTTTTATTCACGGTGTCTTAGAGGTGAGGTACATCAGATTTTTTTTTATTTTTTAATTAAAATCTTAAATGCAAATATATTTTTCTTATTTTTAAAAAAAGTTTAAATAAAATATTTTTTATGAGTTAATATGTATAAAAAAATTTCACAATTTAATTTTTCTGAATCAATTTAAAAATAAATCTTTTTTTTTTATTTTTTGTTCATAATACAGTATTATTATTTTAAATTTATCTTGTTTTGAGGAAATAATATTTTATATAAATATTTATCTTAATTATTTTTTCATTAATCAAGTTAATGATTTTTATTAAAATTAGATATTTTTTAAAAAATCACGTTACTTCTATATTTAATGAAAAAATATAACTTACTTTTTATTTATATTTAATAAAAATTAAGTTACTCTCTAAATTTAATGAAAGAGTAAGATAAATATTTATTTAAAATATCATTTTCTTTGGAACAAGATAAATTTAAAATAACGATAATTTATTATGAATAAAAAATTATAAAAAATATATGTATTTTTAAATTGATTATGATAAATTAAATTGTAAAATTTTTTGGCACATAATAAATCATTAAAAAATTTTCATTCTATATTATTTATTAAAAAATAAGAAAAAATATTTACATTTAAGATTTTAATAAAAAAATAAAAAAATCTGATATACCACGTCTCCCAAACAACATGAAAAAAAAATTGTTTTGGATTTTTTTATTTATATCTCATACTTTATTTCTCTATTTTTAATTTATTTCTCTCCCCTAAAATCTTTTTTTAATATTTTATAACTTGAGCAAGTCGCGTGTTCAATGGGCGACTTTGCCTAGTTCTAAATTTAATTTTTTTGTTGGTTTAATAACTAATTAATTTTTTAATGATAATTATTTTAAAAATTTACCCTATTTTATTCATCGTAATATCATGCAAGAATCTTTTTGTTTTTCTTACAAAAGTTAGAAAGTTTAAATGGTTATTTATAAGTTAAATAAGAAATCAGATAGCGACAAGTGAATATTTTGTACTTTAAAAAACATCTACATTGTTTTTTGAGTTATTTTTTAAATTTAGTATTGTTCAATCTAATGGCATTTATTATTTTTTTAGAAGTTAGATATTACGGTACATGAAAAAGCTTCTAAGGGCTTCTCCAACGGAAAATCTCATTTTTCACTTCAAAATACAGTGGAACTGAAAAATGCCGTGATTCATCTCCAATTGAACGCCATTTTGCCCCGTAACCGTTGTCGCGCTTTTCTTCCGTAAGTTCAGCAAGTTCGATAGAGACCAACAAAATGGCACAGATGAACATTGCAACGTCAATATTGGCGTCGCACTGTTCATTCATGATCAAATGGCATCAAAAATAGTTGTCGGTTGGAGCAAAGCAAGAACGGCAAACAAATGTTTGTCATTCCATTGGAGTTGCCCTAATGATATGTCTTATTACTGTAACTTGGTGAGTGATAGGACACATAGTGGTAGTTTTTTTATCAGAGTTATGTTTGTGTCTTTCATTGTCTTCGTTGATGAAGTTGAATGAATAACTATCAGGTGTGCTCTAAATTATATCACCAACATACACTATCATCAAAAAGTTCTTTCACAATGCTTTATTTGAGCTATCGCGACGGCTATAACCACCACGAAAAGGCTAAAATTGTACAAAAACTACTGCAAAAGCATTGCATTGTCATTTGTTGCAAAGTGTTTGCACAACAATTTTAAAATCGACATGAAATGTGTTACTTTTAGCAGCGGTTTAAACTACAGCAAATGTTGTTGAATGGTAATTTTTAAACTTTACTATCAAGTGCTGCGAAAAAAACAAATTTTTATGGTGATATTTCCTATAGAAAGGAAGCATTCAAACTTTGGGGATTTGGATACAATTCTACCTTACTTCTTAAAGTCGTTAGAGTTTTTATGTTATCTTAAAAATTTTAATTTAATTACATTAGAAGAATTTTTTTTCGTACTTTCTCGAGCCTTCGATTATTCCAGGAGAAAACAAAATACGACATGCAAGAAATAAAGCTAGAAAAATATGTCATTTCTACTACGCAATCAAATTAAATAAATTAATCAATTAGATAAAATACTCAAATTGAATGTCCATGTGGCAAGTACCACGTAATATTACAACTCAATGTCTGTAGAAAAAGTAAAATGTCTGAGCACCATTGACAACAATCTTGATTCTTTTCATAAGACTCAAGTGACTTTGAGAATTAGATTCTTCTCGATCTTCACTTCTTCATCCTTCTGTGAACTCCTTGTATCCATCAGGTTTGGATACCCAAATGAAAAGAAACTCCCCCTTGAAAGGGGAGTTCTCTTTTCACTTGAGATTCTCAAAGTATCATAATATGGATATCCAAATGAAGAGGGACTCTCCGCTAAGGGATGTCACGCTTCTCTTTGAATTCCAAATTGGATATTTAATATCCCATCTCAAATAGTCACTTTGACATTTAAAACTCCATTAAAATTAAATTACATTGAATAAAATTAAAAATCTAAACTCAAATACAACTTGCAAGGTTACCCTAAACAATTTGAATTCAAATAATCCCAAGCATTTATATGTCAAAATTAAATGCTCAAATTTAAAGCCACACTTGACCATGTTATTTTAATTTTAAAGGGGTACTTGGCATTTTGCACAACACTTGTAGAAAATATTGTTATTTTGCCCTCTTTAATTTTTATGTCATGTATGAGTATAACCACCTGCATAAGATTATGTTAGCATTTAAATCATCCCTGACCTAAAGTTAATCTAATGCTCATATATATTACAAAAATTAAATAAACAATCATATCAATCAATAAATTTCAAATAGCATGTAGTGAAAATCATGAAAAACCCACCACACAACAGAAAAGTAAACATCATGTAGGTGGCTCTTGACTTAGTAAGAGATAAATAATGTATCCCTCCTAGTTAGGGGCACATTCTTTGTTACTTGTAGTATATTTTAATTATTGATATGATATAATTTGTTTATTCATTATCCATATTTCAAGTGAGCATCTTGACATGATCTGATAATTAGCTTTGTGATCACAAATTTCTAAAGAGTTTGCATACATTTTGATTAATGTGCATAAATATCTCTCTACAAATTATGAATTATCTCATATATATATATATATATATATATATATATAATATATATATATATATATATATATATATAATATATATTATAACCCTTATTATGAACTATTAATGCAATATGCTACGCATAATATTGCTTGTGTATGATTCATGTAATTACGGTATGAAACCCTATTGGTTATTGGTTAGTCGGAGTTGATGGGCCTCAAGAGTGACGGCTTTATAGGAAATCATTGGATTTTCTTGAGATCGGTACTTATCTTTCTTGACTTGGTATTATAGTAGAAAGTATTTAAATATTGATATATAGAGAAAATAAATGATTAATGAGTAATTGGTGGATGTATAAATATCAAATGTTATAAGAGAATATGTATGCATTTGAATGCAATGATTATTAATTGGAACAAATAATTATTTTTGAGTTTTGCTATATAAGAAGCTATAATAAATGAAGTATGTATATTCAAAATCTCCTATCTTATATATTATTTACTTCCATTTTATTTAGTGTCTATTTTTCATTTATGTCCTTTCTTTGCACATATTTATGCTCCATGTCTTGCCATCTATGTTTTACTTAGTATGTTTCTTGTAAACTCACACCTATTATTTCATGGTTTCAGGTTTGCTACTTTGGGCTGCTTATGGTGGAACTTTTAGGTTCATGAATCAAATTTATCGATGATAGGTAATTAAGGTTAGAGTTATTTAATTGATTTAATTGTGTAATAAAAATTTTATTTATGTTTGACGGGCGTACTCTGATTATTTATTGGTTGATACAAATTATTGAAATCTTATATTTTCATTGCTTTGAAATTATTTTATATTTTTTTTTCTCAACTAGCACCCTAACATTAGGATCTTATGATTTTCTTCCAGGCTCGGTGGCAGAGTTTGACGGTCTTCATCTTCTCCCCTCATTTTATATGATGTCCATGTCTCTTCTTACGCTTTTCTTTGAAACATTCAAGTAAAAAATCCTTGAAAATTTTCATATTTTTTTGTATATACAAAACTCTGATTTTATAAAAAAAAAATGAAGGCAGTTTGAAAAATTTTCCTCAATTTTAAACATCATTAATACATATTTAAAAGTCTTAATTCAAATCAGGAAACTAATATTGCTTTGGATCTTCAAGTCCATCCAAATCTGCTTATCCTTTCAGGTGAAAAAAAATCAAAAACTATTTTGATTATAAACAAATATAAAACTTGGGATGGATCGGATTGAAGCGCTCATCATCTTGTCTAAGAAAATTGAGGATTGATAGATAACAGATCATTCATCAGAACAGTTTTGTGATCTTCACCTGAAAAGAGTGGGCATATTTGGCCCGACATGAAGATACAAAGCTATATTCGTTTCCTGATTTAGGAACTCCAACACTTACAGATGAAAATCAAGATGATTGATTCTCCACCCACAAACTCTCAATTAATTATCATCCTCTGTACCATCTCCATCAACTCCTGCTGCATCCAAAGTCTCTAACCTCTCTTCTCCTCTCCTCCTTGAAGTTATTTAATATATTTCTCTCTCTCTCTTTTTTTTTTTTTTGGGAAAAAATGGGGGAAGAGCCCATATCAATGATATCATTACTATAAAGTAAAAACAAATACAAGAGAGGTAAAAAAGAAGAAAATCAACCCAGAAGAAAGCTAAACAGTAAAAACTTAGCTTCAGTGGGGGAGAAACAAGCAACAAAAAACTAACACGAAGAAGACCAAAAGGATCATGGAGAAGGCAGACTACAACCGGGTTGTAGAACAAGAAAGAACATGCAAAAAGGACTCAGGTTGCATGGCAAAATCGAAATAACCGGCCAAAAACTTCATCAGAGATGATCAAAAAGGACCCTGGTTGCCAGCACGATCATCCAAGGGACAGTGGGAGAGAGCTGCATTCATCATTGTCCTTACAAAAAATATCTCCACAGTGGCCTGCAGTAGAATCAAACTCTCACCTTTCTTTCTCTCTCTCTCTCTCTATATACTTTTACTAACTTAGAAAAGTCTCACTATTTACATGTCACTGAGAATATCATCTTACTTATGTATTTCAAATTAATTAAGAATTTTTTTCTTAAGAGAGACTCTGACATTTGAGCATGGGATGAGACTGCGAAATAAAAATTTCCAAACATTTGATCATATCTCTATTCACAATCAAGAGATTCTCAAAATCATTTTTCTAATAATAAAAAATCCCAAAAAGTGTTCTAAACAAAAGAAAATGAAAGAGAATTATGCCATTTAAATATCTAATTCATATAAAACTATATACAAAACCCTTTGACAAATTTAGGCTTCATTTTGGAACAGCTTTCTTGATGTTTTATAAAAATGTTATAAGAAAAATAACTTCTTGTAGAAATTTTAAGAGAGCTTAGATCTTTTTATTAAAAGCATGCAAATGATAGTAAGATCACACAGTACTACATCCTCACATCAACCATTCAGAAAAGTCATAGCTTCCATAAGTACGTACGTAGCATAACACCACCTAATACATATTTATGAAAACTTTATGAAGTTCTCAATACAAACAAACGATCTCATGCAGCTTCTTCATTGCCGATTCTAAAATAAGCATTGAAAGGATCCTTGGTCTTCCTTCCTTCCTCCGAGTAGAGAAACTTGACGAATTCAGAGTAGTTGAAAGGCTTGAAAAGTAAAGGATGGTCCTCATCTCCAAGCTCCTCAGGACTTTTAACCATGGAGTTACGGCTCGGACGAGAAAAAAAAATGGCAGAGAACCTCTTCTCCTTCCCTAAAAGCCTCACTCGGTGGATTGGGGCTCGCACTCTCATGTTACTCCATGCCTGATTTACAAAGGATAGTTTTAATACTAATTAATTTGGAGCATTTGCAATTAGAAAGGACAATATAATTAAAAAATTAGTATAAAAATTAGATGGTCAACTCTACTATATATGTATATATCTATCATCTTTCAAAGAGTTGAATATTTTCTTCACCTGAAAAGCTTGGCCAACTATGACAGTGAAAGAGTTAGGAGATGGATCAACGCTGACCCAATCTCCATCAGAAGTCTGAACCTCTAATCCATCAATCTTGCCCTGGCAAATTACTGAGAGAAGATTTGGGTCCTTATGAGGATCCAAAGCCATCTTCGTATCCTGATTTAATGGAACGCCATACTCAGACAGCCGAACTGCATATGTAATTGAACTCGCGAGAGAATCATAGTGCTTCTTCACCCCCAAGCTCTCAACTATCATCATCTGTACCATCTCCATCAATTCATGCAAAGCTTTTGCAAATGCCTCCACTGTCTTGCTGATTATCAGAAGCTCAAATGATGTGCGTTGTTAAGTTTGCAAAAACCTGTTTGATTATTTGTGCGATATGGCGTTTATGTTTGATTTTTGAGGGATTTACATACATATCGTGTTATATCATCACTCTATTTACATATTTAACGTCTAAATCTTAAATATTACATGCAAATCACTTGTAGATCAAATATGAGTGTTAAAAATAAAATATTAAAATTTATAGAGTGATATGGGCGGTTCCAATGAAATTATTAAATTTTAGGTATTAGATATATAAATAGAGTGATATAAAGTGGTATGCTTGTAAATCCCCCTTGATTTTTTTCTTATTTAACAATCTAAAATGGTAGACTTTGAATGTAATCCACAAGGTAGATATATTGCAAAAATTATGTTTTTCATAAAAATTATATAAATAATAAATATAATTTATTAAAATTATTAAATATATATTATAAATATTTAAAGATAAGTTTAATTGATTAAATACAAAATTTAAATTAATCATGATAAAATATTTTAAAGGAAATTTTATCTATTTTTTGAATTAATTTTAAAATTATTAAATTATTTAGAAAGGATAAAAAAATAAAATTTTATATACGATATACTTTAAAAATAAATTTAATGAATTAAATATAAAATTTATATTTATGATGATCAAAATTTTCTAAGATTATTTTTACTATTTTTTTCTAAATTAAATTAGTAATATTATAACATAATAATCTATTTATTTGACATATCAAAGCAACAGATGCAAAAGGGGCCAAACTTTTTCAAAGTCAAAATTGCAATTTGGCAACTTCTAGATTGAAGAGGCTCAAATTGGTAAGTATTGATTGGCATATCTTGTTGGGGTAATTTTTTTTATAGGTTTACATTATATTGATCGAGCTTTCACATTTTATATTTGTTGCATCATGGAATATCCGTGGCGATAGAGAAATGTATAGTTTAATGTCTTATATCTTTATACGAAGATCCAGCACACATACAGATAAAAGAGACGGTGCAGCATTTATAAGAGAAATTAAGATTTTTATGTGAAAATTCTGAATAGGCGAAACACCATGTGGCCTAGCCCAATTTGAATAAATCCACTAGTATTTATAGTTGATTACAAATGAGGCCCTTCCTTAGTGAGAAGGCTTTGACTTGACGTAACAAATATATATCATATAAAGTGTTTTACATGGTGGAAATATGAAAAATCACAGTTGACATGTTCGTTTGATCGGAAGGACTATAGTTGGTGGGTGACCAAGGTCGGAACGACCATTGTCCGACGACGGAGGTCAAAAGGACGTCGAAAGACCATTGTCTGACAACGAAGGTCGGAAGGACCGTTGTTAGAGAAGGAGGTTGAAATGACCGTGGTCTGCAGGCAACGAAGGTTAGAAAGATATTTGTTGGGTGGAATTCCAACAATATCTGGAAGCCGAGTGGAATTCCTGTGTCACTTGGTGGCCGAGCAGAAGTTCGGCATCCTTCAGTGGTCGGGTGGATGTCCGGCGTTAGTTAGTGACCGGGCAGAATTTCGTCATCAATTGGTGACTAGGTAGAAGTTCGACGTGGGGTAGAAGTCTGACAAAAGTATGATGACTGGCAGAAGTCCGACGACGGGAGGAAGTCCAGCGTCAGGCAGAAATCCGGTGACAACAAATGTCCGACATCGGGTACCAATCTGGCGACTAGCAGAAGTTTGGCGAATGGCAAAAGTTTGGCGTCGGGTAGAAATCTGGTGACGGACAGAAGTACGATGTCGGGTAGAAGTCTGACGAACATCCAACGAACGACAGAAGTTTGACAAAGGGTGGAAGTCCGGCGTTAGGTATAAATCCGGCGAGGGGCGGAAGTCCGATGTCGGGTAGAAATTGGGAGACGGATGGAAGTTTGACATCGGGTAGAAATTGGGAGACTAGCGGAAGTTGGGCTTTAGTAGAATTTTGGCGTTGGGTAGAAGTCCAACGAAAACCCGATGACAGGCAGAAGTCTGGCGACGGACGGAAGTCCAGCATCATGTAGAAATCTGGTGACATCGAAAGTCCGGTGTCAGGTAGAATGGGTAGAAATCTGGCGACGGAGAGAAGTCCAGCGTTGGGTAAATGTATGACAAATATCCAACGACCTGTAGAAGTTTGAAGACGAGTGTAAGTCCATCGTCTAGTAGAGATCCGACGACGGGAGGAAGTCTGGCATAAGGTAGAAGTTCGACTAAAGTCTGGCGACGAACAGAAGTCCGACGTTAGTTGGCTGTCTGGTTGAAGTTCAGCGGTGGTCGAGGAGGAGTTTGGTGGCAAGAGAACTCAAGTTTCTCTTCTTCTTTGTCTTCCATACTTCTCTGCTTGAGCCTCCCCCCTCCCCTCTCAATGAGAAATGAGGAGTCTATTCCTAGTTTTTTTAGTGTGGCATGACTAGTAAATAGGAGGAAGATGAAGAGTAAATTGGGAGTAGTTTGAATGGACAACCGATGCTAAATCTCTTGATCATGGACCGTTTATTAGGCATTTGAATATTTTAATGATATCAAAATTTTACGATCTTGGGCTCGTTGGATTCTTCTCGTCGAGCCGCTCGATTCGACTATAAACATGATACATTTGAAAACTGTTTGGTAATCCAAATTATGATTTGAACCTTCCAAATGTGTTTAGGGTCTTTGATTTGGATTAATTTGGGCTAAGATTGAGTCGAACTTGGTGTCGTTGGGTTTGTATTTTCGAGACGTTCAGTTCGACTATAAGTTTGGTGAAATCAGAGTTCAGATGATCCCAAATTTAATTTTAAAATTTTCCCAACTTGATTTTTGCCTCCAGTTTTGTGCCCGATCAAGATAATTTTTTTTTATGATATATCAATTTTAATTTTAAAAAATTTTAATGATCAGATTCTATCTATTTAAAAAAAAAGATTAAATAGTTGGATAAATATTCTCATTATAAAAAAAAAAAAACGGTATGATTATTACAGGAGAAATTTGACTTTTTGTATCTCATAGTATTTAAAATTAATAAATATTCTCATTGTTTTATTTCTTAGAAAAACATATTTGAAAGCTTTATTTCAGATAATTAACTCTTTTTTACATACAATGATGGATGAAGTTTGTTACGGGTAAACTTGTTTAGAACTAGTTGGAATTCGCATTTTGTTTGAATCAAATTTCAATAAGGTTCAAATCAATTTGATCGGGGTTTGATCGAATCTTATTTGAACCTTATTTAAATACTATTTAAATCTGCTTCAAACAAATTCACTATGAACATTATCGCTAGGTAGCACGTGTTAAAGAAGCTTCTTTTGAATGAGGTTCGATCCAATCTAAATCAAACCTTATTCTAACAAAATTTGAATTTGCTTGTGGAGAATTTTAATAAGCAATTCATCTATATGAAATATGGGTAATTTTTAGGGGTGTTAATTTCGAGTCACGGGCTGGGTTCGGGTCGAATCCGGAACTAATTTGGGTTCAAACGGGTCAACCCTAACCCGACCCGGGTATGTAAACGGGTTGGGAACGCAGACGCAGATCTGACCTGTCGGGTTGCTGGGTTGACCCGACCCGACACGGGACCCGAAACACGCGGACGCTGAAGGGCGAGAGCAGTCGCGCGGGAGCGCGCAGGCGGGTGTGTGCGACGAGCGCCGGGGTGCGCGGGTGCGCTCGCGAGCAGGTCCGCGGGAGAGGGAGGCCTCGAGCGAGGGGCGCCTACGCTGGCAGGCTTTGTCGCGCGGGCAGCTAAGCGGGCTGGTTCCGGGCAGCTGTGGGCGGTGCGCAGGCAGGCAGGGCAATGCCTGCAGCTGATTTTAAACGGTTTCGCGGGTTGAACCGGCAACCCGTCAGGTCAACCCGAACTTGACCCGTTTTTCAAACGGGTCGATTTCTGATATCCGAACCCAACCCGTTTAGAAATAGGGTCGGGTCGAACTCGGATTTTCTGGGTCGAGTACGGATCGAATTTTCATGTCATGTCACATATTGACACCCCTAGCAATTTTGTTCATCTAGAACTTTTGGACATGATTTTTAATAAATAAAACTGTAATTATATTTTTAAAATTTTCGATATTATAAGACAAAAAGTCAAATTTTTAAGAAAATTAATAATAATTTTTTTTTTTTTAAAGAAAAACTCAATACCCGCAATAATTAAAAATAATAATAATAACAATCCTCCAACGCAAAAAAAAAAAAAAAAAAAAAACCAAAAAATAAGCCAAACACCTTACCAGAAGCTGCTATTTCCTTCTGGCCACATGAGCTTGGCAAACTCGTCGACGGTCGTCGGCGACAGGGGGTCGTCGAACGCTATGCTTTCGTAGGCCAGGTGTGGTATCTGTCCAATGTAACCATGGTATTGATCGTCGGACTTCAGACGTTGTTTGGTCTCCACCGGCAGAGCGAATATCTCCGGCAAGGCGCTGCCAAACATCGCCTCCAGGAGCTCATCCGAGACGGAGGGGAAATACGCCTCAAAGCAGCCGTGAGAGAAAAGAGCCGCCGCCACTTCCGCTTTCGCAGCTTCCCAACGCTCACCGCCGGCAACGGATGGGTGGAGATTAGAGAGGTCGATTTTGGGGATTTTGGAAACCTGCTTCAAGTCGGATCCCATTCTCTCTTTGTTTTAGTTTCTCTCGTTTCTCCCTTGTGGATTGGGATCGAGAGCAAAGGCTGAGGGTATAAAAAGGCCGAAATTTTACTGCACCTGCTTGGGGATTTACAATTTACATGCATACAATTTTATTTTGTGATATTTACATATCTAACATCAACAAATTTAATCATATAAAATTTTAATATCAAACATATCACTTATATATTTTATTTTTACCACCCATATTATTTTATAAACTTTAATATTTCATTATATACACCCATATTCAGTATATACTATATAGGTGATAGACACGTAATATTAAAATTTTGAATATGAGGTATGTAAATAACATTAAATAAAATGATAAACATGGCAGATCAATGTAATTTTACAAAAAATATAATTGATACGGCATCACAAAATTAGCTTAATCGAGCACGAATCTCGAGGCAAAAGCTAGTTGGAAACTTCAAAAATTAATTCCGGGAGCACCCGAACTCCGATTTCAGCAAGCTTATAGTCAAATTGAGCGTCTCGGAAATACGAACCCAACGACACCAAGATCAACCCAATCCGAGCCCAAATGAGTCCGAATCAATGGCTCAAAGCGCTGTTGGAAGGTTCAAACAGCAATTTGATTTACCAAACGGTCTTCGATTTTGACGAGCTTATACTCGAATCGAACGGCTCGACGAGATGAATCCAACGAGCCTAAGATCGCCAAATTCCGACATCATTAAGGTCTTCAAATGCCCAACGAACGGTGCATGATCAAAGGATTCGATATCGGCCGTCCATTCAAAACACTCCCAATTCGCCCCAGATCTCACGCCTATTTACGGGCTATGCCACTCCAGAAAAACTATAAATAGAGCCCTCATTCTACACCAAGGGGACTCAAGTGAAGAGAGAGAAGAAGAATAGAAGAAGGAGGAGAAGGAAGAAGCTCCTCCTCGACCACCGCCGAGCTCTTCCTGCCACCTGAAGATGCCGGAACTCTTCTGAATTTTCGGGAAACGCCGGGAATCTGCAGAACTTTGTAACTTTGTGAGAAGTTGATTGAAAACTGATCGTCTTGATTTGTAAGACGGATCAACCTTTGTACTTCATACAAACACTAGTGGAACTTTACAACTGGGCGAGGCCCCGTGGTTTTTTCCCTTTTTGGGTTTTTCACGTAAAAACTCTGGTGTTCATTTTCTCTTTTCTGTTTGTGTGCGGAATACCCGTGAAATGCTAAGACGAATATTTTCTAACTCTACTGCTGCGTATATTCTAGCACGCAACAATATATAAAACAAAATTTTGAGATATTCTTACCTTATATGTTCTGAATAATCATGAGCAGAAATGAACAAGCAGAAGTAGAATAGTCACAAGCAGAAGAAAACGAGTGAGTTCTCTTTCTTTCAGAAAAGATGTTAATGCATCATGTGCTGTCTGTTAATCGTCAAGAAGGAAAAATTATTAGGTGCGGAGTGTGGACCGTCCGCACACCGTCACGACAAACACAAGGTACCAAGCGGTACCCAGCAGTACCGAGTGGTATTTAGCTAAGTACCTTATACTTGTGTGCGGACGGTTCTCCTCGTCCGCACTCCGCACCTAAAATCTCTCGTCAAGAAGACATACATTTCTCTAGCTACAAGACAAAGTAAAAACTAATTCTCATCACTAGGCTTGTTGTCTGGCCAATTGCATGACGAAAGAACATAACAAATAAATCAGAAATTTTATTCAGGGGCTCTAAAGCAAAATAGTTATATTTGGCCTAAATAAATGGGTCAATTTTGATTTGTTTCGGATTGACCCGAACTCAATATGAAAAATACAACTAGGTCAGAATATAAAAATCAAATCCGACCCGTTTTACAAACTAGTTGACCCAGATCCAAAAAATTTTCGAGTTAAATTTGGATTGAATTTTTGGATCGTATTGAATACTGTTAGCTGATTTATTAATAATTTATTATTATTATTAAATACTATGGGTGCCCAAAAGCCCCACAGATATAAATTTTATTAAAACCATGCTCACCTAATCCCTGGCCACGCATTTGAAAGATATGACTCATAAATTCAAGCTAACTGACCATTAAATTTTATGTAATTTCTATAAATCTCAAGAGATTTAAGCGTCTAGATTAAAAAAAATAAAAATAAAAAAAGTATCTGGATTAAACAAAATTAAGAATAAATCTAGCATTATTGAAATTTTATTTTTAATAAATTTACAATATATATCATTAGAAGAATAAAATAGTCCTAATAATTTATAATTTTAAATTTATAAGGCTGAGATTTCTTCGGTTTCAGTCCATTAAGACACTGATATGTTTAAAATATTATAAAATGATGAAAATAAAAATAAAAAAAATAAAAATTTTCCACATTTTTTTTTATTTTTACTTTATTATATTACAAAGAAAAGTGATTAGGTGATTAGTGAAGCTCCACAAATGTTAAAAAATGAAATATCTTATCTTGAGAAAAATTGCCTAAGAAGACAAATATTAATGGTTATCATAAAGTATCTAATCCCCCTTCTACAGTTTCAAAACAAAAATAGCTTTTATCATATCCTATTTCTCATATAACTTCATATAGAATATATACATTCTCATCATATCCTACAATTTCAAGACACTTATTTTTTTAGGGGGGCGCTAGGGGTGTAAATGAGCGAAGAGGGCTCTAGCTCGACTAGTTTATGGTCTCACGAGCCGGCTCGAAAATAGTATTTTGAGATAATATTTTTATTTTACTTCAAATTAAAAAATTAAGTTTGATAGCAGTATTCTTTTCTCTCAAAACGGTAGATCGATATAAAAAAAAAACAAAAAATCAAAAGTTTTCTCTTAAATATCAATGCTAATAAATGCTAATAAATGTTGGCAGCCTTATTTCCTTCCAAATAATATAATAAAAAGCATTATGATTCTGCTGCTTCCTTTTTTTTTTTCTTTCAAAGCGATAGCTTCTTCTCTCCATACGTGCAAAATCAGGTGGAAAACTGGGTGGGAAAACAAAAAATCGAGCGGGACTAGACGAGCGGCTGGATGGCTCCTTACAATATCGCGAGTCGAGCTTGAGCTCGACTTTTGAGCTCAAATCGAGTTCGAGCTCTATATTTGACTCACGTGTCGAGCTCGAACACCTCCTGACTCGAGCTAGACTCGACTGTTTATACCCCTAGGGGTGTACTTGCCCCCCCTAAAAGGTTTACTCATTAATGGGCTTGTTGTACGACCAATTGCAGGAGGAAAGGACATAACAAATTTTATTCAACGGGGGCCAAATTAAAATTGTAATATTTGGCCTAAACAAATATCTCAATTTTGAGTTATTTTTGGATTGACACGAACTCAACCTAAAATGTACAACTATGTCATAATATAAAAATCAAATTCAACCCGTTTCAACCCGTTTTCCAAACTAGTTAACCAAGATAAAAAAAATTTCGAGTTAAATTCGAATTGAATTTTTGGGTTGTATTGAATACTGTTTAGCTGTTTTTATTAATAATTTATTATTATTATTAAATACTGTGGGTGCCCAAAAGCCCTGCAGAAATAATTTTTTATTAAAAATATGCTCACCTAATCTTTGACCTTACAATTGAAAGAGATGACTCATAAATTCAAGCTAACTAACCATTAAATTTTATGTAATTTCTATAAATATCAAGAGAATTAAGTATCTAGATTAAAGAAATTAGGAATATATTTAGCATTATTGAAATTTTATTTTTAATAAATTTACAATATATGTCATTAATAGAATAAAATAATACTAATAATTTATAATTTTAAATTTATAAGGCTGAGATTTCTTCAGTTTAAGTTCTGATATGTTTAAAATATTATAAACTGATGAAAATAAAAATAAATAATATATTTTTTTTTCACATTTTTTAATTTTTACTTTCTTATATTACTAAAAAAAGTGATCGGTGAAGCTCCACACAGGTTGCAAATGTTAAAAAATGAAAAATCTTATCTTGAGAAAAATTGCCTAAGAAGAAAAATATTAATGGTTATCATGAAGCATATCCTTTCTACAGTTTCAAGACAAAAAAAGCTTTTATATCTGTTTATTTCTCATATAACTTTATATAAAATCATGACTAGTGGATTTTTAATATATATATTTTTAATTTTTTTCTTGCCATCCCAATGACCCGACCCAGAGGTGATAGTTTTGAGTTTTGACCTTTTTTAAAAGGCATTCATCATCTCGTTCAAATTTAAGGTTTAGAGATGGTGCTCCTTTTTAAGGAAAAAAACCCGCGAAAGCTCCTCAATATTTAGGATTGTGGCAAAATAAAACTTTTATATCAGTTGAGAATGAAAAAATGAGGAACAACTGATGAAGATGAAGACTGGTTTGGAAGAGAACGTTGCATTCTATGAGGAGATGACATGCTCACAAGACGCGAATGCTGAAAGGCAGTATGCAAACGTCTGGGAAGACTTGAAGATAACAAAAATGCAACCAATTATGGAGAGTTTATGGTAGGAAATTGAAGTTAATTTGGTTGGAGGTGCTGTAGGTTTCAATTTATTAGTAAATTTAAAACTACTCTCAAATTTTACTATGTTTCCCATAAATGTGTAGTTTTTTTAGGTTTATAGACATGCTATTGATTGTGTATTGAATGTAGCAAGCTTGTACAGACTGTGTACAAACTTTATATTAACTGTGTATTGTGTACAAGGAGTGTATATTGACTATGTATCAACTTCTACACAGTGTGTATACAGGCTATGTATTGACTGTGTACAAGTTTGTACATTGTCAGTTATAGTTGTGTATTGACTTTGTATAAGCTTTTACATATTATGTACAAATTTGTACACAAAAAGCTTATACACAGATCATGTATTAGTTCTCCTTATACACATCCTGTGATGTGTTTCCACTTCTTAAATACACAGGGTGTGTATAAGGATGAGAAAGAGGCATACGAGTTATACTATAGCCTACAGGTATTCTCATAATATTGATTTCAGTATTCGCAAGGATCATCATAGTTCGGACTCAGAGCTATGTCCAAACTCTACACATTATAGTTTCTCCTAATTTAGGCTCTAATCTGGAAAAGTATGACCCTCAAAAATAATATTTAAAGCTCAGCATGTCTCTAACAATACCACTTCTAAAACTTCTCAAGACAATGTCCAACCCAATTATTACCACTATATTGGAATGTGAGAGGCTATAAAGAGATTGATAGGGTCCTTACTTGCAAGAATCTGATTTGATTCTTAAAGCTAAACTTTTTTTACAATTTGGAAGCAAAAATAAGCAATTCTCTCATGAATGATATGTGGTTTTTTAATTTTTTACTAGTTTTTTGATGATGAAGGTTGCTACAATAACTTCTCGAGTTCTAAATCTTGGAGAATTTGAATTGAGTGGAGTGCTTCTTTCTTGAATGCCAAACCTTATTTTGTTGATAATCAAGCTATTCATGGCCTTGTGACTCATGAGAACATCCAACCCTTTATGCTTCTAACTCTAATTCTAAAAGAATTTTTTTAAAAAACTTTTTCAGAAACATTGGACCCTCATTTTCTATCTACTTAGGTTGTGTTGGGAGATTTTAACTATTGCAGACATCATGAAGAAATAATGGGTGACAAATACATTTCCAGCAATAAAGATTGGGATTTCAATAATATGATTTTTGGCACTTCCTTGAAAAACTTTGCCTTGGTTGGCCTTTCCTTTTCTTGGTTCAACAAGAGGGTTGAATCTCCTACTTACATCAAATTGAACAGAATTTTGGTTAACAATAAAGGGCAAGATATGTTCTCCATACTAATCAAATGCATATCATAAGGCATAGATTTCTTTATAAAAATTATTGGAATAAAAAATTCCTTACTCCTCAACGTAAGCAAGATAGTCATGCTAATTCTTAAATTGGAACTCATCAAGTGGTTTGATCTAGAAATACTATTTATGATAAGAATATTATTTTGAGCAATGCCATAAAGATCTGTTTGGTAGAATGCAATTTGGCTAGTTTAGAGATTGCATCCAAGATTAATGTGAAAGTAAATTGGGAAAGATGACACCCACTACAGGACAATCGCGTGTAACTGGCACCCAAAATCCGTCGGAAATTAGTATTTCCAACGAATTTTTGACGAATTTTTTTATGGTAAAACGTGCGTCAAAAAAGTCATTTCAGCGCAAAATAGTCCGCCCCAGTCCGCCAAACAACCCCGCCACCATGCCAGCCTGCCCGTGGGATTACCAACCCGTGCCACTGCCTGCCAAAGGCGGGATTCGAACCCCTGCCGACCCGCCATCAAGTCCCCAAGCACCGCGCCACCAAGGCAAATCTATTTTATTTTATTTTATTTTATTTAAATTATAACTTAATAAATCTAAAAAGGAATTATCGATTTAATTAATTTTATTTAATTTAATAAATTTATTATATAATGAATTATTAATTTAATTTAACCAAGAATTATTAATTTAATAATGAATTATTATTTTGATTACTTTATTTTTATAATATTTAATTTAAATTTTATTTGATAATAAGTTATAAAATTATTTAATTTAATTTAACAAAATAATTATTATAGTTATTTTTTAGAAAAATTAAATATTCTTTGAAAATTTCGTCGGAAAGCAAAAAAAAAAAAAATCCACCGGAAATCCATTAGAAAATCTGCTAAAAATTTTTCATCGGTAATCCGCTGGAATTTATAACAAATTTATTTTTGTCAAAATTCCGTCAGAAATGATTTGTTTTCCTATAGTGGCCCTTATCTAAGATTGGAGGAAAATTAGAACAGACCTCCAAGTTTTCAATTAATCACACCAAAGAAATAAATCACCTAAAAGTAAGCTCAAATCAAGGTAATAAATGTTGTAGTGACGCTCAGGGTTTTCAGTCTCTCCTAAAAGAATTGTCTACTAAAATGAAAGAAAGCCTTCTTAAAGTTAATTTTGGAATATAAATATTTCTAGTTAATAATAGAGTTTAGACCATAAGATTACTCATTTGCAAGAATGATATTGTCAGTAATATATCTACTGTCAATGAGACCAATTAAACACGATGAATAAATTTTGGCATAAGTGATTTGATTTTATTAGCAAAAAAAAAAAATAGCAATGAGCCTATATATAATGTTGTAAATAGATATAAGCTAGACGACATTTAGGCTTCGTTTGGGACGGTTTTTTTATTGCTTTCAAGTGAGGGCAATCTGGCGATGATGGTGCTCCGATGTTGGGGATTCAACTAAGGTCATGTAGCAGTGATTTGATGGCAAAGCTCGGGTGGCAGTTGCGTAATAATACAAGTTAGCTCGGCAGTCTAACGGCAGACGTTGGAAAATGATGGCGATAGTTGTATAGCGGCAATTGCCCTACAATAGAGATTAGATAGTCGTGGTTCAATGGCGGTGGCCTAATAGTGATGCTCAAGTGGAGCGCCGATAGTCATTAAGCGTTCAAACATTCTTGAATCTCAAGCTAATAATTTAATTTTTACGTGCTTGCTAATATCTCGAATTTGAATGCATGCTCTTTCGCTTAGCAAATGAACAAATGAATTTAGCGAACATAAGAAGCAGTTGGTAGTGACACTAAAGGCACGGCCCAAGTACTTGAATGGGCTATCCACTCTTGTTGTTGGGCTTCTATAAGGCTTCTTTGGAGCGCTTTAATGTAAGTCCATTTAGGGAAGTTTGTTCTGTAATTTTGAAATATTTTGATGCATGCAGAGTATCAGAATTAAAATATAACAAAAGAACTCTTAAATATAAAAATATTAATATTGCGTGTTAGTATGTTATCGGGTGATTGTGGTTGCATAATGGGATTCGGGCAATGTTGGTTCTGGTGAACGGATGTAGAGCTACGTTCGACCGGCACTGAGATCGCACCACGTAGCAGGCACAAAATCGCAGATCCGACCCGACGAATAGTGGGTATGTCGCAAGTGCGTTTTTTAAATCCATGACAACCCGGTATTGCTAGGTATTGCTAGGTATTTATCGATTTTCCTCGACAATAACAAGAAATATCATTATGTGAAGACAAATACCGAGCAATACCGAGTTTTTCTAGAAAAAATCGGTATTACTCGGTATTGGTCTTCACAGAGCGGTATTTCTCGTTATTGCCAAGCAATACCGAGCAAATACCGAGTAATACATAGCAATACGCGAACATAGCATTCCCGGGTTCCGGTCCGGGTCAAGTCGTCGGGCCGCGCGGTAAAGAGTAAGAGCACGTGGCACAATCTCAGTGGTGACCGAACATAGAGCTACGTCCGGCCACCGGACCTAATAATTGTTTTAGTTGGTGACAATAGTTAGATAACAACAATCACAAATTACAATTGTGGACATTGACCATTAGACAATGTTATTGAGGCTTTCATATTCTTAAATTAATGTCAATTTCAAATCTCATTCATATGAATAATATGGAATATTAATAGAATTTGGAGTGACATTTTGATTATTTTAGTTAAAATCCTCCCAAAGCTCCAACATATGGCTCACGCTGATAGGCTCGATCATTAGTCAAGTACGTTAATGATCTCAAAGTTGAATGATTATTGTCCATTAATGGATTCCTATCATCAATATACTTGTTCTAATTATAGACACACAATATTCTATGATTATTTTATACCTCAACTTGTGCACGAACTTTCAATCTTTTAAATGTTTTCAAGCCTTTTTTTTGTATTATTGAGCTAATCTCGTCAAAACGTACATTTTAAACATACATACAATTATTGAAATTTGAGCACACGAAGTCCCAAATTTAATTTTTAAAAGCTTTCAATTCAAATATTGAATCAAGATTCGTGCTTCATCCGACAGATTTTCTAATAACGTATCAACAAGATATAAACCAATTTGATCATCTTCTAATATTATATCAATAAAAATAGAGCATGATTATCACTTGATAAATATTATTAAACAATTTCATTGAACTAATTAATTAACATCTTAAATTATATGACTTAATATTATATATCACTAAATCAAACAAAATCATCTAATATATCACGTTTAAAATATAAATTTGTTTGTCATTTAAAAAATTTAACCTTAGAAATTGCCCAACATGATAAACATTCTATATTGATTGGTGATGGCAATATCGCAATTAAAATGACATTGTGAAAGGCACCAATGTCATAATTGAACAAAGCTAGACACTCAAACTTTATCCATCACAAAATAGATATGATTAACATTTTTTTTTCCATGCAAGCAAATAATCTGTGTGATCTATTCAACTAAGGACACAATCAGCTGCTTGAGGAGGAAAATTTTGCTTAAAAATGAATGATTTTGTTTCGAACTCAAGACTTGTCGGTTGGTAAACTAACACATATCACATACACAAGTTTCGAACTCAAGATCTGTTGGTTAATAGTCAAAGCTCTCAACCAATAGATCATAATAACCTACGAGTCTACACCGTTCTTTAGGAAACTACTAATATACATTTAATGGCTACAACTAATGAATCTTCATTTATAATAATAATTTATTAAGTTATATTTTGTAATTTATGCATTTTCCTTAATTTATCATTTTGTTTATCAAACATATTTTCTTCTCCCACCTATAAGTAGAGTTAGGGAGGAGTAAACAATGGAGGCTTTATCTTAACTTCCAAGTAAACAATGGAGGCTTAAGTTGAATTTATGCTAGAGAGATTTGTAGCTTAAGAGATGACCAGTACATCAAGATGGCTAGCATGAATATATATTATACAATTATAATATATATATATACACACTTTGTAGTAATTTGACTCACCATATATCAATTCTTATCAATCAACTTAAAATTATCATTATATTTGATTTCTTAAACATTAAACCACCACAATGCCATTTAATATCAGCATAATTTGACATAATACCTAAAAGCCATATTCATATTCTTCTTTTCTAAAAAGTAATGTTGTGATCAATGTGATTGTTTCATTACCAAGGCTTCATTTGGGATAACTTTTCGTCGCTTTTTTTTTTGTTACTTAAAAAAAAAATTTAAAAAGGTGCTTTAGAAAACAGCAAGAAAATTGTTCCAACCAAATCTAAAAATGACTAAAAGCACTAAATTCATTATAGATTTTATTAGATTAAGGCTTCGTTTGAGACAGCTTTCGTACTGCTTTTTTAACTAGCTTTTTAGTAAAAATTTTGAAATTTCAAAGATGTATGTTTCAGAAAGCAAGAAAAAGGCCGTCCCAAACGAAGCATAGGGACAACTTTTATCCCTTCTTTTTCTTTGATTTAAAAAAAAATTGTACTAAAAAACTGCTTTCGGAAGCAATAAAAAAGCTATCCCGAACTAAGCCAAAATCTTTTGTTGTTTAGTTAATATCATCAGACAATTTGAACCAAATTCTAAATTCATTCTTGTCCTATTTAAGAAGCCCACATTCTCCTCTATATGATAGACAAAGACTGGAACCTAACGCATCAGAAAGAGAAGAGTGCAGGCTTTTCAAACGTAACAGGAATAAATTTTGATAATATTAAGCAACTAACCAAAATATTTAATCTGACAAAATCTGCAATGAATTAAGTATTTTTAGCCATTTTTAGAGCAAAAACTTCCTTTCAGTTCACGAAATTTATTTTTTTAAAGAAAAAAAGAATGTAAATGTAGCTGTTAGGTGTTATGTCGAATTATGCTGATATTAAATGTTAATGGTGACATATACAATTAATCAAATGTAATGATTGCTGATTAGAAGAGACTGATAAGGATTAATATTCTTATTATATTCTGTGCGGCACGCAAATTCTGGGAGATTAATGAAAGATTTATTGAAAAAATATCTCAATGAAAGGACATTTCAGATTATTTTATCTTTTCTCAATAGTTGAGACAGGTTTGATGTGCTGGGCTAGCTTTGTCATGGGCTGTATGCTTCTTTATGAATTTAAATGATAAAAAAAATATAAGAAACGGCTCATAATTCATTAATAAGAAAATTCAACCCTTTCAATTGAATTTACATATAGGTATTAGGTCAGTGGTGGAGTTTTTTTAAAAAAATTGCATTTTAAATTATTATATTATATATAATGTAAAAAAAATTGGTTTAATTACAAAAATTCTGATAATTGAGAAAGATATAAAGAGGTCCGTGAAGAGTCTAAAAAAATAATTTGTAATAATTTTTATATAATAGATTAAATATCAAGGAGGACGAAAGATTTTTGTATAAGTTAGCTAAACAAAGAGATAGGATAAGTAACGATTTAGTTCAAGTGAAGTGTATTAAAGAAAAAAAAAAGAGAGATAGTAGTAGTAAGGATTTAGTTATTGTGAGGTGTATCAAAGATGAAGATTTAAAAGTGTTTTTATTAGAAGATGATATTCAACAAGGATGAATGAGATATTTTTGCTAAACTTTTCAATGAAGATTATGAGAATGTGATTGACTTTAAAGACCTTAGTATCCTAAATGAAAATAAAAATTATGATTTTTTATTCACGTATTAGTAAAATCGAATTTAAAGAGGCTTTAAAGAAAATGAAGAATGAAAAAGCTGTTGGATATGATGATATTCCAATAGAGGTGCGAAAATGCTTAGAAGATGAATGAATTTCTTGGCTTACTAAACTTTATAATATTATCCTACAGACTAAAAAGATGTCAGATGAGTGAAGAATAAGTGTGTTGATTCCTATTTTTAAGAATAAAGTTGATGCACAAGATTGTGCGAATTATAGAGGAATTAAGTTAATGTGTCATACTTTAACTATGAGAGAGAGTTACGGAGCATAAGTTGTGGCCTGACACAAATGTTTCTCAAAATCAATTTGATTTCATGCAAGGTAGGTCTATTATGGAAGCTATACACTTATTGAGAGGTTTGATGGAGAATTATAGAGAGAATAAGAAAGATATACATATGACTTTTATTGATTTAGAGAAAGCATATGATAAAGTTTCAAGAGAAGTTTTATGGAGAGTTCTAAACGAGAAAATGTTCTGTTTATATTCAAGTCATTAAGGATATGTATGCATAAGATGTTAATTTTGTTCAAACACAAAGTGGTTTGACCAAGTATTTTTTGATTTCAGTACGATTACATCAAGGATCAGCCTTAAGCCCATATCATTTTGTTTTAGTCAAGGATGTTCTCACTAGACATTTGCAAGAGGGCCTTGGTGTAAGTTTTTTGCTAATAATATTCTTCTTGTTGACAATACTAGAGAGGGAGTTAAAGCTAAACTTGAATTATGGAGGTCAATTGTAGAGTCTGAAGGCTTTCGTTTGAGTATATCTAAAACTGAATATATAGATTATAATTTTTGTAATAATAGATCTAGTGGGGGAATTGTGACTTTAAGTGATCAAGTATTAATAAGAGTACACATTTTAGATATCTTGGGTCTATTGTTTAGTGTGATGATGAAATAAATGAGGATGTTATAAGTATAATTCAAGTTGGTTGGTTGAAGTGGAGGAATCCATCGGGCTTGTTGTGTGATAGAAAAGTCCTTCTCAAACTTATGGGAAAATTCTATAAAATGGTAGTGAGACATGCAATGCTTTATGGTGCAGAATGTTGACCATTAAAAGAGAAGCATAATATTAAGTTAAGTGTTGCAGAGATGAGAATGCTCAGTCGATATATGAGTAACTTTACTCTTAGAGACATGATATGAAATGAACATATATGTTAAAAGGTTGGAGTAACTCAAGTGGAAGATACGATTAGAGAGAGTCACCTTAGATGGTTTGGCCACATAAAACGATGACCTTTTGATGACCCGATTAGAAAAGTAGATGTATTAGATTTGACTTATGTTTAGAAGGGCAGAGGTAGACCTAAAAAGACTTGGTTAGAAAATATTAGAAATGACCTTTCTTTATTAGATTTAGATGAGAATTTAACTCTTAAAAAGACATAATGGAGAAAAAGGATTCATGTAGCAGCCCCACTTAATGGAGTATCAAACTATTCATATATTTAGAAGTAATTAGCACCACAAAAAACTAAAAAAAATTATACTTCCAAACGAGTCTTATTAATTCAAAAATTCTGAAAATTATATTTGTCGAGCATATTAAAGGTGAATGAAATTTGTCATTTTTAGGTAAAATATTTATATTTATATACCAATTAAACACCATGAAAAGCCATGAATTGGTTTCATATATGAGTCATAAAGTTTTTGGTAAATCCAAATTTAGAACAATGAAGTAAAAAAATAAAAAATTAAATATTATAATTTTTAAATTTAAAATAAAAATAAAAATATTCAAAGTCAAATAAATCTATCCAAACCCACCAAATTAAAACCGATTTTAGTTATATATATATATTTACTTTGCAAGACTATATATTTTTTACAAGATAAAAAAGGCAACAGTGAATTAATCTTAAATTCATTTAAAATAATTTTCAAGTAATTTGTGGTCAAGTTCAGCAAATTTTGATTTAGGGATTTACACGTATGACACTTAATCTATCATATTTATATGTTTTATAAGTGAAAAGATTAAAATAATTATATACATAATGACCAATATATATTTAATTGCAAAAACAAAAACAAAAACGAAAAAATGAAATAAAAGTAAACAAAATATTTGTCTGCAAAATATTAATTAAGAATATATTCTTTGTACAAGTCAAATTTTCTTTTATTACATAGTCATTACTAGAAAGATAAGTCTATAAATTAACTCACCAGTCTTTAGTTAATTTTAAAGAAAGTTTAAACCAAAAAAACAGAAGAGAATCCTTTCCTTCTTATACTTTTCTTATTTATTGTAAGAGGTCAAATGAAAAAGATGAAAGAGAAATAGAGAAAGAAATTCAATAAGTTAAGACTTGATTTGGGAGAGCTTTTTTAATGCTTTTAAAAGCAATATTTTAGCATAAAAATTCTAATTAAAAAAAGTTTTATGCTAAAATATTATTTTATAAAATAATAAGAAAATTATCCCAAAAAAAGCCTATGTGATGAATTGCTACCATCCATATATAAGAGACAAGAATTTATTCTAAACATAAATACTTGTTGAAAAGGAAGATAACCTTCGAACTTTTTATCAATTATCATTCCATGCACAAGAGTCAAGCCAAACAATAGTACAATTGGCTCACATTTTATTTTCCAAAAATAGACATTTAAATACAAAATACAGCTTTATGCCTCATAACTTGGATAAGACTTCATTTGGAACGGCTTTTTTAATATTTTCTAAAGCAGCTTTTAGTATAAAAATTTCCTAAATTTAAAAAATTTGTACTAAAAAGCTACTTTATAAAGCAGTAAGAAAGCGATCCCAAATGAAGCATGAGTTTGAAAGCGAACAAATGCACTCAATAAACACACCAAACGCAACTAAATTAGTATACATGTCCTGTAATTCAGGTGCCATCAAGCGATCTATAAGCTCATGCACAGTAAGAAGATAATAACCAATACTAAGGGTAGAACCAGGAAGTAGGGCTACAAGCGAACCAAACGTTCGACAAGCTACTCGTTACTCAGTTCGATTAAAGCTCGTTAGTGATCGTTTAACTAACTAAAATAACAAACTTGAATAACACTTTTAATACTCGATCTTTAAATAAACAAGCTTGAACACTAATGTGTTCGGTTCATTTATGTTTACGAACAATAATATTTGAAGCTTGTGAACAAGCTCGATAAGAAGCTTGATAAAAATTTGATTCATGTTCGATTTAGAACTCGTGAATAAGCTTGATAAATATATTCATATAGATTAATCATTTTTTTTATTTTAAATAGACAAATACTTTTATTATAAATTTAATTTCATTTTATTTTATACCTTGAATAGAATGAATTTGTTCATGAACAAGAGACATTTCACATTTGTCAATTTTTGCTTGATTGTTTGAGTAATATGTTAATGAACAAATATAAGATCAATCATAGATCGTTTGTTCGTGAACGAGCTCATTTGGTAGCTAAAAAATACTAGTTATGTATATATTCATGATCTCACTCATTTGATAGCTCAAGAATACTCATTAGATTTGTTTACAAACGTGCTTGTTTGATAGTGTAAAAAAATTCACTAAATTTGTTCACGAATATAGCTCATTAAGGCTTGTTTTTTTAAATCTAGATAAGTACTAAACGAACTGAACATGAACCAAACATGAACACCATTAATTTAAACGAATCAAACATGAATACAAACAATAGAGCTTGAATAAAACACGAACCGAACTTGAACAAGCTAATAATAAATGAACTCAAACATGAACACTAACATACTTGTCTCCGTTCAGTTCATTTGCAACCATACCAGGAAGAGCTCAATTGCCCATCCTGAAATCTAGTTTTGTCTTAGAAAAATATGTGTTTTAACTATTTTGCCCATCTCCAATAATTACGGTCAGTCAAATTCTTAAAAAATTTCTGCATATCATCTTCTGTTCATTTTTTAATTGTAGTAAATAATCGTGATAGGTCAAAGACTACAAAGGGTGGAAGCTTGAAAATTAAGATAAGAAAAATTACTCCTTTTTTATTTATTTTACATTTCAATTGCACATATATAGTTCATATATGACATAGCTATTGTTATAACCTTTGACATAATTACTCTATTTTTATAGTTCTTATGATGATAAATCCATCTCATTATTAATACCTACATAGTTAAACAAAAATAAAATAAATAAATTAATAAATACACTACTTATACCAACATCTAAAATTTCTCAAAATGCTAACTAGGATTATATATTACAAGATAGCTTAGTCATATGCTGACTAGTCTTTATCTTATAATAAATAAATAAATAACTCGTCTTTATCTTATAACATATGCTGACTAGGATGATATTACTTGTGGTTATTTTGCACATATGTTTCTTCTATAATGAAAATGAGGGGATAAGAGAAGAGATTATCACTTTTGTTACGTTCGCTTGAACTTGTTATGATCTTTTTAGGGTTTGAGTCATAATTATTAAAAATTCATGATTAGGATGAACTTAAATTTTAAAATATGCTTTAAAATTAGTGTAATTAGGGGGTGCAAAAGAGTCGAGTTGAGCTCAAATCAGACCTAACTCAAGCTCGACTCATGAGCCAAATCTCGAGCTTGAGCTCGACTCGTGCCATTGAAACGACCTCGTCGACCGGCTCATTTGAGCATCATCGTGTACACTTTCGCATCACAGCATGCCCACATCCGAACTCCGTCCAAGCTCTGCCCCGCGTCTTGTGCCCGAAGTTCCATGCCTAAACTTCATCCTACATCCCACGATTGAGCCCACGTCCAAGCACTCTTTCGCTGTAATCCCGCCTTCTCGCCCGAGATTTCGTCCAAGCCCGCTCACCATTACGTCACACATTCGAGCAAACTTGCGAGTAAATGAGCTAAGCTTTGGTCGGATTGAAATAGAGCTTGAGAATACAACAAGCTCGAAGTTCTGCTTGAGCTCAACTTGTGAGCTCAATAAACTCGGCTCGTGCTCGTTAACGAGTCGAGCCCGAACCGGCTCGCAGGCTCGACTCGTTTGCACCCCAAATTATAACATATAAGTAATATATATATATATATATATATTATATATATATATATATATATATATATATATATTTCTTAATAGCGGGTTGTGGTATGGCTATATTTTTCCTATTAAGCTAAGTATTCTTCAAAGTATTTATTATTTATGCGAGTTAGTACAAGAAAAATTCATTCATAGAAAAATCTACATAAGCCAATTAAGAATAAATATCTGAAACCTTGGCTCAAATTTTACCGAAATATGAACAACTTTTTGGTCATATCCAATCTTTAAAATGCTCGGTTTGAGTCGACTTAAATATTGTCATAGCTGCTCAGGGTTTTGGCTCTTTCATAGACAATGAGTCAATGATTCAAGCTTTGACACGATATGCATATGAGTTCGTAATTAAGTTCACTTAAAGTCCAAAATAAATATGAAATATATTTGATAATATTATATATTTTATTAGGGTTATGTCTCTGGCTTGTTTCCTCTGCTAGGGTTCCGTCTCTGGCTTTTTGCCGGGGTTTCCCCCACTCCGCTGGGGCCTCCCACCTTCTGGTGCTAGCGACCTTGGTGATTTTCAGGGAAGTTCCCTTGCCCTAGTCTTGTATTTGTTCTGGTTTTGGTTTTCTTGTGTTCTTTTGGTTTCTTTCTCTGGCGTTCACCGGTATGGCGCCGCCTCGTCGGAGTGACCATGGTTTTTTAGGGGGCTCGCCTCACTTGCACTTGCGCTCGTTTTTGGAGGCGCTTGTTGATTCAAACTCTGTTTCGCCTTTTCCGGAGCTGCGTTGCTTTACCTTTCAGGGTTTACCTTCCCTGTGGATTTCCGATTAGGAAATCAATGAACTAGCCATCCCTTTTCAATTTTCCTTAGTTGGTTACTTTCCTACTAAGAGACCCTCTCTTGATTCAATCCGCAAGTTCTTCTTTAACCTGAAATTAAAGGGTGAAATTTCTGTCACTTTGCTTAATCCTTCGCACATTTTGATTAAACTCGACAATGACTTCGACTACTGTAGGGTGTTTTGTCGCCATTCCTACCTTGTCTTCAACTGCTACATGAAGCTCACGAAATGGTTGCCTAGCCTGGATGTAGGTGTTGAGTCGCCTGTTATCCCGGTTTGGGTTTCTTTTTCGCTTTTGCGTCCGCATCTCTTTACCCCTCGTATTCTTCATGCTTTGGGAATATTTTTTGGTAAACCCTTGAAAATAGATGCGGCTACCTCTGCTGGTTCCCGGCCCTCCTTGGCTCGTGTTCTTGTGGAGCTTGATATTACTAAATCCTCCCTAGCCGAGTTTGGTTAGGTTCTAAGAGCTTAGGGTATGTGCAGGAAGTTAACTTTGATGATTTCCCCCGCTTTTGTGTCTCGTGCAAATGCATTGGTCAATTAACAGGGAATTGCCTCCCTCCACTTGTGTCTGAACCGTCTAATATCCCTTCTCCTATTTTGGGAAATGTTGCGGATGATTTTGGGCCTTCTGGTCTTATGAATTAGAATCCTAAGGGTCCTAATTTGTTTACTGTTGCAGTTCTGATTGTTAATTATGTGTTGAATAATACTCCTCCCCCTTCCCCTGTTGTTCCATTGCTTTCTATTGATTGTGCCCCTGTAGCAAATCTTGTGCGGATTGTGGAGGTTTCAGAGGGTGTTTTACCTGTGATGTTTGCTGCTTTAACTAAGGTTAATGCTATTGTGGCTGGGGTCATGCTTGTTGTTCAGGGCTCTCGGGTTTTTGCTGGTGATGGTGGTGCTTTGTGTTGTGACATTAATTCTATACTTGTTCTATCTGATGTGGGTGATGTGTCTGCCCTGTGTGGTTTGACTGGAAATATTGTGCCTTGTGAGGCCGTTGAGCAATCTGGTTCGTCTGGCTCCCTTATTCGTGATTTATCCCTTGTGTCTCAAGAAGCTGCGTGGATCAATCAGTTATACCAGCTGTCGTAGGCTTGGCAAGCAATGCTAATATTGTTAATATTCCTATTTCTGTGTTGTCTAACGCTGAAATGCATGATCATGTGGCTATGTCTGAAAAAAAAATTGTTTTGCTTCAAAAAGATTGGTTAATTTTAGAGGATTGTTTCTCTTCTCCTTCTAGTGGGGATGAAGAGGATTTTCATGTAAGTGAGGAGGAGTTTGTTGGATGCTCTGTCGGTCATGGTTATCATAATGTGAGGGGTAGCAGGTCTAAAAGGAGAGGAAGAAAGTAAGTGGATTTGGTTTTATCCTTGTTTGCTTGGCTGGTTGGCATCGTGGATGCAACTTTTTGTGGCTTGTTGGATGGATTCGGATAGCTGTCATCCACGGTTGGTCTATGATTTAGCTCTTTGCGCTCTCGTCATGATTTTTGAAGGTGTGTGGACAATGATGAGGAGGCCCCTACTTCCCATTTGTGGTTAAGCTGACTGGCAACCTGGGTGCCTCGGTATTGGATGGATTGTGATCGTTTTCTGCCACCTATTGATGGTCCGTGCTTGACTGCTAAGCTGGTGCTAGGGTCCTCCATTTCAGAGTCCCCCTTCCTTATTTATTTAGCTCTGTTTGATTTTTTGGATCTTTATTGTTTGTATCCCTTGCTTTTGTGCTATGACTTTGTACCCCTCCTCTTATATATATATATATATATATATATATATATATATATATATATTATATATATATATATATATATATATATATTATTTTTTATATTTTCTTTTCTTTTATGTATAATGATATGTATTGTTCCTGGAAAATATGATAGTTGCAAAAAATGTACAATAAGTTTTTTTAATCAATTATGCTAATTAGGATAATTAATTAGAGATTCATTCAAATTTAGTGTTAATTAGATGTTCATTAATGTTTAATCATGAAAATTAATCTTATGCTAATAGAACTCTGAGAGGGATTAATTAGTTAGGATAACTAATGCTAGATGTGAAGATAATCATTAAATAGAGTATATAATATATCAATTAAATAAATAAATAACTCTAATCTTTATCTTATAACAAAGATAGCTTAGTCAAATGATGATTAGGATGATATGCATTAGGGTTTTTTGTGGTTGTTTTGTTCATATGTCTACATAAATGGAAGTAATGGAAGAGAAAAGAGATTATGATTTGATCAGAATTACCTTTGAAATTTTGTGATATGCTTTAAAATTTGTGTAATACATAAATAATTAATATGTTATAATTTTTTTCTTAATTAGGATATTGTGATGTGGCAATTGGTGATGATCTGATAAAGCCAAAAGCAAAATAAGAAAGGTTTTCTCTTTTGGTAAAATGTTGAAGGAATCTGAAGAGGAAAGTTTCTGTTTGGCTCTCTTTGGTTTGAAATTTGAAAGAATAAATAGAGAGGCCGGGAATCAAAATGAAGTGTTGAAAAGTAAATGATAGGAAAATTGAGCTGAATTTTTCATTAGCTTGTTTGGTTGAAGAGATATTGATGAGTGGATAATATTTTTGATTTTTCAATTGGTTGATGAGAAATTGATGCTTCGTTTGAGATAATTTTTTTATTGTTTTATGAAATATTTTCTTAGTATTTTTTTATTTGAAATTTTTATACTAAAAAGCTGATTCATAAAGCAATAAGAAAGCTGTCCCAAATGAAACCTGAGTTTGTGTTTATTTGGTATATATATATTCAATGGTTTTGAAATATTTAATGAAAAAATGAATTTGTTTATATATGGGCTTATTTGGTTGCATGAATTAGTTAGAAATGATATTTTAATAAAAATATATGAAATTTATTATTTGATTATTGATAGAGTTTGATATTAATAGTAATTTCAAATACTACAAATTTTCTCAAAACTCTCTTAAAAATGATGATTTTGTTTTTTTGTTTAAAATAAGTGAAAATAAAATTATTATTTTTTAAATATATTATCTAGTTACAAGCAATCAAATAAGACTTAGTAATTTTCTAATTAATATGTTATGGAAAAATTCATTTGACCAGACATAATTTTTCAGGTAATATTTCAATTAAAATTTTTTAAAATTAAATTCATGATGATCCAAAGTCCAATTTAAACATATTGATTGTTGTATTGGTTGTCTCAATAAATAAGACGAATCCATGCATACTAAATTAATATGATTTGAGTCTAAATGAAGTACTTGAAGTATGCTTAGATTTTTGAAACATTAATTAAAAAACCAAATGGTCGATGAACCTTTGATGCTTGTAGTCAAATAAGAGAATAGATGAATCCGGCTAGCTATGATCAAGGGAATCAACATTGATTATTCAATGAAGTTTTTTGGTACGTTGGCCAATATAACCAAAACGTCAATCCCAAAAATTATAAATGTGCTCCTCATTCTTCATATAAAGGCAAAACTTGAAAAGAGCGTTGAGATATAAGAATATATATAGCTCTACCAAAAGACCAATGTCGATGACCATCACCAGCAACTACGATTGTAAGGAAACAATCGCCTGACTGCCATCAAAGTTGATAGCTGTCAATATGAAGAATGAGACATCTAAAAGAGTCTATCAAATAACTCATATCAAATCATTTATTCAAATATCATTTATTTTGTATTTAAGTTCCTTAATGGCATTGAAATTGGACGATCTTAGGCTCATTATATTCGTCTACTCAATTTTCTTTATTTGATTATAAGCATGTAAGATTTGAAGGTCATTTAGTATTTTAATTAATGTCATGAAATTTCTAATCATACTTCATGTGTTTGATTTGGGCTCAATTCAACTTTAATCCGACAATCTTTGACATCTTTGGTGTTGTACAGCTCGTCTTTTCAAAACGTTCAATTTGAATAAAAATTTGTTGAAATCAGAACTTGAATGAAATAGCGCACGAATATTAATGCCAACCAAAAGAATTTGTTGATACCTTCCAATACTTCACACAATTTTACCAATTCAACAACTTGTATATACCAACAAAAATCACAATATACTTAAATTTGACATACACTAGCTCTGTATTTTGCTGTCCTTTGTAATTTGCATAAAAAAAGGGAAAGAAAATAATAATATATGAATGTAAATAAGGACACTTTTAATACTTTAATTCTGGAATATTTGTAAAAAAAAAGAATATTTGTAAAAAAAATAAATCAAGCAATGAACAATGTACTTCCCAGTGGAAGTAGTCCCCAATTCTCCTTCTTGTGGAAGCAATTTTTGTTTCCTTTGTTATTTTCAGAGCCAGCTCGGTATGGCAACAAAATCGTAGTTGCTTTCATTTCAAATATACCTCTATAGGATTTTTCTGTTGATTTATACAGCGCATTCATTTCTTTGTTCTTATTATAAATTTAAGGAAAATAATTCTTTAGTTTGTAGGAATAATTCTTCAATTCATATATGATTTGCAAAAAGAGCTCACCCCAAAGGCTGAATGGGATTTGGTTGGATGAAATCTTCAAATATCAAATACTAATTTTATTGGGCCATTTGGACTTTTGTTTGTTTTATTTTATTTATCATTAATATGAAATAAACATATTTTTGGCATAAGATAAATTCTATTTTTGTTTATATTTACTTGTAGCACACAATATGCTTGTTAGGTGATTTATTCACAAGTTTCTCCAATGATTCCACTTCTTCATTCTTAACCCATTTCAAGACATTCTTTCATCATTATTTATAGCTTCTTGTATGATATCGGCTCATTCTTCAGCAAATTCTCAGTAGTTGTAAGTAGGGGTGTCAATTTTTGACATGACCCGAATCCGATCCGGAAAAATCCGGGTTAGGGTCAACCCGGACCCGAAACGGGTCAGTTTCGGGTTCAACAAATCAACCCGTTTTAAAAATCAGGTCGGATTCAGGTTGACCCAGCAACCCGAAATTGACACGAAAACTCCTATTTGGCTTGAAAACCTGAGATTGACCGGTTTTTTTTACCCTATTTTGACCCAAAAACTAGCAATTTTAGGTCAACTTCCGGTCATTCGTGTTGGGTCAGGTTGACCCGACCCGAATCAGGTTGGGTTCGGGTTCGGAAACCTGACCCGTTTTTAAAAACGAGTCGGGTTCAGGTTGACCCGAACAGTGTCGGGTTAGTTCCGGATTTGACCCGAATCCGACCCGTTGACCCGAACTGACACCCCTAACTGTAAGAGCATATGCACTCAAATCAGTGTAACCTAAATGTTAGGTACTCTTATATTTCTTCTTATTTGATCTCTGGCTAAATTATAGTTCTCCACACTAGTCTAATCATATTGAGTAGATCATCAACTTTCCTAAATTCTAATAATGTCATCAGAAGACTGATATTTTATGTAACCAAATTATCTTAGGTAAATTAATCTCTTTAATTTTATTTGTGATTGGAGCTACTCCAAACTTTCTACGTACATACACTGATCTTAAAATAAATTTAAAATTTTTACGATCAATTCTGATCATTTTTTATTAGAATATTTCAACATAAATTTATTTATTTTTTTATCATAATTTAGAATATATGATTATGGGACTTTTTTTATTGCTAATTTAATTAGAATTGAATGAAATAAATGTCAAATAATTTAATTCGTACGGTTCAATTTCAGGATTATATCTATAACATTTCTCTTTTTTTTAGAAAAATTCCATAATAATTCTCTATTTGCATTAAAAAATCCACATAAAATGAAAGTTCTGTAAATATAATTTTTTAATGAAAGTTCTATAAACATACTTTTTGTAAGAAAAATAACATGATAGGACCAAAAGTAAAAATAAAAAATAATAATCTTGGAAAGAGTGTGTATTTTATTTAATTTTGGTGACTTTTTGCCTCTTAATTCTATAAATAACTTCTCCCCTCTTAAATTTTTTAATTCTATTTTTTTATTAAATTAATACTAATATTTCTATAAAAATAAGGAATTTAAGTATATGTGATAAATTATTGTCATAAATCAAGTTGATCCAAATTTAAAAATTTTTATGTGATTTTATTTTATAGGGTTGAGCAATATTTTTCTCATTTAAAATTAGGAGGTGATCTTCACGAATTATATAATTTTCTTTCGCATTTTAGTGAAGTGAATTCAATATATAAGAAACTTCAAGCGGACTATTGTTTTTTTTATAAAGGTAATTGAAAAAATATTATGGGGAATGTAAATGATTGACTTGACTATTCTATTTACTCACCCTGTGGGGGTAATGGGGACGACTTGGATGGGCCTGACAATGATGTTCATACGACGTATAATTTGAATATCAATCGCATAGTTGAAAAAGCTTTTGCTTTGGGTGGTGGCAAACGTCGTAGAAGGAAGCCAAATAGGAAATAGTTTGGTTTCATTTCCTCTATTGTTGTTCCGTTTTCGTATGCTCTTTGTCTTGTTGGTTTTGTTTGTTGGTCTTGGACCTGACCTTATGTGTGGTTGCCTTGTTGGGTTCTCTTTGAATCGTTTGTGGGCTGATGGATGGAAGGTGGCTTTAGTGGCCTCTGTCCATGGGTGTTTGGTTCTTTGTTTGTTGTGGTTGCCTTATTGGGTTCTCTTTGAACTATTTGTTGAGCTTTATCTAGACCCCTTCTATATTGTCTTCTTCTACCTTTGTTCGTCCTAGGGTTGCTAGTCTTATTGGCATTTCTGGTTAATTGCTCTTTTCCTAAATTGGTTTGTTGTGTCCTCTTGCAGGCTTATTTTGGTGTTCATTGCTCGTGGGACAGTTGCAAATTTTTTTGGGAGACTTGCTTGGGTGGCTGCTTCTGTTTGACCCATACTGGATATTGGTTGTGGCATTCCTTGGCCTTTTTGTTATTCTTTTCTTTTTTTGCTTTTCTTTTTAGTGATTTTGTTTTGTAATATATCAAATCAATGACTCGTAGGTTTTCTTTTAAATGTTGTATTTTTAGAGGGTTATTGATTCACTAAGGACTTAAAATTTTATAATTAATGCGTATGCCTCTAATCTGCATTGCATGGAGGCATGTTCCGAGTTAGTTTGATGGGTTACCATAATGCTTTCGGTGTATGTCCTGACCTATACCCAAATTCGGTTTCAACTTGGTTTCAAGTTTCAGCCATTATGGTCCTGAAGCATTTCGTATGGACTGCTCTGATGTAAGTACGCATCTTAGCGGGATTACAGGTGGTCAAGATAGAGCTCAACATAAAAGGTGTAAAGCTAAGGATAAAATGGTCTTTTCCCAGCATTCGGCAAAAAAAAAAAAAAATTTTCTCGAGGCCTAAGAAATATTTATATATATATATGAATAAAAAGCAACACGTTTTTTTCTCAAAAAATTTATATAAAAAAAAAAAGAGTAACGCGTTGAGGTGTAAAGTTTTTTTGTTTTATTAACTAAGTACGCATGCTTTAATCAACATATGCTGGTATGCCTAACAAATACCGCACACATGTTTTGGTATAAAAAGATCCATACAGAAAAAATCCTTTTTTGCTAGCATCGTTCTGCAACAGAGCCCTGGGTACCCATACCCAACCCACTCACGTACCCACCCAAACTGGGTATGCCCATGACCTCGTGGGTGAGTATGGGTTGGTACTTAACATCAAGGGACAAATCGATTTACATTACTAATCATCATATACATGCAGTATATTATAGTAATCCTTATTATGCAGTGCGCAGCACTTAACCGCGTCGCGATCACGATAAATTTTGATATATGACTTAAAAGTTTGCAGTTAGAGAAAAAGTCAAAATCTCAAAGTCATTAATCCATAGCTGACTGCATTCAAGAAACGTGGAAAGTGGGTGGGTGTGACATCCCGAAAGTCATCATAAGTGGGCATGGGTGGGCAAAGCATGCCAGCGCAGAGCGTGGGTAACCAACGGGTATCCAACCAGGATCTAATGTAAGGCTCTGTTCTGCATTAAAAAATTAGAGGATTTCATGAAAGTTAAAATGAAGCCATAACAGAAATACCTTATAAAATTGAATAATATCAAAAGATTTAAATGATATTTGTATATTTAATAGTTAAGATTTATAATTATTCTTATATCTATATGAATAATTGAATGTTAGGTTTTCCTGATAAAAATATTAAATATATTTTTCCTAAGAAAATATAAGAATATGTTGTCTTTCTATCATATGGTTGTAAATTATTTATTGAACATTAAGAAAAATTGGTATTAAATTGGTGATTATGTTTTATGATATGGATTTATTATTTCGAGTATTATTTCTGAGGGCAATATAATTGGGTTTGATGTTAGCTTCTTGATGATATATCTGTCAAATTGAGTTGAGCTCAAATTTGACTCGTCAAAACTTTTTAGGCTCAAACTTGTTCAGAAATGTTGAGCTTGACTCAATTGTTGAGCACAATTATTTTAACTTTTTAAATTAAAGGAAATGAGTGTCTTGATGAGCTTACGAGCTGAGCCAAGTTGAGCTTTTTGAGCTGAGCCAAGTTGAGCTCAAAGGCTCAAGCTCGAACTCGTATGCCTATAAGATTTAATTCTTGAGGTCGTTAATGAAACAAGTTGTACATGTCTTGTGAGTCAGCTCAACTCACTTGCACTCCTTTTACTTATTAGGGGGAATCAAAATATTAACCAGTGACTAGCTGTTAGCGGCAGAATCACATATATGTTAGTATATGTCCAACCCGATTTTTTTCTATTTTATTAAGATATCTATCTTAATAAAATTGTCCATCCTAAATAAAAGGTTTTGCCCATGAAAGTATAGTTTTTTTTTTTTTTTTTATGAAAACCTTTAACCCAAAGTATTCTTTATCTTTAATTAAGAGATATTTTAATCTAACTAGTTATTAAGGCATGTGGATTAATCTTATTTTTTTTAAATACTGAATCTCTTTACAATTTTGACCAACCAAAAATATTCAAAATGGGCTTATTTGGAGTCATAACATATAACTTGTATTGTTGATGGGCTCATCTTGTCGAGATGTTTAATTTGACTATAAGTTTCTTGAAATCAGAGTTCAAATAGACCAAAATTTAATTTATTTATTTTTTAATTCAAATACTTGCTCAAAATTTGTGTTAATCAAGTGATTTTTTTATGTAAATGTATCAGGGCAAAATGATGAAGATGATGGTCATAAATAAAACTTCTAGATTCATAAAATCCTATCTTCTTAAGCTTAACATATGAATAGCCCATCTATGACTAATGAAATTATTCGATCTATTAGGTCGAGTAGAGCAAATATTCAACATCAGGGATCTAAGCAAGTCAAGCTAACTCCTAAGCTAGTTTAAGCTCGACTTGAAAAATGGCTTGTGAGTTGAGCTCAATGACCTTACAAGCCAAGCTTGAGATAGCCTTGACTTGACTCATTAGCTCTTGAGCCAGCTCGTTTGAAAAATAATAATATAAAGTTTACAAATTTTAAGTACAAAGTTGTTTAAAATGTTAAAAATATATCACACTTTCATACATTAAGTGATTCTTTATGTTTTATTCCTTCTAATTTCTCACTTGTGAGGTGGCTCAATCTCGTTGAACAAAGGCTAAGTTCGAGCTCAAACTCAATTAATTAATAAAGCTCAAATTCAAATAAAAATTGACCCAAGCTCACCTCCATGGGCAAATGCCCACCCTAAAAAAATATTAAATATTTAGATAAGATATTTAAAAAAAAATGGATATTTTGCCCCCCCCCCCCCCCCCCCCCCCAAAATCTTTTTTTACCATAATTTTATTAATCATAAACGTCTTTGTTCATCCCCCATAAAAAAAAATTTTTTTTCCTACCCTGAAAAAAGAAGCTGAATCCGCCACTGCTCGTCTCCACTCATTTACACTACTAATGAACTTCATAAGTTGTGACAAATAAATATCTCAGAATATAAGGGGAAAAAAAAATAATAGCAAGCACAATATTTATAATGGTTGGATGTGATTGATCACTCCAACTTTGAATAAATCCCATAGAATACACTAATTAGACATGTCGAGCACGCGATTTCAACAATTCCTTTAAAGAAGAGGACAGCGGAAAGCAGATTCTATAATGATTTGTAAACCCACTATTTAGTATTTACCCGCTCATCGCCACTCATAGTGGTCTCCAATACTATTCAGCACAGTGATCATTTGCTTAGATCTTTCATCTTTGGTATCTTATATAAGAGCGTAAATTGTTTTTTTATTATTATTTTTTTAATGTTAAAATTAGTAAATTACTATATTTATTTTAAAATAAATATAATTTAATTTTTAATTATTTTTTATATATTAAATTTTTGTTCAAATAAATTTAAATTTTTTAATTTTATCCTCATTTTAAAAATGATCAGAGTAATCTGACCTAAAAGATTTTCTATTGTAGAGTCAACTCAACTATCAGTCTCGGAGTCTCTCAGTCATACAAGAATCTCCAATACTCCAACCGCCCCACTATAGAAGAAGAATATTTTTTATATCAATAAAAAAAGGACGAAAAATTAGATATTTACATACATGCCTCTTTATTTTGCGCTATTTATATATCTAACACCTAAAATATTAATATTACATATCTACTCATTGAATGAAATATTAAAATTTATACGATGGTATGAATGGTAGAAATGAATTATAGGAGTAATATATTTGATATTAAAATTGTATAAGATTGGTAGGCATGTAATATTAATATTTTGGATGTTAGATATGTAAATATATAACATGAAATAAAGTGGTATGTATATAAATTTCTCATAATATTAATAAAATTAATAATGAAAAATATTAAATGATTAATATGATAATGTTATTTAAATAAATTATTAAAGAAATTATTTAGGCTCTGAAAAAAATTATTCTTTCTTCAAGAATATTTAGATCAATTAAGGCAAATCATACATACATCGCACACATCAGACTCGAATTCAAAATGACCTTATTTTAGAAAGCAGCAGGTTTAAAACAATATTATGTAAAAGGGTCATTATTAGCAAAAAATTTAAAAATGAGCAGATACGTGGAATAATTTGGCGCATTTAGAATGCGTCAAATATTTGGATGCATTCTAAATGTGCCAATCTAGTTTAGGGCGTATTTGCCGAGAGAGAAAAAGAGAGAGGGAGGGGAGAGAGAAGAGAGAGAGAGTGGGTAGGAAGAGAGAAAAAAATGATGGGAAAGGAAAAAAATTGACTCGAGGGAAAAAGAGAGTTAAAGCTGACGGGGAGGGAAGAGTATATTAATTAAAATAACAGCTAAATTAATACTTAAATATTTTAAATTATATATATAATATTTAAATAATTATTTCAATGATAAAATGATATATTTTTTTTTTATTTAAAGATATATTAATTTTATTTTGTAATTTTCTATTTTGATTATTTATACTCAACATATTTTTTTATCATTTTTCAAATTGCAATCGAGAGAGATTTTTTTTATACAAACTCCACTCAGTTCTAGTTGAATTTGATAAAAAAAAGTTGTTTAAATAATAAAAAATTAAAAAATTAAAAAAAAAATAGAGAGATACTTTAGTTCTATTGATAATTTTTTTTTCTATTGCGATCTCTAAATTATCAAATTTATACAAATTTCAAATTTGAAAGAATTTCTTTATTCTTAAATATTTGCTATTATTTTAAATATTTTTAATCAAACACAAGACAATTAAATATTTAAAGCTTATAATGTATTATAAATATTACTTAAGTAATTAATATTAAAATATATATTTATGCTAATATTTAAATACTAATTAGTATTATAAATATGACTTAAATAATAATTAAATAATTAAACATTAATTAGTATTACAAATATTACTTAAATATTTTATTTTTTTAATTAATATTAATTGTTATTTTTTTTAATATATAACTCTCTCCTCTATTAGCTTTAACTCTCTCTCCAATTAAATATTTACTCTCCACCCACCCGCTCTCCCTCTCTACTCTCCTCTCTCTCTCTTTTCCTACCCGTTCTCTCTTTTTCTCTCTCCCCGTCCTCTCCCCTCTCTCTTTTGGCAAATTTAGAATGCCTTCAAATATTTGGCACATTATAAATGCGTCAAATTATTCAACGTATTCTCTTTTACATGACGTTGTTTAAAACATGCTCCTTTCCAAAATCTAGCCATTCAAAACCTCTTCTTTAATGGTTAAAACTCCCAACAAAAAAATAAAAATGAGGTACTTAAAATTTTTCTCCAGCTCAGTTTCTACAGTTCTAATCATTACAACCCTGCCAATCATTCGTTCTATTGTCATGCGGGCGCCACATCCAAGCCACACGGCCCTTTTGGCCTACCTTACCGACATAAATGATAGAGTTCTTTTATAAAGACTAAGAAAACTTTACTTCCTCTAAGAGAATTTTTTATTTTTATTATTTTTTATTTTTAGTGTTTTTTAAGGTTTTATTTGGGACGACTTACTTATTGCTTCTTAAATTAGATTTTTAGTACAAAAATTAAATCTTTCTAGTACTAAAAAATTAATTTAAGAAGCAATAAAGAAAGCTGTCACAAATGAAACATTAATTATTATGTGTGGACGTCGACGCCGTCCAGAGACCAATCTGAATGCGCAATGTCATCCCTTTATTCGGTACCGCTGACGTGGTGCATTTTGATTGGTCTCCGAATGACATTCTGCGTCCCGTCTCCGCACAGAATAATTTCTCCAAACAAAGACAAAATATGAGGAATGTTTTTTTTTAATTAATTATAAAAGATAATTATAAGATGATTTAACACAAAATTATAATTCTGAAGATGTAAAGAGAAAATAAGAGCTGCAGGCTGCAGCAAAGATAAATAATGCTCAAGGTATAAAATAAACGTAGACTAAAAGAGTATAAAACTTAGCAGTATGGACTCAAAATGTATAAAATTTCAACCCAAAATCAAAAGAAACTGCAGGTCTAGTCGAATCAAAGCTCCCCGATTTGTATAGAAAAGTCATATAGGGAACAATTCAATGTAGGCACGATTAGGTGAAAACAAACCGCACTCATCATATTCCCTAATTATCTTTTGAGTTTTTGTTTGGGATGACTTTTTAATGCTTCTTAAAATAATTTTTTAGTTAAAATTTTTTAAGAAGCTATAAAAAAGCCATTACAAACGAAGCCTTAGGCTTCGTTTGGGACGACTTTTTTATTGCTTTCTAAAACGGAGTTCTAGTACAAAAATAAAAAATTTTGTACTAAAACTTCGTTTTAGAAAGCAGTAAAAAAGCCGTCCCAAACGAAGCCTTAATCTTCAACAAATATCTACCAATTTTCCGAATGTAAACAAAGACTTGTGTGTACATCTACCATTTTGAGGCATCCACCCAGCTCATGCTGGTATGTTGTTAGTTGGAACTTTAGCTATCAACTAAGAGGTCTTGAATTCAAGTTTTATGTATATAATGTGCGTACAAATTTGCTTTAATTTTCCCAAAAATATATATAAAGATGCAAAGGGAGCACTTATTATGTTAGATTTGCTTGCTCTAGGGAACAAGTGTGAGAATAGAATGAAAAGTATTTATTAAATGTCTAAAATGTGGACTACTCAAGCCCATCCATAACATTGGAGAGATTATTAGGTGCGGAGTGCAGACAAGGAGAACCGTCCGCACACTAGTATAAAATCCAGCTAGGTACCATTCAGTACCGATGGGTACCACTAGGTACCGCTTGGTACCCTATGTGTGTGCAGACGGTGCTCTCCCCGTATGCACTTCACACCTAATATTTTTTCATAACATTGAAACCGCAAAAGCATCAGCAATTGGAATAGCAACAATAGCTGAAGAAAAAACAATTGGAAAGGATGGGGTAAGAAGCCACTGTTTCTAATAAAATCAATCGTAAGAGCATTTGAATCTACATTAGATAATATATAAAGTGGAGGGACAAACATACATAAAGAGTTGTCATAATACAGAGGGTCCCAAAATAAAGATGTTGTGGATTGGAACATTCATGACGGTAGAGAGACAAAGAGTTTGATGTTTTAGCTTTGAATGATGATCCACCACACATACAAATAAAGATAGAATGGTACGAGAGTCATAATAGGCACCAACATTTTTATGTGAAAAATCCTAAAAATGAGAAAAATCACGGGATCTGGCCTAGTTAAAATGATTATGCTAGTTTTTGTAGTCTATTATAAATAACGCCCTACCTTGGGGGAAAGCCTTGGCTAAATGTCTCATATACAGCACATTACATAATTGAGGTTGGAAGAATCTAATGATAAGGAAGTCATTCTATAGAGAGTGTTGGACTGTTCATTTGGTTGGCAAAATGACGAAAGTCAGAGGGATTATAATAAGCAAGTGACGGAGGTCGGAGGGATTATAGTAAGCGGGCGACAAAAGTTAGAGGGACGATATTCGGTGGATGATTAGAGGGATCGTAGTCGACGAGCGACGGAGATCAAAGGGACTGTAGTCGGCGGGCAACATAGATCGGAGTGACCATAGTCGACAGGCAATGGTGGCTGGAGGGACTGTAGTCGGCAGGTGATGAAGATTCCAGGGACCATAGTCAGTGTGCGATGAAGATTGAAGGGATAGTATTCTACAGGTGATAGAAGTCGAAGGGGCTGTAGTCGATGAGCGATGGTGGTCGGAGGGACTATAGTCCGCGGGTGACGGAGGTCAGAGGGACCATAGTCGATAGATGATTGAAGTCGGAGGAACCGTAGTCAGCGGGCAATAGTCGTTAGAGGGACCGTAGTCAGCATGTGACATTAGTTAGATGGATTATCGTCAGGGGCGGAGACTTTTCATTCACCCCACAAAGTCTAAGGGGGCAGCGCCCCCTGGCAAGGTTTAACCTAAATCTGGTAATTGTCTAAAGACTATAGTATTTCTCTTTATATTTGGTTCATCATCTCCTAACAATAACACATATACACAATGCATTTATTTATACAGTGGAAATTGTCTAAAAATCATAGTATTTTAAATTTTTAGGGGGGAGTCAATTGCCGAAAAATCCTTGTAATAAAGACTAAAAAATAAATTAAGGGAGATAAATTACCTAAATAATAATACAATAATGATAAAAAAAATTGGGGGTGGGGGATGGAGGCCAAAGTGACTGATTTGTGCTCGATCAAATCAATTTTTGATGATGTATCAAGAGAAATATTCCTGCATTTAGTAATATCCAATAAAAGCATGTCAACTTTGAAGATCATTTGATCCTCCAATTAGTAATCTAAAAATATCAATTATATTTTAAGCTTTAATAGGCGCTTATTTGGACTTAGTCCTCATTTGATAGAGTTTTTTTATTGCTTTTCAGAATAGCTTTTTATTATAAAATTACTTCTTTAAAAAATAATAAGAAATTTGTCCCAAACTAAGGCTTCGTTTGGGACGACTTTTTTATTGTTTTATAAAACGGAGTTTTAGTATAAATTTTTTTATTTTTGTACTAAAACTCCGTTTTAGAAAGCAATAAAAAAGCCGTCTCAAATGAAGCCTAAGCTTTAGATTATGATCATTTTTGGAGTAGTCGAGTTCATCTCATTGAATCAAACAATTTGATAATGAATTTATTGAAATAAAAGTCTAAAATTATTTGAATTTAATTTTAAAAGATTCTAAACTAAGTATTGAGATTCGTTTTTGATCTAGCGGTTTTTTGATGATGGATCGTATCATATAAATTAGCACGATTCTGTTCCTAATCCAATTCTTTTTCCTCCGCAATATCTAACCCAACTTTCTAAAAATTATCACTTAAAAAAGATTTTTGTCCCTCTCACTCTTTCATGTCCCGACCTCACACGCTCCGTCTTTGGGCAAATTATTGGGTCAGGTGACCGAACGTAGAGATAAGTCCGGATATTAATAAAATATTATTTTAAAATTAGCGCAAGTAAAGCGCAACTAAAGCGCAACCAAAGCGCAACTAAAGCGCAAGTCAAAAAGCGCAACTAAAGCGCAAGGTGACGCGGCAAATTTTTATTGGATGTCCGAACTTATTTTTCGCCTCCGATCACCTGACCCAATAATTTGCCCCGTCTTCGACCGTCCTTCCCTCTCTAACTTTCCCCCTTCCAAAAATTTTGGCCGGCGAACATTTTGATTCTCTTTCTTCCTCGCACTGAATCTATATATAATTCAGCCCTCATCACCCTCCACTCCAGCTAAATCTCTCTTCTCATTCTCAGCTCAATGGTATAATTACAATATACCCCCCCCCTCTCTCTCTCTCTCTCTCTCTCTCTCTCTCTCTCCTTCTTACTAATTGCATAAACACTCTTAATTTCATGGCTTCTTACCTCTTCTTCTTCTTCTCTGATTCTCATGGTACAGGATTACACTTCCGGTCTGGAGCCCAGCAATGAATCGGTGGTCGACTTCCGAGGAAACCCGGCCGACAAGACGAGAACCGGTGGGTGGTTAGCCGCCGGTCTGATATTAGGAACGGAGTTAGCTGAAAGAGTCTGTGTAGTGGGAATCGCCATGAATCTGGTTACTTATTTGGTTGGAGATCTTCACCTGTCTACCTCAAGGTCTGCTAATATAGTCACTAATTTCATGGGAACACTTAACCTCCTTGCCCTTCTTGGCGGATTCGTCGCCGACGCTAAGTTAGGCCGGTTTCTCACCGCCGCCACCGCCGCCGCTATCGCTGCCGCGGTAATTCCCATTCATGCTTTTAGATTTTTTTGTTGTTGTTGTGTTTTCGAAAATAATTCAGATTTCTAATAAAAATTGCTAAATTTATTGGACTGATCATAATAAAATTTAATAATTTTTAAATTTATCTTATAATTTTGGAATGTGTTTTAGTAAATTTTTTTAATTATGTTATTATATAATTTTAAAAATACTAACAGCCTTCATTTTTTTGTTGGGCAATGAATCAGTACTGCTCATTGGTTGACTTTGAAAAAAAAAATTATCGAATTTATTAATTTCTTTTTTTGGATATTTAAAAAAATGCATATATAAAATCTATCCAGTATAAAATAAATAGAAGCATTAGAAAAGCATTTTATATTATATTAAATACTCGTTTAAGGAAATAAAAAAAAATAGTATGTTAAAATATCCGGATTAAAATAAATTTTTTAATTTTATTTTGAAATAAAAATAAAAAATTATTAAAATCGATTGATAATTTATAAATTATACTTAAATCAAAATTTAAAAATATATTTTAATTAACTTTTAATCAGAAATTCTGATATGATGTTTCTCCATAATTAATTAAATTTACTATAAATTTGTGAACAAATATCAAAAACTTTTTGAGTCAATTGTGATAAATAGGGGTGCAAACAAGTCAAACTCAACTTGTCCCTCAAAAGAGCGGCTCAAATTTGAGCATGAGCTCAAGTCGAGCCCATCAAACAAGCTCGAGCTTGACTCATAAATTTTTATGCAAGCTCAGAGTTCAGTTTGAGAATTTTTAAAAACGAATAGATCAAATCGGATGGAGCTTTAGCATACGAGCTCAACTATAAGATTGAGCTCAAATTCAAAACACGATAATCTCAACTCATGAGCTCATTAACAAGTCAAGTTTGAGCCGACTAGGCTCACTTACACCTATTGATAAATGTTTATCCATCGTAAAATATTTGGATCATTTGAATAAATTTGAAAATTTTCAATTTTTATTATTGATACAATTATAGATCGATTTTAACTATATTATGGCTCTGTTATTTCTACAGGGAACCAGCTTGCTGACAATGGCAACCTCTCTGAGCAGCATGCAGCCACCAGCATGTGACGATTTCCGCCTTAAAGAACACGAATGCGTATCGGCGAGCGGCGGACAGCTATCAATGCTGTTCGCAGCGCTGTACATAATCGCGGCCGGCGCGGGAGGTATAAAGGCAAACGTGTCGGGTTTCGGGTCAGATCAGTTCGATAACAGTGACCCGAAGGAGGAAAGGTCAATGGTTTTCTTCTTCAATAGGTTCTACTTCTGCATCAGTCTGGGTTCGTTGTTTGCTGTGACGGTGTTGGTTTATTTACAAGACAATGTTGGGAGGGGATGGGGGTATGGGATATCGGCGGCGACGATGGTGGCGGCGATGGTGATTTTGCTCGCCGGAACGACGAGGTATAGATTCCGGCGGCCGCAGGGGAGCCCGCTGACGGTGGTGTTGCGGGTTATGTGGAGGGCGAGGAAGAAGAGGGGATTGGCTTATCCAGAGCATGTGCAGGAGCTCCATGGTTATGAGGCAGCCACGGCCCCACATACTGACCGGCTCAGGTAGACCATAATTCCTGATTTTTTTTTTGTGAAATACTGCTTTGTTTTCTTAAAAAATAATGCATATTTAAATGATAATTTTTACATAGTCTTTAAACATTTTATTTTAAATAAATTTGTTTTTTTAATTATATTTAAAATTATGATTGAAAATGAAGCTTTTAAAAAAATAATCAGAAAAAACATAAGCTGTTCTAAACGGCCTAAGGCGTTGTTAGGAAGACCTTTTCTTTTGTGAAAAGAGAAAGAATTATTACAAAAATAATGAGTGTTTAAAAGACAATTTTTTCATCATTTTTTTAATTTTTCTTTTAAAATTTATTTTTCAAAAAATATTTAAAAAATCATAGCAAAAAACAGAGCTTTTAAAAGTGCAATTAGAAAAATTAAAACTTTATCTTGGATAATTTTTTATTAAAAATTTTTATTTTTTAATAAAAATTTAAAAAAAAAATTGTAAGAAAATCATCCCAAACGAAGCCTAATGTTTAGATTGAGATAACTTTATTAATGCTTTCTAAAGCAATTTTTTAATACAATTTTTTTTAACTAAAAGTTTTTTTAACTAAAATTTTTTTACTAAAAAATTGATTTAGAAATAATTAATTAGAAAGTTACCAAGGAAACCTAAAACTGCCTCAAATAAAGTCCAAGAAAGGCTATTATGATAATTGGATCATTAAATAGATGATTAATTTTAAAGTAACCATCATTTGCATTCATATAAAAAAAAGTTTTGATAGAATATCCTAATTAAAAAAGGATTAAAATAAATTTTAATATTTAGTTCTAAATAACTTATTTATTTATTTGATTTATTCAGGTGAGACTATGTTTTTTACATAAGAGACTCCATCATATACATATTACAACTTGGAAATAATCCAACTAATTTCTTATAAATATCGCCTGCTATTAAGTATATTATTCACAAGAATGTCTTTGCAGTAAACTACTGGGAGCTTTCATTAACAAACAAATCATTAAGAAGAAAACAATCGTAATGAGAACAAAGCGGCACGTAACACAGACCAGATTAATTAATCTTATGGTAATTGCATCAAAGGGGTTGACTGTAAGATTTCGTCATTAGAGGCTTAGAGCTGTTTTCAGTGAAATAATATGACTAAACTTATCTATCGGTAGAGGATGATAAACTGGACATTTATATAAAATAACGGATCATCAGGGGAAGAACACTGATTTTATTGAAATTTTATATAATTATATTTATCTTTTGTCGTTACAGAAAATTTTCCAATTCATGAAATCTAAATAATAAAAATATTTGAGAATTACTTCTTTTAATTAAGGCTTATGATGGGATGGCTTTCTTGGTGCTTCTTAGAACAGCTGTTTATTACAAAAATTAAAAGTTCTGTATTAGAAAGTTGCTTTAAGAAGCAATGAAAAAACCGTCCCAAATGAAGCCTAAATTTCATTCAAAGTTTTTGAATAACTGAAAACCAGCTAATGCAACATTCCTTTTTTACGTCTAGGCTTAGGGCCGACAACGGGAGTTTTAGAAAAGTCTTTTTTTATTAGATTTAGATGAGAATTTGACTCTTAATAGGACATAAAGATGATTAAGAATTCATGTAGCCGGCCCAATGTAGTAAGATAAAAACTTGTTGTTGTTGTTATTATTGTTGAAAATTTTCAAATTTCATTCAAAACTTACATGACTATAAATAAAAAATATTCAAATAAAAATAAATTTAAAATATTAATAAATTTTGGATCTCTTCATTCATTTATAGCAATTTCTTTAGATGGATTATTAAAATTGCATTAAAAAAAAATAATGCTTTGATTCATCCAAATAAGCTTTCTCCACTTGTCAGAATTTGTTTGAAATATAGTAGTTTTGGGCCATTGGACAAAACCCACAGCACTAACTCGTTTTAGCCAAATTCCAGGCCCAGTCTCAGCTTACCAATCTATAAGCTTTTACTTATAAATTTAAAAGATAAGATATTTTTAAATAAATTAAGATATTTTAAAATAATTTAAAAGATAATATATTTTGACAATATAGATAATAATTGTTTATAACAATACACCTTATATGATCAGCGACTACGGTCCCTAATTTTCCCAAAAACAAAAAAAAAAAAGTTTGAAAAGAATATTCTGATCTAAAACTTCTAGTTTTATTGAATGAAAAATGCTTTGCATGTCAGTGAATTAGCAATAAAATACCTTCACCTTCATTGCAGGTGGCTTGACAAAGCAGCAATCCTGCAAAGCCATGAAATCTCAGCTTCAGAATCTTTCAGTGAAGAAAAAAAGACTGTCAACACAACTAAAGTGTCCACTGTAACAGAGGTGGAAGAAGTAAAGATGGTGCTAAAACTGCTACCAATCTGGGCAACCTGCATTATGTTCTGGACCATATATTCTCAGATGACCACTTTCTCAGTTGAGCAAGCCACTTACATGAACCGCAAAATTGGCTCCTTCACTTACCCTTCTGGCTCGCTCTCCTTCTTCCTCTTCATCAGCATCCTCCTAATAACCTCCCTCAATGAAAAGCTCCTCGTCCCCCTCGCCCGCGGCTTCACGCATAACGTTCAGGGCATCACCAGCCTCCAAAGAGTCGGCATTGGCCTCATCTTCTCAGTGATTGCGATGGTTGTTGCTGCAGTGGTCGAGATGAGAAGAAAAGAACTTGCAAACGAGGAGAGCAAAACTGTAAGTGTGTTCTGGCTTGTTCCACAGTTCTGCTTGGTTGGGATAGGAGAAGGGTTTGCTTATGTTGGTCAGCTGGAGTTCTTCATCCGCGAAGCGCCGGAGAAGATGAAGTCGATGAGCACAGGCCTCTTCATTAGCACCATATCAATGGGATTCTTCTTGAGCAGTGTTTTGGTGACTATAGTTGATAAGGTTACAAGTGGAGGTTGGATTAAGAATAATTTGAACAATGGGAGACTGGATTATTTTTACTGGATGCTTGCAGTGCTTGGTGTGCTGAACTTCATAGTTTTCTTGGTATTTGCAAGCAGGCATCATTACAAAGCGAACACGTATCAGTGGAAGAACCAGGGTAAAGAGCTCAAAGTATGGAACGATGAAAACTGTGAAGTAAAACAGCATGGAGAGTTGGTTTAGTAAATCTTGGTTTTTGTATGCATCGCAAATTTGGATCTGTTCATGGAAGCTTGCAGAAGATGGGTATGATAAGATCTGCAGGTTGCCATTGATGCAGAATTGTGAATCCATGAGTAAAAGAGTATGGGTCAAGAGCTGCAAGGTTGGAAGCTTCAGAATGGTTGTTCTATGAAGCTATAAGAGATAACTTTTAGCAATATGTATTCATGTCGACTCCTCAGAATAAAAAAAAGTAAAATTAATTGCATCTTGATTCTTAATTTAAGAAACTAAATGATCAACCATGAAAAAAAAAGAGAACTTTATATGATTCAAGAGCGTTACACATCAATTTGAAAATAAGAAATGTTGCAGTCTAGAATATACGCAGCGGTAGAGTTAGAAAATTTTAGTCTGAGCGTTATACGAATATTTAGCACACACAAACATAAGATAAAAGAACACCAGAATTTTTACGTGGAAAACCCTAAAAAGGAGAAAAAACCACGGGGCCACGCCAAGTTGAAAAGTTCAACTAGTGTAGTTTGAGATACAAGAGGCTGATTCGTCCAACAAGTTAAGACGATTAGATTACAATGAGTTTCTTCTGGATTGAAATTCAGTTACAAAGTCGAGCAGAGTTCCGACGTCACTCGGGCGTCCGGCTAGATTCTGGCGTCGTTCTGACGACGGGAAGAATTCTGGCGGTGGTCGAGGAGGAGCTGTTCTCTCCTCTCATTCTCTTCTCTTCTCTTCTCTTCTCTTCTCTTCTTCTTTTCCTCTTGCTTCCTCTTGCTCGGGTCCCCTCTCATGAGAAATGAGGGGTCTATTTATAAATTTTCTGGAGTGACATAGCTCGTAAATAGGAGTGGTATCAAGGGCAAATAGGGAGTGGTCGAATGGACGGCTGATATTGAATCCCTTGATCGTGCACCGTTCGTCAGACATTTGAAGTCTTAATGAAGTCGGAATTCGGCGATCTTGGGCTCGTTGGATTCGTCTCGTCGATCCGTTCGATTCGACTATAAGCTCGTTAAAATCAGAGACCGTTTGATAACTTAAATTGTGGTTCGAACTTTCCAACAGCACTTCGGGCGCTTGATTTGGGCTCATTTGGGCTCGGATTGAGTTGAATTTGGTGTCGTTGGGTTCGTATTTCCGAGACGCTCAGTTTAACTATAAGCTCGATGAAATCGGAGTTCGGGGCCCGGATTTAATTTTTGAAGTTTCCGGTTTGATTTTGCCTCGAGATTCGTGCTCGATCAAGATAATTTTTTGAGAATATATCAAAAAACATTCTTTTTGAAACCTAATTAAGTACTTCAAACCACATCAGAAGACAAAGCTCCAAATCAATGAATAAAACTAATAGTAAAAATCTTTTAATTTGTGTAAAAGAGAAATATCTGGTTTATCAAATGTCTTGAATCCTGCTTACACACCCTTTCATTCGAAGGTAGTTGCTACAACAAATTGGATTTCAAGCATAAACCAGAGCAACTATTAATATATCAGTGGTACATCAGCCGTATTAGAAGTGCAAATTCAATCGTTTCCACTTAATTCTACACAGAATCAGAAAATAACATGAACGGTAGCGATTTTATGATTCTTGGAATCGGATTGAACTCTGATTTTCTAATGCTTCGTTTGGGCCGACTTTCTTACTGTTTCTTAAAGGAATTTTTTAGTATAAAAATTTTAATTTTTTACTATAAAAATTACTTTACGATGCCGTGAGAAAGCCATCCCAAACTAAATCTAAGACTCAAGTAGGTTCTGTATTGGGTTGGCACAGATTCAAATTTTGGCAGGTTGGCTAGCCTCTGCTCATATCAACGGAGGGCCAAAAACAGAAGGGGAGGGGGAAGCTGTGTAGGAAGGAGAAGACAATAGAGATCACTACTGGGAATGCAGTCTTAATGATTCTGATAAAGGTGTCAAAATGAATGCAATGTACTGTGAAGGCGTGGGAGATGGCAAAATGAATGCAAAGGCAAAAGCACTTGAGAGAAATTAAAGTTCGATGGTGATGGCGATGGGTAGGACAAGAGATTGGCATGCCAACAATAGCAAAGAGATAGGCGAACAGAGCAGAACTGCACCTCCATTATTGGGTGATCTTTTAATTCATATTTTGGATGATTTGAAACATCACATTCACATTATGTGATGTAACATTCAGTTGGCCCAGCGTTTGCCTATGCCAAGAGATCACCTTTCTGGATAACACCCAAGGCCTCTCTATGCCCATTAAGCGGAAAAATTATTTTGTGCGTACGTTGAGTTTATAGTATGGAGACTAATAAGAATGCATCACATTAGCAGTACCGTACCGAATACCGAGCGGTACCGAGTCGGGGTACTGAGCAAGAGGCGACGTGGCTCATTTTGATTGATTTTTATCGACATTCGATGTCCGCACAGAATAATTTCACCATCATAGAGTGGCACTGTGGTGCGATGCAGAGAGTTTATAGAGAACAAGTGTTGATTTCTCCATCAAAATCTCTTTCTTCTCTATATCTCTCTTCTTACACGCAATAATGTTATTTGCGTTCTACAAAATATTTAATTCCAGTACCATGAACCAGGCCTGCGTGTTACACCTGGCGTTGGACGTGTCATAGAGCACAGCCACAAAATATTGTCCTAATTATCTGGCTGGGTTTGTTACAACCCTATCAAAACCGGGATAAGCTCAAAGCCACTAAATGTCAAATCCAGAACAAAAAATTCTGATCAATAGTATTCCACCAATTGAATGCAACCTAATCATAAGCAAATAACTGGTTGAGCGGTCTTCCAACCATTGATTGAAGATAACCACGGGCCCACGGCAAGATAGAGAGAGAGATTAAACGGTCCTAGCTGACCACTCATCCACAATAATGCTTCTAAGAGGAAAGTTATATGGAAAGCAATTACTAATACGGCTATGTCAGTCTCTAACCCATTAGAAATTATTAGGTGCGGAGTTCGAATATGTTCGGACTTTAATAAAACTGTGATATGTATTTTTGTACATATTGTGTACTATTGTACACACTATGTAGAAATTATCAAATTATGTAAATGGTGTATACAAACTTATATACATAATATACACACTGTGTACACAATTGTATATAATATGTACAAATTTATACATATTATGTATAAGGATACATGTCACATTTTTTATTAGAGTATGGACGTAACTCTACGTCTAGACTCTGTATATAATAATTTCTCCTAACCCATGGCTCATTCTTGACTTGACATTTTAAAATGGTCGATGGTTAAATAATTACCCCTTTACTTACTTTAAAATTATAGGTCCTCAAACCTTGAACAACTCTCCTATTTTGCTTGAAATGGAGAATTTGGTAAAGCTCAAATGTAGCTTTAGATATAAAAAAATTTTGAATAGTTGTCCAAACTTTTTGGATGTTGTCTTTGATGCATGGTTTAATTTTACCTATCCATAGGGATCCTCTATTTGCCTTTTGTTAATAGGTTCAACAAAGCAAGCTTGCCTATATTGTCAATGTTGTTTCTTCTTAAAAATCTGATAAAAAAGGATTTACAAGAGCTTGGAAAATCAACCCCTCAGCATTGTGCCTCTCCGAAAGCTAATGATATTTAAAAAAAAAAAAAACTTTAATTGAAGCTATAATTTGTATAAACAACTGTATCAAGCAATACACAAAGTGTTCTTGGCTCTCAAAAGGTGAAGATAACATTTAGGTCCTCTACACAAAAATAAAAAATAAAGGCAACCATAACTATGCTAGAGAGCTGTCCAACTCTTATATTTTACACTCTCAAGAAGATATTGCTTATGAAGCTATATTCCACTTCTCTAACATCTTTAGTGGGGCCAATTAATTAACTCAAAGAACCATGGCTTATATAAGATTCCTATTGGCCCTACTGCTTATGAAGATAACTTTATTGATCTTATTTCAAACTCATCATGAAAGCACCACGGTCTTACATTGCAAGTATTTACATATAAAATTGAAAATAATAAAATATATATGAAAATATGCAAAACACATAGTCTAATAGTGCAAATATTCTACAACTACCCATCCTATAGAGTGCATTATACTAGGTCTTCTATAATTATATATATCTCATATATCATCATAGCTATGTATTATTACATTAATACATCAAACAATGCACACCATAAATCTAATGCTTTATTTGGGGCATCTTATACATTTCTATTGTATTTTTTACAGCCAATGTAATGCCCCAAGACTTAAGGGATGAATTTAAGCTACTTCACCCACCGACCTCTCAATCCCCAATTTCACATTTCACTTATACAAAAATAAAATTTGAACTAACAAAATAATATGTACCTTACTGACCCAAAACTCCCACATCCTATCAGAGTCAACCTACTCCACAACGTTCTTTCCTTTTTCTGAAATATTTTAAACAACGGTATTAGTACAAAACTCATTAGGCCAACCTTCTCCATAACATAACTCAATTCACAACTTATAATTTAAAATAAGCAAGAACATATGAAGTTCACATTTGATTCTAGCTTATAAAAAAACATAAGTTATACCTTATAAAGTTTTAAACTCACATGCAATATGGATGAAAATTAAAGTGCGCATGATTCAATTCTTGCTTATAACTCCCTTTTTACCAACTCTCACAAAGCCGTCTAATCATTGAAAATATCTCACAAAAATTTTAACAAAATTTTAAAATTTTTTTTTAAGAAAGTAAGTGCTAGATTTTTATTTTTTGGGGACTCTAATTCCTCTAAAAAACTGCACATTGTTTCTTGGGACAAAATCTGTAAGCCTAAATCAAAAGGGGGACTGGGTATTCCTTCTGTTAGTGCTCTCCAATTTGCTTTTAACTGCTCGGTCATTGTCAGAATGTATAACTGCTTTTCTCCCCTATCCACTTGGCTATTTAATAAGTATAGCTCTCCTTGGAAGCCTTTTAAATCATCTGATTCAAAATTCTGGAAGGGTATTTGTAACACTACTGTCTTAGCTCACATGCTATTTAATAAGTATAGCTCACATGCTAATATGGATGTAAAGTGCACATGATTCAATTTTTGCTTATAACTCCCTTTTTATCCCCTTCCACCTCCAGGCAGGTGTAGAGTAGAGTGTAAACTTTGCATTGCTCCCACCACAATATTTATAGTGTACTTTTCTTTCTACAATAGAGCTCTTGAATATCATGAAATGCACAATAATGTATATCTGTTATATAACTACAAAATTAAAACAAAGTATGTTTAAGCTGTCTAGTTTTATAAAAATCCCCCAAATATCATACACATACTTAAATATTACATAATGTTACTAAATTCATAGAGACTATATAAAATATCAATTGAACATATTTTGTCAATTAAATAAAGATTCAAAAGTGGCACATTAATCCAAAATTTTCAAAAATTCACATAGAGTTCACCAAAGGTTTAAATTTGCATTTTTATAGTCAACTTGTTCATAATGGAGTGCAAAACGTTATACTAAAATTTACATGGTGAAACTTTTCCCAAATCTAAGAAAAACACATTTTTAAGCATTTCTTTTAATGAAAAATTTAGAATGGAAATAATAAATAGAGCTTAGATTGCCTGCCTTGAATTGGACAATTTTCTAAACTATCTGAACATACGATTTCTGAGTTCTAACCTCCAAACTTTCTCTTTTGTTTCTCTCTCCGCTCCTTCTCTTCTTCAGCAAGGATGGCTTGGTGATGTGAGGGGTTAGGCAAACGGATTAAATTATTTAATATTTAAAAGTACTCATTTTGACCTAGCATTACGGTGCCCACTATCCCAATGTTACAACACTCCCATAGATATTCTCCATAGAATATCGTGAATAGTGATCTGGGCACCGCAGTGCAACATTTCAATGCCACAAGCCTCCCCAAAATCATCTCCAAATAGAGAGGTTAATGTCGCATTGTTGATGTCCCCAGCCCCGTGGTGCTCTGCAGATCATTTTGCACGGTGGCTTGCATTTTCTCTTTGCCAAATAAAATTCTGGACTTTTTAGAGCTAATTTACTACTTCTTGGCTCTAATTAATCGACCATCATCGCCCATCATCGCCAATCCATGTCGCTCAACTTTCATCATCTGGATGTGATTGCCCAACTGAAGTCTAACGACTGTCATGGTTAATCTGTCTCTACATAAAAATGACATTGACTTGAAATTAAAGAGAGCTTGAAGATTTGATTAACTCTAAAACTCAGTCTAATGTTCAATACCAAAAAAGACTTCAGCAGCTGTCGTCGATCAACCATCATCGCCAACCCTTTCGCTCAATTTTCGTCATTTGAATGTGATTGCCCAACCAAAGTCAACCTAATATCATAGTTCGTTTGACATTGCTCGTGTTACAACTCAACCCGATCAGGACAATTCCTATCGTGTTGAGCTGTGACAGGTGAATCATAAGATCTAGTTTTGATTTTTTTTTTTTTGCAAAAATTCATTGAAATAAATTACAGACTACATAGTTACTAAAATATTAAAATATTGAAAATAAACTCATCCATCAAGTTTCTTTCATTTCATTAAAATAAATATCTACATTACAGTACATGGCTACATAGAAGAGCTACAAAATTGAAAATTTAACTAGTAATGACAGTACAAAAATCAAAATAACAAAATACCTATGACCTCAGATTTGATTCTGAACTGCTAGTCGACAATCAGCCTCCCCTTCCTAGATCCTGAAAATCATAAGTAAAACCACAGTAAGCTACAACAGCTTAACAAGCCACACAAATCAATCTAAATTTTCAAATATTCTTTTATCAAATATTTTGTTGAATATTTAAAAGCAATTAAATGTAAAAAAAATAAATCACTAAACTAAGAGATATAATAAATGCATAGTAGTTATTTTAAATCAACAATAATGAGCAAATAAATAAATTAAAATTCATATCACAGAGTAGTTCATATCACATTTCTTGGACCCAGATAGATTTTTAAAGGATTCTGACCCCTTATGACTCCCTTTGTATTTGTGCTTATAACACTAGAACATATCACATATCTCTGTCTTATAGATAATCTCAAAGGATTTTATTCCCTTATGGCTCCCAACATATATAATTTAATTAAATATACATATATATTATCATATTATAACAATTAAAGAGTAATTGAACTTGTATCAAAATTTTATAGTATTATATAATTGTAGACAACAATCCGCTAGGAAAAAATGTATATTCTTAGAAAGTTACCACAGATTATGTAACACAATATTTTAAGACTTTTATTATACTACACAACTGTTTTTTAACATCCAGATAATTTTTTATTTAATAAAAATTCCACAAAATTTTAAAACCCATGGTATAAAATTTTCAAAAGGTATAAAATCATAATCTCTATAACATATAAAAGTTACACAGTGAAAGTTTTACCTCTGAAAAGTTATTCCTGTTTTTCATTAACGTATATAGAATTTTAATCGAAATATTCGCTAAAACTTGGACTTTTTTTAAAATTGAGATGGATATAAGGTGCTTCACCTCGAGATGAACACGTTTTCAGCTAAGCCGACGGATGAAAATGACCTGAAGTCACCCAAAAACCGGATTTCACTTTCTCTCTCCTCTCTTTCTCTTATTTTTCCCCAAACCCGATTTTTGTTTAGGAAAAACATGAAAAAAAAATCTTATCATATTTTATAATAGTGGAACGAGATACTATAATAAAATATTAATTATTATAATTAGTTAATATTAAAATATTAATTTTATTTAAATTATTTTATATGTTTAAATCCAAAAATTTAAAAATTACAGAAAAATATACATAAAATAGTTAATCATATTTAAAACAATATGGTGAAATATGTTTGTAAAACGGACACCTTACAATCCCAAAAACCCCACTTGTATCGACAGGTGTCGATTTCTTAAGAAAATTCAATAGTCTCCAAAAATTATGAAAAAATAGGAAAACTAAAACACAATATTATAAATATTTTGGTGAAGATGGTTTATGATTTGGACTTATTATGACTCAAAAAATGAATATTGACTGTTCTAGATAAAAAATTCTTATCAGAAAATTTATAGGTTTCTCAGCTTGAACAACATCATCCATCTAACTTCATTTTGACTATTATTTTGTTATCGCCAACACCCAGCTAATGTCGTCCAATCACCACATCACCTTTCAATACTTCTCCAATATTCTTGGCTACGGCCATAAGAGAATGTGCTACTTGTTATAAACTTTGTAATTTTGTCTTATATAATTAAGAGAAAAAAAGCAAACCTTTGAAATCTATATTTCTAGAGTGGATTATTGTTTCGCTTGATTACCAGTAACGTATTCAAGGGGCGGCAAGGGTAGGCACGATGCGCCCCCCTAAAAAAAAATGTAGTGTCTAATGACGGATTTAAAAAAAAAGTCGGACATGTGGGATATGCAATTGTAGGTACTTCATGGCTTGCATAAAAACTACTATATCGTTATGACCATCTGTAATAAAAAAATGCTATGTTCAAGCTTACCTATAGATTTAGCAATCCAAGTATGACGGTGAACCAAGCAATATCTACGGCAGCTCATACAAATCTATAAAAAAAGTTTTAAAATGTGGAGCAAATTATAGTAGATGGAAAATTAGAGATTCTTTCCCTGTCTATGTTAATTTCAAAATTATTGTATATTTTATAAACAAATAAATATTATAAAAGCTAAAAATAAATACAAAATCTAAAAAAATTTGAATAATAACCTTATTTTTAATATTTTAATATATCATAATGAATATTTATCTGATTTATTTTTTCATCCGTGCAGCACCTCTTAAAAAAGTTGATGGAAAGTTTGTCAAAATAAATTTGGGCCTCATGGCTCTGCTACTCTTGATTAGACTCTGTAGGCTTTTTTACCTTTCAAATTTTTTTACAAGAACTTAGATGACTTTGTTGCATTTTTTTTACCTTATAAAATTAAGTTTTATATATATATATATAATTCCTTAAAATTATAACTGAAATTATAAGTGAAATCATTCACTTGAATAATAACTAATTTTAAAACTGCCAAATTTTAAGCATCTTTAAACCTTCTAATATTTAAAAACATCAAATATCATATAAAAAAAAATAAGTACATTATCTTCATTAACAATTTAATTATATTGGTGAAATATTATATTTTTAAGATCAAGATAATCTTTTTGAAAGGCTAGCAATTAAGCAGCCTCGACCACACATTGTAAAGTACTATCACTCCAAATTATGCGTGTAATATGCAACAAAAAGATTAAATTATTGATTGAGCAAATATATTTGTTAACTTCATTTAATATTTAAATTACATTTTAGTTAATTATATACAGGTCATTATATTAAAAACACTTAAAATTAGCTGATTTTTTTCATTTCTGATTAGTAGATTAAACCAGAATAAAATAAAATCTAATTTATTTCTTTATTTGGCTGACACAATAATTCATCATTTTAATTGAATAAATATCTTTCTTAAGGTTTAGTTTGGGTTTTTATTATTTATTTATTTATTTATTTATTTATTTTGCTTTTTAGGTTGCAACACACTCTTGTTTGACTAATACTTATTGGGGAAGTAAACCACACAACAAACACAAATAAAAAAAAGAAAATGCAATGAAAAGAAAGAAGATTGGGATTTAAGTTCGAAAAAAAAAAAAACAGATTAGTCACACCATACTAAGAAATTCTCTACAAAAAATTGTATATATATCTTTCTCTCTCACTCTCTTATTGTCTCTCTTCACTCTTGCATCATTCTACACGCATAATGAACAAATAAACTACCCATTATGGACAAAGAGACACGCATAAAATCACCTAAGGGATACAACCTTTCAAATTAAACATGAAAAATGATAAGGAAAACTGCCCAGCCCGACTCTTAGCTCCGCAAAGCCAGGTTTGGAGCATTAATGTAACACTCTGCTTTATGTCTACAGTCTAACTAATGGCGTCGCATCGCTCATGCATACAATGCTCGAACATTGTAAGGTTGCATGAAAGAAAAAAAAATCGTGTACAAAGCACTCGTACTCCGAACCCAGGCATAAGGAAGACCCCCATACTACCCCTGGTGAGCACGAGTGATGGAATTGAGATCCAAGTCAACAATACCAACTCAATTGATTAATACAATCAAATTCAACACACAATTAATAATACTTTCAAAAAAATTATATACTAGAAAACTATTTTTTACTGCAATCATAAAAAAATTATTATTATTTCATAATTTTACAATCACTTTTATAAAAAAATTAATCATTCCAAACAAATCCTAAATTGACCCAAACAAAATCTTAATCAAGCATTTATAATTATAGCAATGCTTCAATATATAATATACTATAACATTTAAATTTTTTTTTAAAAAAATAGTGATGCACTTAAGACATATTATTTAATAATAACAAGTTAAATAAAAGATTATAATATAATAATATTAACTGAATTATGGATTGGAATATTTCCCCCAAAAAAGCCTTCGAATATTCTATCGGGCCCCACCCAAATCAAGCTCGCAGATTATTTAAAAAAAATATGATTTCCTCGTTATCCTCTTATCCTACTACTGAAAAACGTTACAAAAACCCTATAATTATTTTCTCTTGTCAGAAGTGGCTGACAGAGTCGCAGAAATAAACTGAAAGCGATGGATTCAGATTACGGCGTTCCTCGCGAGCTCTCCGATCTGCAGAAGAAGCGAACTCTTTACCAGCCGGAGATCCCTCCCTGTCTCGAGGTCTCGGTTTCCTATCTCTGATATTGAAGGATTTTGGTTTATCTCTGCTTCGTGCCACTGCATGTCTATCTCTTGATCGCTAGTGTGCTGCTTGATTGAGTTGCCTTGTTCAATTGCTCGCTTCGTTTCGATCGGGTGATTGGTTTGCTTCTTTTTTTTTTTCCTGTATCTGTCTTTGTTTGGATCCAAGAGGGCTCTGCTGCTTTTAGTCTGTCTGACAATTGGGAGAATATTGCGATTTTTCCATTTCTGATGTTGTTTTGTTAATTGCAATATTTTTTTATTGGCTTCATTTTAGGCGATGAGATTGATTGGAATGAGCAAGGTTGAAATTCTTTGTTCTTTTATTTAGTTTTTTTGCCCTTTATTTCTTCTGGCTTGGTTGGACAAAGTGGAAGTAATGCTGCTTCGGATTGTTCGACGCAACGCCTTGTTTATCAGATGAGGGTTTTTTTAATGGAAAATGGGCTATTATTATTTGAAAATATGAAATTGTATTATTGGCGATGTGCTATAATTGTATGATGCTTCTAGCTGTCAGTGTGATCTTGCTGCTTTTGAAGGATCACTTTTTGTATTCTAAAGATTGATTTTTTTTGGTGATGAATGAAAATATTTATTCATTTTTATCCAAACATTTATTTTTTAATAAGTCATACTGAGATTGAGGGGCTGTTTGACTACAAGTAGGATTTACTAAATCCTAAAAGTATTACATCTTTACCATTGTTTGGAATGTTATCTATTAAATTGGGTTAAGTTTTGGTTAACTGTTTGAGTGTTATTTTCAAGATATAGGATTTAAATGATTATGAGATTTAACGAGGAAATTAACATGATGATTGGATGTGTTTTTAAAGCCTAATCTGATAATAAAAATGAACAAAAAGATATATGAAACAATGCAATAATAATAGTATGATCAATATTAAATTTAAGGATCAATCTATGAATCTACAAAATGCATGACTAACAATTCAAGTAGGCATTAAAGAGTGATATTATTAAGATTGTTAAAATATAAAACCATAGGAACATAAATTTTAAAATAAGACATAAAACTAATACTAGTGTTCAAAAATAGATTTTCGAGACCAAGAGTACAAACCATAGAGAATATCTAAATAATATAGTGCCTTAGGTACCCTAACAAATTAAAGAGATGAAGATAAGAAAATTAAAGAAGATACACAAGTAATTAACAAAGTGGAAGGGTTTCTTGGGCATTCATTCGGCCAGTGTCTTGCCAAGCGATGGAGTGGCCGAGTGATAGGTCTTAATGATCAAAACAACGCACGACAATATAAAACAACAACAACTTATTTCCAATAGATCCAGAAATAACACAAAGAGAGCTGTTTTTACAAATTTGCAAGCAAAGTAAGACAAGATACAAGTTGATTCACTGTTCGAGAGGTGAATCGTCTCTCCCACAATTACTAGCAGCTACTAGGAACCCAATCACCTCACAAAAACTACTGCATAAATTTCAAATATCACATAAAAAACCCTAGCCCACCATAATCTCCCCTCTTAAACAGCTCAAATCCCCTTACATCTTTCCCAAAGAGTTCCCCCTTTCCCAAAGAGTTTCCTCCCAGAGCCTCTTCTTCTATAGGTGATAAAGGAGGTTCTGGGCCTCACATGGACAACAAGACTATTGCTGCCAACTGCATCAATACTCTCATCCCAAAGAGTCACATTGTCCTCAAGTTCGAAAAAGGGAAATTGCTTCTGAATAGTACTGTAGGGTTCTCATGTCGCCTTATATTTTGGTAAATCCTTCCACTTGATTAGCATCTCCTTGATCCCCTTATCTCCTTGGCGCACCCCTTTCACCTCCATATCCTCTGACAGTGTTATCAGTAGTGCGAGCGAGGGTGTGTGGTTTCCAATGGCTTGTCTCAGTTGTGATACATGAAATATGGGTTGGATGACTGAAGTCGGTGGCAATCACAAGCGATATGCTACTGATTCAATGCGCTCTACTACCTCGTAGGGCCTAAGTAGCGGGGGAGAGCTTCTCATTCCTTCATTGAGTCAAAGTCCTTTGTCTGTAAGGTCAGATCTTCAAATAAATCATGTCCCCAACCTTAAACTGCACATCTCTCCTTTCCTTCGTTTGGCACAACCTAGGGCTACAAATATGAGTCGGGTCAAACCCAAGCTCCCATACCCTGTTTAGGTGCAACTAAAGCACCCTTGTTTGAGTAATATGCCTTCTGTTGGTTGAATATTTTTCTTTGGGTTAAATGATCATCATTTATCAGTGAACTAGGACCGTTGGATTTTGGAGCGGGCCAAACAAATTTTTTGCTTTGTTGACTTGAATCATCATCGAATTGCTTGCTTGGAATCTTGTTTAGGATCATGCAAGGATAGTACACAAGAGATCCCTTGACAGAATCTCTAGTGTTATCTTGTGACCTGTTGTTGACATCGGTGGCATGCGAGTTGTGGGCAAGTTCACTGATAGAAACAAAGGGATGATATTGTAGTGAAGCGTAGGACTCAGAAATGGGAGCAGGAAGAAGTTGACTAAAAGGATGATTAATGAATAACTTAATTCAAATTGCCCTTATTTGCCAAAAGATGAAAATTAGAGGCACTTTAATTCCAAACTTAAAAAAAAGAACTCTCATTTTTTCTCAAAAGAAAGGGGCACTACTGGAGGTTATTATAAATTGATAACAAGATAAACTTGTGTGCCTTCTTTTTGTTTCTTGAAATCAACTGTCTATGTAGTCGTATAATGAATCTTTGGCACCTTTTTAGAATGCTTGCTCCTGTCTTTTATCATATACAGGGCACAACTGTGAGGGTTGAATTTGGTGGTGGAACAACTGCTGCAGATCCAGCTGGTGCGCATGTCATCAGCCAAGCTTTCCCACACACATATGGTCAGCCTTTGGCTCATTTTCTGAGGAGAACATCCAAGGTTCCAAATGCTCAGATCATAACTGAGCATCCATCTATAAGGTCTGCATTCATGTTTTAACTATTCTTTCTTAATGGCAGTTGTGTCTGATCATCACCACTACAATTGTAGCTACACATATTTCCCCTATTAACTAGGTTTACTTGTTTGTCTAAAAGTTTAAAGTGCCATAACAGATATGTCTGTATTACGGGATTTATTATTTTAGACATTTCATTTGGCTTTTTTGATGACCTTGGATGTTCTTGGCCAATTGTTTCTGTTGTGATATTTTAATCACATTCTTTCAGAGTGGGCGTTGTGTTTAGTGGAAGGCAATCTCCAGGAGGACATAATGTTATTTGGGGTCTTTATAATGCTCTGAAGGTGCACAATACTAACAGTGTTTTGCTTGGATTCGTTGGTAAGTATCTTGTTTGTCATATTTATAAGTCAATTCATTAAGATGGAAAATATTATTTATATTGAATAGCTGTTACAATGAAACAAAGAAGGAAAAATCTTGGGTGCTGGGATAAAAGATCTTATATTGATGGCGTTCTTGATAGTAAGCATTGAATATACATTTGCTTTATGCTATAGAAATTAATGTTTGTCATGTGCTAGAAGTAGATTTAACTGAAGTTCAAATTGGTAAATTTGGTGCCGTCAAGGATAACGTTTCCAACTGAATAAGCTTCCCCAGGATGCATGTCTTAAACTATTTTCAGGTTTTGTAATAGTTGTTATTGTAATCACAATTTCTATTACTCACTGGAACAGTTTTTTCTAAGCCCTTATTTATGTTTGGTGAAATGAGATCATCATCTCTATTACATCAATCATCTTTTGTTAGATCCAAATTTATTCGTGGGTTACTCTAGAGCTTTACTAACAAAAACTTATCAAGCCAGAGAGAAGAAGATGAGAGAGAAAAAACTTAGTGAAAAAAGCTTAGGTTTTAATAGAATGGCTAATGATTTGATGTGTTAGGCTTATTCTCTGCCTTGCTACTTATTGGTTTGAGTTGGGGCTCAATGTGGCAAGAAAATTTATATTTAAATAGTATAAAAAATCTATATTGTAAGGCTTAACAAGCGCTCATTGTAAAATGAATGAACTTAGCTTTTTTATTGCATACTGTGCAGATGTTGACTTCTATGTGAGGAACAAATTTAAGTGAAGTTGTCTGCCGATTTCACTTGCTTTGCCGGATTTTTTTGAATTTTTTGGCAAATTTATTTGATGAATTGGACGACTATCCTTGACAACTTCAAATGATCTTAGTATCATTAAGGACAAAGGAAATCTGTCGAACATCTTTGATTACTTGAACTTGCTGGCTAGACTATCACATACCATGGTGACTTCTTTTTTGTGGCGAATTGGCCTTTCCTAACCGGTAGAGTTGACTTAAATTTAGCTTATTGTGATCAATCCGCCTTGGTGAACCAGCCTTGGCTTTATTTTGATGTACATTTTGAAGCATTTCTACTCTTGATTTCTATACATATGTTATTGCATGTCTTTTCCATTTCTCCTTTAGTCCTTTGAGCATTTTTAGACTGCAATCTTTCAAGGCAAACCCATAATTTTGTTGATGTTTTATATTTATACTCGAAGAGCAATACATAGAAAGAATAGTTACCTGAACAATGTAAAATATATATTTTGCAGTTATGTATTTTTCTTGCACGATGGTGATGGATATGTTTTTTTCTATTAATGCATCACTCAAACTTTTCCAAAATCTTAGAATGATATTCTATCTCCTCTCAATACAAGCTTGCTTTCCTCACTTTATTATTATTATTTTTTAAGAAAGGTCTTTTATTTAATAGTTGTTATGCCCAATTATTATGTATTTGTCATCATCACCATCATCATTAGCCTTTTTTTTAACTATTTCGGGTTTGCTTCATTAAGCCTCATCTTCTATTCGTTTCTTTTTAGAGTTGAACTGCAAAATCTATTAACCTAGTTCTTTTACACAACCTATAGCTATATTAATTTTTTTAGTCTGCCTATGTTCCTTCTCAATTCTTGTACATTAAATTTATATACCCATCTTATTGGTGCATCTTTTACATGCTACATTAATATTTTGCTACCTTATCATCAATAGGTGTTACTCCACCATACGCTTATATAATAATTTCTTAGCCTATCAATCTTAATTTTATTGTACATTAATCTTACATAGTCAATTTTGTTTCATTTAGCTTGGCTATTGTTGACTTCTCATATTCGAACATTCTGATTTGCATTGGATAGCTTATCTAATTGCTACTTCATAAAATCTTTCTTTCAATTATTGGTGAGATTCTCTTATTGCAAGAAACTCATGTGGAACTTCTTCATTTTAGCCGCCCAAACTTACTTCTAAAGTGTACACCATCGTTTATATCCACATTCTTCTATAATACATCGAAATATCACCCATAAGCAGGCATTGTTTGATTTTCAACTAATGTTGAGTAATATTGTTGGAATGGTGACTAGACCGGTTTATAGAATAATATTTGAAGGAGCGGGATAGGGTGTTGGAGGGAAAATTTGCTAGGGTTGGAGCATCGCTTGTTTGCTGAAAAATTGAGTGTTCTTAGGGTATTTGGGCTCTAGTCGACGGCTAGATATTTGGGAGATCCAGATCCTTCTCTCCAATTGAGGATCCCATTGTATCTTGCTTTTCTTTGCATAATCTTTCAGTAAAATTTGTTTGGGGGCATTCTCCTTATTTTTTTGTTTCATTCGCTGAAATTGGTGGAAAGAGCTTCTATTCCCTATCAAATTGGTATCAGAGCATCAATTCAGGGTACCTATGGCTAAAAGAAAAGTAGAAGTATTGGAAGGGGAGATATGCCAATCAAAATTAGGTTGTGGAGAAGATTTCATTGTTCGAAAACCAATTTTCATGAGGGTTGTTTAAGTTGCAGTGGACAATACTGAAGAGGAGTACTGCTTACCACCCTCAGACAGATGGGTGGATAGAGATAGTTTATAGGAGCTTGGAGAGCTACCTATGATGTTTTGCTTCAAAGACATCTTGATTGTGGGCCAAGTGGCTATCATGGGCAGAGTACTGGTACAACACTTCGTATCATTCGACATCCTAGATGACTCCCTTTAAAGTGTTGTATGGAAGGTATACACCTCACCTGGTGCATTTTGGGTAGAGCAGCACACCAATTTTTTCTATGGAATAATATTTGGAGGAGCGGGACAGGGTGTTGGAGGAATAAAAAAGGCATCTCTAGAGGGCTCAGCAAATCATGAAGAACTAGGAGATGGGCATAGGAAGGATATCCAGTTTGAGGTGGGAGAGAGGGTCTATTTGATGCTTCTTCCTTACAGACAGAGGACATTAGTGAACAGGAGAAATGAAAAGCTGACACAAAGATACTTTGGCCCTTACGAGATATTAGAGAGGATCAGATTTGTGACTTACCGATTGAGGTTAACCTGAACCGCTACCATACACTCAGTGTTTCATGTCTCCCAGCTGAGAAGAGCTATTGGGGATCATACAACTAATTCAGAGTTACCGGCAACACTGACGAAGTATCTAGAGGTGGTGTTAACCATTAGAGTTGAAAGGGGTATGAAGGGTGAAGGAGGGATCAAGGAAGTGTTGGATTAAGTGGAAGAACCTACCCGACTATGATGCCACTTGGGAGCCGTACGAGAGGATGAAATATCAATTTTCATTCTTCCACTTTGAGGACAAGGTGGGTCGTTGGGAAGGAGGTATTGTTGGACCCGTCGTTAGACCGGTCCATACAGGGCCAACCCAAGTCTATCTGAGGCGGAACAGGAGTTCCGCCCCTGTGATTGTCGTCCCCCATGTTTGGAATGATGTTTTTAATACGGTTTGGGAGGGAAATTTAAGAGAGGAGAGGGGGGGGGGATCTATTTTGAGATTTCCTTCGTATGCTTTAAGGGGAAAATTTTGCTAGGGTTGGGAAATCGCTTGCTTGCTGGAAAATTAAGTGTTCTTAGGGTGTTTAGGCTCTAGTCGACGGCTAGAGATTTGGGAGAGTCGGATCCTCCTCTCCAATTGAGGATCCCATCGTATCTTGCTTTTCTTTGCATAATCTTTCAATAAAATTTGTTCGTGGGTGTTCTTCTCCTCATTTTTTTAGTTTCATCAGCTGAAATTGGTGAAAAGAGCTTCTATTCTCTATCAGATAGTTGTTATGTTTCACATCCATGAAAATTGCTTATCATATTCTAGGTATTTGTTATATTGTTCCTAACCCTTAAGGTTTTTAAAGAACAATCATTCTGCTAACTTTTCACTTATTCCAATAATTTATTCATGTAATTTCCTTAATCGTTTTGGTTCATTCTTATTCCCAACATATTCTTTGTTCAATAACAAATATTTTGATAGGCACACTTATGTTGTAATTAATTTATAAGCAAATAAATGAAATGTGAATTGCTGGATATTGACGTGCAGCTTTGATGATGCCCGATCTGTTTTTTTTTTTTCCGTCTCGTCTCCATGCATATAGGTGGTACTGAAGGCTTATTTGCACAGAAGATCTTGAAGATCACAGATGAAGTTCTTTCCTCATACAAGAATCAAGGTTTTTTAAGAGATTCTTCGATGATTCTCAGTTATATGATCTTGACATTCAACATGTTTTAAATTCTCTGTTTTTTAATTCTCAAGGTGGTTATGATTTGCTTGGACGAACCGTTGATCAAATCCGGACTATTGAGCAGGTTAATGCAGCAAAGGCTGCATGTGAAGCCCTGAAATTGGATGGTCTTGTTATAATTGGAGGTGATCGAGTTCTTGATTTTGTTCTACTTTTTTCTTTCTAGTATAATTTAAGCAGCTGACTCTATTGTTTTTTTTCCTTCTCAAGGAGTTACATCTAACACAGATGCTGCGCAGCTTGCTGAGACTTTTGCAGACTCAAAATGTCCAACAAAGGTATTGACAAGCCAGAGTATCTAAATGTTACGGAATGTTGCAGGTCCTTAGTTTATATTGTATATAAACTTTGTTAGTTTGATTATGCTTCAATGCATTTTAGGTGTAAGTTCACGCCATAACATGGCTCCTTAACTGATTTTCATGGGTGCCTAACTTCATAATTTGCTTTTTGAGCCATGTTCATCGATACTTATATTTTGTGCTTAATCTTTTTTCCATTTTTTCCTGATGGCTGAGAACTTTGAATTTACTGGCAGGTGGTTGGGATTCCCGTAACACTGAATGGAGACCTTAGAAACCAGTTTGTCGAGGCAAATGTCGGGTTTGACACTATATGTAAGGTATGAAAACCATAACGCACTACAAATGCATATATAAATTTACTTCACCATATAACATATAAAACCTCGATGGTTATGTACCCTTTTAATACTCTTCTTCTATAATTTCTTGCCTGCGCTTGGAGAATACTGTCTTCTTCATTTTAGTGTTTTTGACCCGGTTCTATCTTAACTTGCATGATAATTTGCAGTTATTTCATATGCCCATAATGATTTCTTTTTCATCTTTTTTTTTGTACTTATTTGAGCTTCGCTTGGTAGTTTTCCATGTTTATGAATATGGCTAATTACCTTATATTTTTGTATTGATTTTGAAATCTGATTACAAGAGATTGCTTCACTATTAATTACGTCTCCCTTCTCAACAATATTTACTTACTATTGTTGCTTTACTTTTCACAGGTTAACTCACAACTTATAAGCAATGTATGTACTGATGCTCTATCAGCTGAAAAGGTATCTAGTTCGTTATGGAATAGCTTGTATGCCTACTGCCCTTGGTGTAATTATCGTTGTTGTCGAGATATGACTGTAAAGTTTCATTATGCTGTTGCCAGTATGAGATCTAATTAAGAAGATCATTTTGAAAATTCAATCTTACGTGTCTGTGAGATTGTGTTTCTTGTGCTAGAAATGAATGTTTATCAAGAGCTAATGTTTCAACTCCATTATTCACAATTTTCATGCCTTGCGTATTTTTCCATAAGATGTCCTGGTTTGTTTGAATTTTTTCTTCACTTCATGATGTTTTACATTTTATTTTGCAGTATTATTATTTTATTCGCTTGATGGGCCGCAAAGCTTCTCATGTAGCTTTAGAATGTGCTCTCCAATCACATCCAAACTTGGTATAGCTTTCTGTTCCGACATGCTACGTTAATATTTCTCTTAACATTTTATGAATTAATTTGGATTCATCATGTTGCCAGGTTATTTTTGGTGAGGAGGTAACTGCCTCAAAACTTACTCTCTTTGATATCACAAATCAGATCTCTAACGCTGTTCAAGCCAGGGCAGAGCTAGGTTTGATTGTTTTTGATTTTGTATTGCGTTTTAACAGCTATCTGTTAGGTTTTCTGTGTAGACTTAGGCGAACCAAAAATTTGGTTTTGTAATGAGAATATTTTCAAAATAGTCTCTGAACTATTTATGGGATGACATTTTGTTCTAAATTATCCGATGTGTCCAATTTTGTCCATTGATTAAATTTGATCCAAAATAATCTCTTGGCTTTTAAACTCTGGATCATATTTGCTAAGTCAGGAGACTGAATTTAACACATTAAGTAGCCTTTGATTAAAATGACTCCATTCAAATAGTTTAAAGACCATTTTGACCATTCTCTCATTTTCTAATCTGCTTTAATTATGCTTCCATGGCAGAGAAGTATCATGGGGTGGTTCTTATCCCAGAGGGTTTGGTAGAGAGTATTCCCGAACTGTATGCTCTCTTGCAGGTATTCTGCTAATTAAGGGTTGGATTCCTTGATTAGACATTTCAGAAGCAGCATGTTGTTTTCATAATTCTCTGCTTATGTTATATCAACGTGATTGCATGGGTAGCTATAATTATTACAGGAAATTCATGCTCTTCACGGTCAAGGTATTTCAGCTGAGAAGATCTCCACCCATCTTTCTCCCTGGGCATCTGCCTTATTTGAATTTTTGCCGCCATTCATCAGGAAGCAGGTCTGGTCTTGTACTTGAGGATGAGATGCTTCTGGTTTAAATGTATTTTGTTGCGTTTATATTTAAAGCTATCATGTTGCAGTTGCTTCTTCACCCTGAATCTGATGACTCAGCACAGTTGTCTCAGGTAAATTTATTCTGTTGGGTGTAACTGGTAGTCTTAATTACCTTTTCTTGTAAATTACACTCTTGGTTGTGCATAGATCGAAACCGAAAAGCTTCTGGCTCATTTGGTGGAGAATGAAATGAAAAAGCGAACGGTGAGCATGTTGTGCCTTACACTTAACGGATAAACTTTTAAAGAACATTGGATTTTGTTTTGATTCTTTTGCATTGTTTTATTGGGCCCTTAGGGCTAAAATTATGCATTATCCTTAGGAGAACAGTTGATGTAACCTATAATTATATTAATTACTTTCTATTATCTATGTCTTATTGTTCTTTCTTAACATGATAAATTAGTCATAGTGCTTGATGTTATTCCCCTCGTGTTTACACTATCATAAGTCTTGAACCTGCCAAAAATTTTCAATTTGTATCATTTTATTGGTACTTTCCAGAGTCACCTTTATTATATTTAACCTTGTTTATTACAGAAAGAAGGAACATATAAAGGAAAGAAATTTAATGCAATCTGTCACTTTTTTGGTTATCAAGCTCGGGGCTCTTTACCTTCAAAGTTTGACTGTGACTATGCCTATGTAAGTTTAAATTTCTTGTAGTTTTCCTTCGTTTTAAATTTATGTTATCATAAATTAATTTAAAGAATAAGAGGTGTCACAGGTTCTTGGGCACATCTGTTACCATATTCTTGCAGCTGGTCTTAATGGCTACATGGCTACTGTGACAAACCTGAAAAGCCCTGTGAATAAGTGGAAATGTGGTGCTGCGCCAATTACAGTTATATTATCTGTTCATCTCCTTTATAATATGATATTTATTAACTTGCAATGTTTATAATACAGACCACATGAGACTACTTCTGTTTTGTTGCTGTTAGGCAATGATGACTGTAAAGAGATGGTCTCGTGGACCTGGCATAAGTCCAATAGGGAAACCTGCTGTCCATCCTGCTTCTGTTGATTTGAAAGGAAAAGCATACGAGTATGCTTTCTAAATAGCATTTTAAATTCAATGAAATTGAGTTGAGGTCAGTATTGACCTCTTTTTATGTTGTTAGCAAAAGCTTTATCATCTTCGTATTTAGCTTTTTCCCAATTATATAGGGTCAGCTCTATAATAATGCTTTTCCAATCATCATTTGTTAAGTGCTGCTTTTGGTGGTGAGTTCAGTGTATTTAGATTCTTTTTGCTAAATTTTAAGCCATATTATTTTGAACTGACATATATACATTGGCTCTATTTTCCCTCTTTATTATTTGCACATTCTGGTTTCTTTTTACGTACAAAAATACATATCTATTTTTATAACTTCAATTTTAGTTGGTTTTATTTCGATACTATTTGTGGTTGTTTTCCATTCCATCCTTCATACGACTCAGTTAGTTATCTTAATAATTTTATTTCCGTCGCATCCATCATATCTGTGAAGTCTTTTTTATCCAGCATTTCGGATTCAGAAAATCTCATTGATCACAGTTTTGCTTCATTAAAATTTTCTTCTTAGCTTTATGTTTTTCTCTTATAGCTATATGATCATTCACGTCTTCATTGTTTTTATAACATCTTTAAGATATATTTAAACATTCACGTGTAGGGAGCTGGAAATTTTATAAAAAGATTATTTTAGAAGAGTATAATGAACAAAATAAGATATATTATAAATTTATTAAAAAAATGGAGTATATTTTGTTATGAAAAATATACATAAATGTAATACTTTAGATCCAAATGAGATATGTATATTGAGATTTTGAGAGTTTTTGGTGATATTCCTATGTCTTGGTTAACAACTCTTTTCAATGGAATTTCAAGGATATGAGGATGCCAAATAATTAGATGAGAAGCATTTTAGGGCCACTGGTTAAGAATGGAGGGGTTGTGGAAGTTGTGGTGGCCATAGAGGAATCAAACATATGATTTGTGAAATTCAGTTATGCGATAGAGTAATAGAATATGAATGTATAAAATTTATGTTGATTTTAGAAAATCAATTTAGTTTCGTGACTGGAAGACTATTATGAAACTATTTTTTCTATTAAGACAATTAATGAAAATGAATAGAAAGCTTAGAAACGATCTTCATATTTTTTAATTGATTTTATGAGATTTGATTACTTTTAGCTTAAATAAAAAAAATGTGTCAAAAGTATGTTACAAGAAAATATATATATGATGGAGCATTGGCTAGCGGTAGTAGTTGGGAAATGATCCAAAGAGTCTTTAAATTATAGTAAGATTACATTAAAGATTAAAATTGAGTGTATATATATATATATATGTATGTATTGTTCATGAAGTTATTTCAAATTGCTGTCATTGCATGTGCTTTTTAAAAATTACTATTATAGTCATTTAGACTTGCATTAAAAAAAATTAAAAGGTCCAAAAATAAAGAAAATATGTAGAATATAAAGGTTTATAATTAGTAGAACAAAATGAATATATGAGATGTAATTTTAATAAGAGTGATATTAATAATTATCAATTATTATTATTAGAAGATAAGATGTTAACTAGGTGTGATAAATTGAAGTATCTTAAGTCTATTATATAGAAGAGTTAAATTTAAACAATGATATAATTTTTGTAGTTAGGGTTGGGTGTTTAAATTTAAAATGGTATCTCCAATCTAATAGGCCGACCCCACGTAGTGGGATAAAGGCTTAATGTTGTTGTTGTTGTTGTTGTAGGGTTGGGTGTTTAAAATAGTGAAGTATCTTAAGATGGTATTTATTTGATAAGAAGGATATCATGAGGACTTAAAGGTAAATTTTATAAAATTATAATTAGTCTTGTTATGTTATATGGTTCTGAATATTGACATATAGAAAAGTTGATAACAAGTTATTGGTCAACATTCAAAATATTAAAATGAATATGTGGCAAAATTAGGAATGATGAAATAATTAATGATTATATTGGGGATTGGTGGGGCAGCATTTATTGATTATAAGGTTGTTGAAAATAAACTTAAGTGATTTTAGCACAGCAAAAAGAGAAAATGCACCATTAAATGATTAGATAACTTTAGTATTGAAAAGAAAATGCAGTAGAATTGGGCAACATAGATAGAAGAAGTTCAAAATAATTTATGAAGAATATGTTTAACACCTCATGCAATATTCAATAGGAATGAAAAATAATAATACAAATAGTTGGGATTAAATCTAATGGTGATGATAATGACTATACTTAAGTTACTAATTATAGTGGCTTCCTCTTACACATCCCGATCTATAATAATATGTATAACTAGATAGTCACATGATTTTCCTCATTCAAAACATCAGCTCGAATTGGGCTTATTTGATGTGGGTATCGGTTCCGCATAGGCGCAAGCCCCCGTGGTTAATTGCATCTTAGGCCTCGACCTAAGAATACTCTCGATTAAGGATGTTATTTTATTCTCTTTTAGGTTTGGCACATAGTTGATACTAATGTTTCTCAAAATCAATTTGGATTCATGCTGGTAGGTCTACTATGGAAGTCATACATTTAATGAGAGGTTTGATGGAGAAATATAGATAGAATAAAGATGATCTCCATCTGATATTTATTGATTTAGAGATAGCATATGATAAAGTTCCAGGAGAAGTGCTATGTAGAGTTCTTGAAAAGAAAGGAGTTACTAACGCTTATATTCAAATCATTAAAGATATGCATGCATGGGGCTATTACTTGTGTTCAAGCACTAGGTGGTTTGACCAAATTTCTATTTCGGTTGGATTACATCAAGGATCAGGTTTAAGTCAATATCTTTTTGCTTTAGTCATGAATGCCCTCATTAGACATTTGCAAGAGGATGTACCTTGGTGTATGCTTTTTGTTGATGATATTCTTCTTGTTGATAAGACTAGAGATGGAGTTTATATTCTTCTTGTTGATAAGACTAGAGATAGAGTTGAAGGTGAACTTGAATTATGGAGGTCAACTTTAGAATCTAAAGGTTTTTGCTTGAGTAGATCTAAAATTGAATGTATAAAGTACAATTTTAGTAGCAATAGACCTAGTGAGGGGATTATGACTTTGGACGATTAAGTCACTAATAAGAGTATATATTTTATATATCTTGAATCTATTGTTCAGAGTGATGGTGAAATAGATGGGGATATTATCGGCAAAATTCAAGTTGGATGGTTGAAGTGGAGGAATGCATCGGGCTTGTTGTGCGATAGAAAAGTCCCCCTCAAACTTAAGAGAAAATTCTATAAGATAGTGGTGAGACCTGCAATGCTTTATGGTGCCGAATGTTGGCCATTAAAAGAGAAGCATAATATTAAGTTAAGTGTTGTAGAGATGAGGATGCTTAGGTGGATAAGTGATTTTACCCTTAGAGATAGGATATGAAATGAGCATGTACGTGAAAAGGTTGGAGTAGCTCTAGTAGAAGATAAGGTTAGAGAGAGTCGCCCTAGATGGTTTGGTCATATTAACTGGAGGCCTTTCGATGACTCGGTTAGGAAAGTTGAAGTATTAGATTTGACTTATGTTTAGAAAAGTAGAGGTAGACCTAAAAAGACTTGGTTAGAAAATATTAGAAATGATCCTTCTTTATTAGATTTAAATGAGAATTTGACTTTTAACAAGACACAATGGCAAAAAAAGGATTCATGTAGCCGACCCCACGTAGTGGGACAAAGGCTTGATGCTGTCATTGTTGTTGTTGTTGTAGGTTTGGCACATAGTGGAATATCTAGGCTCTCCTAATCCAAATGAAGATAGGCTCAATCGTTCTATTCAACATGCAAAGATCATATATTCACTCGGCCAATCAAAAGAGGTGAGAGAAAGATGGAAACGACGCTATCAGTGTGACGCAGATGTGTGAGATTTATAGCCTCCCGAGAATAAAAAACATAGTCAATGATAAGGCTTACAATGATATACCTATACCGCCAGCCTTTTTCCTCAGATTTATAAAGGACGTATTGTATACTCGATACTAACGATCATAACCTAACTAATATAAGACACCGAGGGGACTTATAACCTAAACCCCACCAGGGATCTAGGCAGCCCCGATCTGGATTTACCACTCTACTCTGAAGAGGGGTACCAGCTAAACTCCACCTAGCATTTCAAATTCATGAAGTTCGATCATATGCCAATAAAAGAGTGGTGGGAGGCATAGAAGGGAGATGGGCCTTAAGCGACTATGTATGGTACTAGGTTATGCAAAAGTAAACTATCCCCCTATGTGACAAAAATATATATATGATTTGACTCAGGCTATGTATACATGGGTAGGGCTAATCAGAACTAACCAATAGTCACTGTGAAGTGAGCTAGGTTTGATACATTAATTACATTTAAAAGATTGATCCAAGAATAATCATGCATTAGTTTTAAAAAGTTGATTGATTTTAAGTTTTTTGTTCATTTTTATCTTGTTTTAAGAAAATTTTATCTTTGTAGAAAGTTTAACATCCTAAGAGCCTAACGAGGACTCCGTCCAACCACCCCAAAGCAAAATAAAATAAGAATCCTATGAAATAATGCAGTTCAAATGTGCAATCAAATATAAACACACCAATCATCAAACAATAAATAATAGTGAATGGTCATAAATGCAGCTGGGTTTTGCAAAAAGGTAGTTGAGATCTATCGTAATTACAACTCAACCTAAATATATGCAAAAATGAAATGGTGCATGGGGTCTTGATCAATCTTCATACATTTGGCCTCCCACCTTCTAAAATACCTAACCCTACATGGTAAAATAAGATGTTTACTCTTTGTATATAGTAGTGCTTTTCCATGTGGCTTATTAATATATCTAAAAATACATTGAGCAACTTCCTATAACTCATAACTCTTATAAGAAAGGAGATATAAAAATAAATCGATTTTCCAACTAGCTTCTGATAATGTGAGACATTTTCAAACATTTACTTTTTATTTGTGTCATTAGGAGTGTCAACTTGTTTACAACGTAATAGACCAATTTCTTCTAGAAGGTTAGTTGCATACTTCATTTGAGAGAGGGAAACTCGTTCTGACGTAGAATTTGACAGGACCAGATCTTTACTTAGAAAGGCTTTTTGCAGGTACTGCTTTATTGGTTACTTCATTTTAATCACTCACAGCAGGAATGGTCTATCGACATGGACTATCAAATTAACATAGCTGGATGAATTATATTGGACAAAAACGAAGTGATTTGTTATACTGTTGTGTACACTAACCTCTACTATAAGATTTGTTTGACTAATCACTCCATTACTTTGTTTGAACTAAATATTTACTTCTAGCATATATATATATATATATATATATATATATTATAAATTACAATAAGTTAAATTATTTGCATCATTTTTTTTTCATAAAATTCTTACGGGTCCCTTTATATCTTTTCCAATTTTTCAAATTTTTATATCTAAATCATTTTTTATAGCAAAACTTCTTATAAGATTGATCTATTCTTCTGTGTTTTTTTGTTGAATATCCTTTTCAGGTTGCTGAGACGCAATGCATCTGGCTTTTTGCTGGATGATCTTTACAGAAACCCCGGACCACTTCAGTTTGATGCAGATGGTGCTGATGCTAAGACATTTACATTATCTGTGGAAGATCATGATTACATGGGGCGGATTAAATTACTACAAGAATATCTGGATAAGGTTCACATATGCTTTCTTTAAGTTTTATAAGCTTTTATTATGCTCTTTTTTTCTCGATAATGTGGTATTTATTTAAAGATTCCAGTGATTTGTATCCATGTAGATATCCTGATCTAAAGTATCATGGCTATGTTATTTTTCAAAACATGACCGTTCGTTGTGTTTTTTTCTTGGCTTCAGCTTGATTTTGCCAATCCACCTCAAAATTTTGGATTATTTTATTATTCATTCGGTGACCTCAATCATTTTGTATTTACATTAACACTTCTTCGAATAGACTGGGTTGGAGTCATTCCTTTATCCCATGCTCCTTTGCCCCTGATATTGTGCTTCTTCTTGTTTTTATCTTCCTATTGCATTGTTACACTTGAATTATTCACTCTAGAACTTGATCCTACCGGCTTGTGATTATCATCGCTAGGTTAATGTCAGCAGACTTCAGTGGTGGAGTTTAGTAGATAATATGACACTTATTCCTTTTTTATGGTCTTTTTATTCTATTTGTAGAGTGACCAAAGTGGTTTCATCACAATATAATTGCATCAAGGATCTCAATATTAAGTTCATATATTTTGTTTTTTTAGATTCTTACAATATTAGGTGTTTTCCTTAAAATGAGGTGATTTTTTTCATTGATACTTTTCTAATTGTTTGATGTGGCCTCTACTAAAGTGAAGCTTTGGAAGAACTGAGACCATATTTAGAAGTTTAATGGCTTAAGATATGATATGCCACTTTAATGCGTTTGAATTAGTAATCATGGACTGATAAATAAACCATCTCTTGTATTGCTGCATTACCATGTGAATGAATGAAATAAATAGCGTCTTAATCATCAATCAATCCTGGATTTTCATGATTGCCACAGGTGAAAAATATAGTGCAGCCTGGATGTTCTCAGGAAGTTTTGAAGGCAGCTCTAAGTGCCATGGCTTCTGTATCTGACATCCTCTCTGTCTTGTCATCCTCTTCGAACTCGCCGGGGCTTCAGTGACTTCCAGGTCTAATAAACTCCTTCCCCCTGCAAAATTTATGAGTTCTTGTATGAAACATCTGCACCAATTTTCACTTCTGGAGATGCCGGATAAGAATATGATTGTCCATTCGTGTGCTCTTATGTAGAATAAAAAATCCAGACATTTTACTCTACAGCAGATAAAAACTTTGCCCTTAAGCTATTATATGATCTATTCTGAACAAGGTGATGTAAGATTTCCTGGTTTTGGAATACGTTGTAGAACCATTATATGCAACTGAAGTGATGATTATGTTGTGTTAATTTCTGTGCATGTTTTTCCAAAATTATTCACGTTAAGTTGATCTCATGAATTTATAGTGGTGTTCAATTCTCTCAGGGTTTTCCTTTTTATTTTATGCTTTTCTTTCTCAAATATTTCGAATTTCTTCTCAATCATCTTACCTCATTAAATTCTCTTTGAATATTATATTTCTTACTATCTCAACAAGAAATTTTTTTAAAATTCACCAAAATATTTATGTCGCCCACATAGAGAGGATGGATATTTCTTGATTATATTATTGTTATGTGCGGAGACTGGATGCAGAACGCTATCTGGAGACCAGCCAGAATGCACCACGTCAGCGGTACCAAGCAGTACCGAGCAAAGGGGTGATGTGGCGTATTATGGTTGGTCTTCGGACGGCATTCAGCATCCGCATAAAATAATTAGTCCTCTATGTGGGATTATGGTTACTGAACTGTGGGCTCCGAAAATTCGACCCCGGCCTCCCCTCCGCACGATTTTGCTTTTTATTTGGCGAGGGAGTTTTAACGAAATAAGTTTCGGGGTAAATTTTGGAAGGCAGATGGGTTTGTAGATAAGACACTACCCAGAGATTTCGCTCTCATTTTGTGAGGACTTTTATGATCTGAGTTCTGGTTTCCTATAGGCGCAAGTCCCTATAGTTAATTACCCCTCTCGATCACGAGGGAGAACTTTCGATTAAGGCTAGTCGTCAATCAGATACGTACAAAATACGTGTTATCTGGCATATAGTAGCAGCATAGATATGGAATTGAAAATATTTGGAAGTTTGGGAATTTAGGAAATTTTGAAAGATTTAATATTTAAAATAGAAATTTCACCATCTTTCACTTAAAGCGGATGGTGGGGGAATGGATGATAGACCCGATCAAGATCCCATGGTTCCGTCGTCTCGGGCCATTATGGTCCCTGGTCTACTTAGTCAGAGGAGGTAGTCGACCCAACCTGACAGAAGGATCCATGTCGGCAGCCATGGGTTGCTTCATCCAAGGGTACCTTGTAGACCGGGGTTGAATGTTTGTCTAAGGGGGCAAATTTGGATCCGCCTTAGCTAACAGAGGGCTTTGTGCCCTATCGATCATATCCTATTGATTCATATCTCAAGGATTTAACGTCATTAAGGAACGTATTGGCTCTGGCCATAACTGGTATCTGTGGTGCCATTTGGCGGCAAAACCACTCGGTTCAGAGGGCCCCGGGTCATAACCGTTTACCTGCAGTGCCATTTGGCGGCGAAACTGCCGGTTAGATGACACGTACCACGTCCTTACTAGCAAGAGATTGTTTGAGAATGGATCCTAGTGATATTTTCGACTAGGCATTTGGCTCTTTGTGAGCTGAAGTAAACTTTAATTTGTCCGCCCCGACAAACTGTTGCGTAGGGTGAATGGATTTTGCTTTAAGTTTTTGATGGATTTATTTCAATTTTAAATATTTTTAGGATTTTGAGATTTTTGGAATTTTCTGGGATTTTGGGTGGAGCTTTTGGGTTTTGATAGACATTTGGAACGGCATTGGAAATTATTTGGAATGGACCCCTCCGGTTGAGATTTTTGTTCAACGCGGCCATCATCGGGGTGTTCGGGGTCATTTTCATTTAAAGCTTGAACCCTGTCGACTCTGTCTGGTTGTCGACAGAGAATCGGGTTTCGTCGTCGGCTTCGTGCCTTTGTTCATGAGTTTTCTTTGTTGAAAGTCTTGAAGGCCGAATATGAATGTATTTAAACAAATACACCAGTCGCTACAACCGTGTATTCTGTTTGACGATTTGAACCCTGTCAACTCCTATTAACTCAAATAGGAGGATCGGGTTTTCGTAGGCTTGGTGCCTTTTGTTAGTGAATTCTTTTGGTTTTAGGTCTTGAAGGCCTAAAATGAGTGTATAAATATAAATACACCGGTCGCTACAACCGTGTAGTTGTTTGATAGTTCGAATCTTGTCGACTTCTATTGATCCATATAGAAGGATCGGATTCGAACTTAAATTCACTTGTTAACCCGCGCAGCATCCCTAGACGTCACGTGTGTACTAATAACACGCTCGTCGGGGCCCATGCGGGTTAAGATTGTATACCCCTTTAGTGTACCTATGTGCATACAATTTATAGTGCACGTGCAGGGGTATTTTTAAATATTTGTAGTTGTGCATATAACTATCATTTGGATGCACACAATTTTTCATTTGAGATCTTATACACGCCTTCTGTCCGCTAATACGAGTGTTGCGGATCCAGTGGCGTGGCGTTGTAGATTGTAGACGCCTTCTGTCTGCTTGCATAAGTGTTGCAGATCCGGTGGCGTGGTTATTTGGATGTCATGAGGTATTTCCTCATCTTGACATTGATTCCCCTTTCTCAATCATCGGGGATGGGTTCTTCTCGAAGTTTGTGGACATTGCTTTGAAAAAGATCTCCTTTCAAGATCTTTGGTGTGGTAGACTTGTTGTTTTTGGTCTTTGTAGATGCAGAGTTGTTTCCCTTCATGGATACAGGATCAAGAAGGTCTTGAACATCGTTGTCGTAGGTGATATCCGTATTTGTGCCCACAGTGGTTCGTTGTGCCTACAATATATCTACTGTTGTTATCCACAAGTGATTTGTACCCATTTGCAGGGACCCGTACTTGTGTCCACAGTGGTTCGTTATGCATACAACATACACACTATTGTTATCCACGAGTAGTCATTTGCAGGGGACCGGTTGTATCCACTACGAGCTCCTAGGAGTATTCGTAGGAGAGTCATTGCTCTTGCATTTCACCCACCTTTCACCAATCTCAGGTGGGTTTTGCTAATTGTACTTGTTTACAGGGGACGGTCTTTGACTGCTTGTCTCCAGTATTGCCATCTCAATCAACAGGCTATTATAGGAATTGTCGTAGGAGTTCGTTGCATTCATCTTTCGTGTGCATCGAGATTTCATCTCCTACTTGCAACTTGTTGTTAGCCTGGACGACTGTGTACTTAGATCTTGATTTGTTCATTCATCCAAAGTCCAGTTCTATGTATTCCATCGGACCCGAGTTCAAAGTTCAACTCATGCTTGAGTCTTGTGTGTTGTTCTTGAAAGTTCAAGTTCTTTATTGCTCATGACAAATTTGGATCCAACTTGAGCTCAATTCGAGTTCCCTACTCTCCACATCTTGTTCCAATTTGAGTTCAAATAGTGAGCCTGAGTGATCTTATTCAATTCATATTAGAGTTCATTTGAGTTTGAGTTTGAGTTCTATGTTCGGGTCCCCTGATGTTGCACAGTTCGAGTTCCAAGAACAAGTTCAAGCGCTTGTTCAAAGTCTTCTGGGATCTTTTGAGTTCAATTGTATGTTCGTATTGACTTGATTTTGATTTCAGTTTGATTTTATTTTATTTGGTTTTGATCTTTAGAAATCACTTAGAGTTTTAGTCCACAAGTCCACTGTTCTTCGTATAGGTCCTCTGCTCATTTAGTTCAAGTTTTGTGCATTTTTGTTCGAGTACAGGTCCTCTGTATTGCTTCCCAAGAAGGTCTTCAAATTGTTCAAGTCTTTGTACACTTCAGTGAAAATTTCGGCAATCCCGGCATATCCCCCATTTGGGGGAAAGTGGGGAGCTGGGCCTTCCCACCACGCTACTCGAGCGTGTATGGTAGGTGTCCTTAGACACCGCGGCCGTAGTAATTTTCATTCCATCACGCTACAAGAGCGTGGATGGGGCCTTCAACAGCACCCGTACTAGAACAGCAGTGACGTACCAGAACAGCAGTGACTCCCCACCACGCTACAAGAGCGTGTATAGGGCTTACCCACCTCGTCTTATGCTTCACACCGGGCTCCCTCCTACCGTGCTATAAGAGCGCGTATAGGTGGTTCTCCGGTCCACTGCAAACGTCGAAAATGGGACTTTAGGCGATTACCCACCTCGTCGTAGGCGCCGGATCGGATTTCCTCCCACCGTGCTACAAGAGCGCGTATAGGGGGTTTGTCGGTCCGCCGCAAACGACGAGAATGAGGAATCTGAGTTTTAGGAATTATACCTTGCGTAGCAGTCGTCGGCGGTGTCGAGGTCGAGGACCGTCCCCACCACGCTACAAGAGCGTGTATAGGGCTTACCCGCCTCTTCGTATGCTTCGCACCGGGCTCCCTCCTACCGTACTACAAGAGCGCGTATAGGTGGTTCTCCGGTCCGCTGCAAACGTCGAGAACGGGGTTGGAATTAGAAATTATACCTTGAAGTCCGGCGGTGGCTCGTGGATCGAGATAGGAGGAGCGACCTTCTATATTATTATTATTATTCTTTTAAATTAATTTTAATTAATTATAACTAATTACTCTTTTAAAATAAATAATTATAATTATAATAATTAATTTTAATTACAATAATTAATCATGCTTAATTTTAATTAATAATAACTAATTAAAATTAAAATAATTAACCATAATTAAAATAATTAATTAAAATTAACTTAATTAACTTTAAATAATTATTATTAAAAATAATTAAGTATAATTAAAATATTTAATTGTAATTAATTATTAATTATAATTAATCATTTTTAAAATAAATTAATTATAATTAAAAGAAATTAATTTTAATTAATAATAATAGATAATAATAATAATAATAATAATAATAATAAAAAATCTCTCCCTCCCCAATCTCTCGGTTCGGCGGATTACGGGATTTGGCCGGGCAAGTGCGTGAAGGGTAGAAAGTTACCTTCACTTCCAGCTAGCTCCCGTCGTTGCTTGCGATCATACAGGAAGGGAAAGTCGTCGAATAGCAAAGTCGAACAGCCAGAGGGAGCCGGAGAAGCAACGCGAGCTTCCTTCCTGCTTCCGATCGAAATGTCGTTCCTTCCGGTCCTACAGGAGGGAAAAGTCGATGGAGGAGCGAAGTCGAACAGCTCTGAAGGAGCAGGAGGAGCGCGCGAAAGGTAGACAGTTATCTCCACAACCGGCGAGCTCCCGTTCAGGCTTCCGATCAAAACGTCGTAACTCTTGATCTCTCAGAAAAAACGAGGAAGGAGCGAAGTCGAACCACAGCGAAGAGGATGAAGAAGTGGCTTCGGTCTCTTCTTTAACGTCGAGAGGGATCGTGTGTGAGGTGACATCGAGTCGTGCGTAGACTGTGCGGAGCACGTCGTCAAAGTGACGGGTTCGTGGCCGGACGGGTAGGTAGGATTTTGCAATTTTTTTTTTTGGCATTAGATAAAGTTCAACATGAACATAATAGATGAAAAATAAGAGAGAAATAAGAGAGAAAAAGGAGAGATAGTAAGAGTCTAAAGAGAGAAGTTATGTGATCTCATTATTGCTATAAAAATGGACAAATGTAGGGATTTGAATTGATGATCAAAACCTATTCTTTGGCCTCTGAGCTAGAGTAAGCATCAAAGTGGCATACATTTTGAATTAGCAGGGCTACATTAAGGGGTTTTCATCATCACATCTTACAACTAATAATAATTTATGTATTTTTTAAAAATTAAATTTATCATATAAATCTGAACTATTTATAAAATTAATACTCTTATACCTAAAATTTTTAAATAATCACCCAAATATCAAAATTCACTATAAAACACTAATCATATTTCACTTTTGCAAAATTCTAATAATTTAATGGTGACATGCACAAATATGTGAATTTGATTGTTCAAAAAAATCATGGATGTTAATTTTATAAATGTGCATATTTTAGGTGTTATTTATGTGGTGTCCCAATTTATAATATATATATCTTTAAACAGGATTTGCATATTTAACACTTAAAACTATAACAAATACATTTGTAATTTTCAATCTTCATATTTATTTGAACCCTTCCCTCAAAATCTTGACCCTCGATGATTGAAAAGAGTCCGGAAAATTGCAAGGAGATCTTGATGAGACTAACAGTTAGGGCTGCAAATAAACTGAGCGTCCGACAAGCTATTGTGGCTCGGCTCAATAAGAACTCGTTCATATTTGTTTGATAAGGTAAACAAATAACCTTAAACACTTTTAATAAATATTCAATAGTTTAATAAACGTGCTTGAACAGCTTGACGTTCGGTTTGTTTATGATCACGAACAATATCATTTAATGCTCGCGAACAAACTCATTAAAAAGCTCAATTAACAAGCTCTAATATTATTAAATTAATTTTTACTAAGTTAAATTTTTAATGATTTAATTTTAATTTCTCAAATCTATCGTCCTTTGTTCGCTCCCGTTTAGGCGGGCATCACAACATAAAAAAAAATAAAAATAAAAAATAAAAAAGACAATTTTAAATATATATTTGCTCTCTTTGTCACTCCTCTCCTGAAAGCATTTAGCATCTCTTCTTTGACAGTGACTATTGTTTCTCTATCATTTCTAGCCTAATTCCTAATTACAATAGTTACCTACTTAAGCCAAATTTATTTCAAGTTCTGGATAAGATAGATGCTATGGTTGGTTGTTTGCAAGAGATTAAAAACCTATATCTTCTCACTTTTTGCTGTTCGGTTTATCATTTATGGCGTGGGCATAATGAAAGAAAATTTGGTGGATCTTTTTGCAGTATTTCTACTGTTATTTTGAAGATAAAAAAGGCCGTTAAGCTCAAAATTTCTAACTGGAAAACAGGGATTCTCTTGCTGGTTTGGTTTAATGCTTAAGGCAGCTATTTTGCTTTCTGATTTTACTTTCCTGATAATTTTCTTGGCATATGGGCTGCTTCCTTTTGTTGCCTTTAGACTGATTTTCAGGGGCGCAATCAATCCTAATTTTCAGGGGGATAAACTTATAAGGCATATATGTCGGAGGTCCAAGGAAGCAGCACCCCCTGGCGGGATTTGACCTAAGTCATATTTGTTGGGGGGCAATTATCTAAAGACCATAGTATTTTAAATTTTTTAAGGGGGGGCATTTGCCTAAAACCCTTATAATAAAGACTAAAAAATGAATGAAGATGAATAAATTACCTAAAAAAGTATATAAACAATTTTTTTTTAATTTTTTGAGCAGGGGCAATTGCCCCCCTGACCTCAATGGGGTTCCGCCCCTGCTGATTTTATGATGCTTTTGGTGAATTCTAGTATAGTCTGGTGAGAGTTTTGGCAGCTATGGACGATGATGATTATCCCTTTAAGTACAAACTTCTACTCCTTGGATGTTCTTTATGGCAACCAGGAGAGTCTTACGTATCTCTACAATGCTGATGCTTATGAATAATCTATAACTAAGTCCTGGATAGGGTTTATCCCCTCTTTTTGGTTTCTTATTGTCCCTCTTATTATCTATATTGATATTGTTCATCTTGATTCTTTTTTGGTGTCACCTATTATTTTATTGGTGATTTTTTTTGCGGCATAGCTCTTTTTTTTTGTGGTTGCTCCTATATTGTCAATATTTGACACAACCCAAAAATCAGATCCAAATATGAACTGAAAATTTTAGGTTTGGGTCAGCCTGAATCCGAACCGGGTCGGATTTGGGTTAGGGATTTCGAGCCGTTTGTAAAACCAGGTTGGGTTTGGGTTGACCCGGAAACTCGAAGTCAACTTGTTTTTAATTGATTTATGAGGTTTTTAAAAGATCATTATGAAATAAGTAAATGCTATTTCCAAAAAATAATAAATTATGTTACCCAAACTGAATTAAGCTTGAGTTATTTTAAATTGATTGAAATAAATTTAAAAAAAAAATAGTAAAACATACCCAAAGTAGGCCGAGTTCGGATCGGTTTGAACAGTATCAGATCAATTTTGAGTTGAATTCGAACCTGACCCAAGACCCAATTTTAAGAGCCCTACTTTTATAGCTTCTCTTTTTATTTTTAGATTAATGAATTGGGCTTAGCTCTTAATTCCCCATACATTAGCATTACAGCCCCACAACCCTCCCCGCTCCAGCTACCTAAAACCCCAGGCAGCCGCTCTTTAAACCCTAGCACAGCTTGGCTCTAAAAAAAACCTTCTTTTTTCCTTAATCAGCTTCACCGAAACACTACAGACCTACCTGTTGGGCAAAATGGCCTTTTCCATTTCTCGTCCACTCCTTCGCAGAGAAGCTCGCCTCCAGCTGTCCTTAGGTCTCTGTGCTCGGCACCGTCCTGTTCTTTCCTGCTCTTCTGTGGCCCCTTCGTCACCTTTTTCTTCTCTTGTCCGGAGTGCACTGACGCAGAACCTCAAGCAATCTTCGTCATTTCTATCTGTTCGATTCGCCTCTTCTAAGCTGGGAGCGGATGAAAACCTCCTGAAAGTTCTCCGGTCTGAGATCGAATGCATCCAGGAATTTAAAGATCCCCGGGTATGATCACATTCAACCCATTTTTCCTTGGTTGCTTGCAGTCTTAGTATTTTACTAGGATCACAGCGCAACAATGGTACTTCAGAGTATGTTTGAAACCTAGGGCTTTTTTGGGATTAATTTGTTATTTATTAAGAAAACAGTGAAAAAACAGAAAATATGTTAGTCTGTTTATTTTTGCTTTTCCTCGAAAACAAATCAGTTAAGTTTTTTTAAAAAATTCAGAATAAGTTTCAGGTGTTTTTTTCTTTTCCCGTAAAACACAACCCGCCCTTCCGAAGCTCCTCCGCCGCAGCTAACCCGCGGCTGCATTTCTAGTTTAGGAATAAGGAGCCAAACTAATGGCATCAAAGACTCCCAATCCAACCCAATTTCCACCTCCGACCCATCCTCCACTATACAACTATGGCTGGAGCCATGAATTTGTTTTAGTGGGGGCACAATTTAATTATTTTAAAAATACATAATTTTTTTAACTTTTTATCATTATCATTAGAATAATAGTACTCATTATGGGAAATTCATCTACTTCAGGTATTATTTTAAAAGTTTATATTTAACCAAATGTGTTTATAAATGATTTTAAGACACGAACATCATCTTAGTTTGTCTATTTAAAATTTTTATTTGGAACTTCTTTTTTTTCTGGAAGTAAAACAACCAAATTATATAGTAGATGCGGCAACAAGCGAGAACGAGCGAGAGGCCTATGGCAACGATATTCCCAGATTGTTGTTCTCCTTGAGAGGAGCTTTTAAATATGACTTGTGAACAGGTGAAATATAAGGGGGCATTAATTTGGGGAAAGTTTTATATTTTCTTAATTTTCACGACCAAATGAGAGCATACTAATAATGAAAATGGAGGTCACCTGTGTCCCTCATCCACAACCAGTATAGCATCCCCTTGTTTGTTGGCAATCATATTGTTGTTATGGCCTACAAAGAAGATCGTTTTAGCATCTCATCGTTCATGAAGGACATGGTAACTTGATCTATGGCATATGCTTGATTGTCAAGCTATTTAGGTTCATTCTTGTCCAACAAATTTGATTGTTCTCAAATTTGACCTTTTGTTGTTCATGTCGAGGTTAATTAATTTGAGCATTGATTTAGTATGGGGGTGATATAAAGTCGAGTTCAAGTGAGTCAATCTCAAGTAAAAAATTGAGTATTTTGATTTTGAGTGGAGTCCTTTGCGAGCAAAGTTGAAAATGATTATTTCAACTCAATTTTCAAGTTAATTTGATCAAATTCTCTTAATGAAAATAATTATTTTTCCTTAAATTTTGGCTTCATCACTAAATAAGGGATGAAGGTACTTGTTATTAATTTTCAGTTTGGATTTTTTGGTCGAAAAATCATGTTAGTTTATGTGATGGAAGCTTAGCAACGATCATTATGTAGTTTGCACTCATTAAGATTTTTTCAACCCTTGAGAGGTTTCAAAGAATGACATAGGCTCCTCTGTGAGAATGAAGTAGTGACACATCATTAAAGGACGACATATAGAAGCATTAATCATATTCTCTAGTTGAGGATGCAATATCTAGAATATCATATTGAGTAAAAACTACTAGCGATGATAGATAAGATAAACCTTGGTGATTTCTTATCACTCATTTTGCGACAAAAAGGTGGATTTAGTTCTTGTCATTCCTATAAGCTCTTATTCACAACTAAATTTCGAGCCAATTTTATTTTGCCGAGAAATTTCCATCGTAATTTTTTAATCCTAACTTAGGGCTTTCGTTCGACGACCTTCTTTAGCAATTTCTTGATGTTGGGGAGTCTCAATGTGGATGTGTTCAAAGAGTAGTATATTTGTGGTGGTTTCCCTTCAGAGAGTTGAAACAATTTGATTTGGTGCCTATAAATCAAGTTCAACAAGGATTGATTAAAATATTTAGAATTCCAGTTGTCGTGTCCAAATCTACCCAAGATTATGCACAACTTGAAAAGTAATGAAAGTTTTTATGTCCTTAACCTTGTACAATGAAAGGAATGAAAGTGTTCTTAAGATCTATGTAAGCTATCTGAGGAATGCCTTTTATATCAGGAGGTCATTATTGAACTGTATGATTTTGGTTGAATCATTGGAAACTGCATTCACAGATTGAATTTTGTTAGAACATCCTCAGAATATTTTTGTCTTCATTATATTATTATGGAGTAATGTAATTGAAGTATCATGTATCTTGATATTCTTGAAACAATGAAGCTGATATTTTCTTGTGTAAAATCATATCAATTGACCCCCCCCCCCCCACCTTTGATTGGGGTTCAAGAGCTTGGAAGTGCCATATATATATATATATATATATATATATATATATATATATATATATATATATATATATATATATATGAAATTCTAGTGATTCCTTCTATTTTTTTTCGAGTATTGTCAACCTCTAGGGCCACATCACTACTAGTATCACATGTTAAATATTGCACATTCTTAGGATGCAATCTTGTGGCTTAAAGAAGTAAGAAACAAAATGTGGTTGCAATATCAACACAAAAGTTGAATTTAGATGCATAGCACTAAGAATTTGTAAATTTCTTTGACTTAAAAATTATCCTAGAAGATTTACTAATTGAATGAAAAGATTTGATGAGGCATTATTATGATAACAAGTCAACCATCAATATTATATAATCTCGTGTGACATGATTATAATAAGTTTGTAGAGTTGGCACATTTTATGAAAGAAAAGTTGGACAATGACCAAATTTGTATTGTTTTTATCTACAACAACTTGCACATGTTTTTACCAAAGGTTTCTTATGAACAATCTTTAAGAAATTATCAGGCAAACTTAGTGTAACAGTCCAAACGCTTAACTATCGAGATATTATCCGCATTGGCCTAAGAGCTTCAAAGTTTTGTCATATTGGTATAACTTCCCACAAGGTCACCTATCCCAGGATTTCTTCGTGATAAGCACAATTAACTGTGGAGTTTCTTTATTAAATTTCAACCATTGCACCGAAAGGCGCCTCAATATTTAAGAGTTTAGCTTCTTTTTGCCTAAGCGGTTCACAACCTCTCACTTATGTAACTAACGTCCTCGCTAGTATCTTTATCCCATAATCATTCACCAAGTAGATAGGATTCTAGAGGTGGCCTTTACAAGTTCAAATGGTGACTCATGCCACGTAGCACTTTGTCCAATATAGAGTTCAAGAGGTGGCTCTCACGACATAGCACTTTTTTGTATGATACATAGTTCTCATCTTCCGGCTGGTGTATTGCTCTAATATCATTTTATAACAGCTCCAACTTTTTACTATCGAGATATTGTCTGCTTAAAGGCATCACGGTTTTGTCATGTTGGTGTAACTTTCTAGAAGGTAACTCTTCCTAGGATTTCTTCGGGATGAACATGCTTAACTGTGAAATTTCTTAATAAAATGTCAACCATTATGTCAAGTCACAATGTTTAAAAGTTTAGTTTCTTTTTACTTATGGGTTTCACTCTTAAATGGATGACATCCATTCATTCACTTAAGATGGGTGTGAAATGCCTTCAGTTGGGACTTACACTCACCAAGACTTTCGCTTTTTATCCTTCCTCTTCCATTGTCATTTCATTGATTTGTGGGGCCCCTATTACCTACTCATCAATCTGTAAACTATTATAATTATTTTGTAGTTATTATTTTTTAATTTTATATGATTCCTATTAGAAGCTTGTGTAGAATTGTATTCAATTTATAATAGAAATCAAACATGATTTATTATTATAATATTTTCTCATTAGCATTAATATTCTATTTTACTATAATTTCATTTATTATTTGCTTCTCTTGTCTTTAGATATGTTTATACTAGAATGGCAATTCAAGAAAGATATAATCATTTGTAATTATTTCTCCCATCTATATTATTAATGATTGTTCACTTGACTTTATTAGAGATATCGGGTTGACGTACTTTGGAACTTAAAAATTGCATAAAAGCATGGAGCAGTATTGGCATACGGATTTGTTGATGGGATCTTTCACCTACAAAAGTATTTCTGTAGTTCAATCCCATTTGCTCCTAATTTGAGGTTATATTACTCTGAACATAATGCTATCAGTCCTGACAGAAAGTAAGAGATTACCCTAAACCCTAAAGAAAACCATAAACCCTAAATAACATAAAAAGATAAATGACTAGAAACTTGCAAATGACATCCGACCAAATTTATAATATATTTATTTCTACTCCTTGTCTAGGCACCTCCTTGCCTGTGGATTTGGATTAATCACTCGATCTATGAGGATGTCATTCCATCTCAAGAGATGTTTGCTTATTATTGATTATCACAATACTAAACATTAAACTCTAATGACAATAGGAGCTTGCAATTTTTCATTTTTTTTTTTTCATTTTATTCCTCCATTTTTTTTCTATTTATCCCTGAAATTACTTGAACTCATGCGGTTGTTATCTCTCACCCTCTTCCTCTTTTTTCTCTCAAGAGTAGTACGGAAGAAATCATTCCATTAAGCAAATAAAGACCATGGATTTTTTTAATTCCCAGCTAATTGATTCTAGGATTGTAACCTTCCTGGATATGCCAACACTACTAAATCCATTGCATTTTATGCCTATTTTTTCCCCTCATGAATTTTCTTGCCTATAATAACAGTTTGCACTCTTTCACTATTGGAATTTTCTATTTGCAGGAGCTTGATGTACCTGAAGGATTTCCTTTTGAAATCCTTGATAATCCTGGTGACAACACAATTACTCTCAAGAGAGACTTTGCTGGTGAGAACATCCAAATCTTAGTATATATGAATCCGGATGTCGAGGAAGATGAAGAAGAAGATGATACTGATCAGGAAAATGCATCCAAGCCAAGCTTTTCTTTGCATGTAACAATTGACAAAGGAGAAGAAGTCCCTATCTTGGAATTTGCTTGCAATCTCAATTCTGAAGAGCTTGAAATAGAAAACATGGCAAGGAAAAATCCCGATGATTCTGATTGTCAGGGAACTTATGAAGGTCCTGAATTTTCGTGAGTTCTCTCATCCTGAATTCTATCAAATTATCCATTCTGAATTCAAAAAATTATCTTTTCATTTTGCAGTCAAAGTCTTTTCTTGCAATTTGTTCTCCTTTAAAAAAGAAAATATTGACTTCCTCTCTCCCTCCATTGATTGTTTCAGAGATTTGGACGAAAGCTTACAGAAAGCTCTCCACCATTATCTCAAAGTGAGGGGAATCAGAGATTCTCTCCACGGTTTCTTGTCTGAATATATGATGAAGAAGGATGAAAGAGAGTATCAAACATGGTTGAAGAACATAGAAGAATTTGTTCGCAAATAAATTCCATTTTTGATGGATATAGAAGGAATATTTTTGTCCTGCATTTCATTGAGTTCTGCAGAAATGAAATAGGCCTCATTTTTTTTTAAATTAATTGATCTATGATGATGAGTTGGTAGCTTGAAAATGCGTGTAATTGTCATTTAGAACGTATTGGTAAATTTAATTTTGCGCATTACTGAATAAAATTACATCTATACCGACTGAAATTTGTTGAGGATATGGTGTGCTAATTTTTTTTTCATCATGGGACATTTATATATTACATATATGCCCTTTATAAGAAACATCTGCCCATAGTTGTTTTAATCATAATAATAAGTAATATTTTAATGGAGGGTTTTTAAAATCTATAATGCTTTGATATAGATATGATATTCTTGATAAAATTTTGAAATTTATTATTATTATTTTATTTAATTCATAATATGTATTGTTTATTTATTTATTTATTTTAATTAAATATGCCAATGAATGTTGGTTATTGCCACACGTGTGCCATATCTTTTATTTTGAGGATATTAAATATTTTGATATTACAAAATTACCCCAAAAGAATCAAAAGGAATGTGGTTCATTTAATATGGACAAGATTTGGATTTTAGGAATTCCTTGCGTGCAATTTATGTGGTTCATATTTTTTATGTGTAATTTAGGATTTGTTTTGCTGCTTTACTTTTTGGATGATAATCATAATTTTGTTGGGTTATTAGTTTTTTAGCTGTTTTATTATTATTATTATTATTATTGTTGCATCCTAGAATATTTGCGGCGGTAGAGAAATATATGGTTTAACGTCTTAGCATTGTACGAAGATCCAACACACAAGAAGATAAGAGAGGGGGTGAAACATTCATAAGAGACACCAGAGTTTTTACGTGGAAAACCCCTGAAAAGGGGGAAAAACCACGGGGCCTGACCCAGTTTGAATGAATCCACTAGTATTTGCAGTCGATTACAAATGAGGCCCTTCCTTTGGAGAAGACATTGTATTGATGTAGCAAATATACATCATATAGATTGCATTACATGGTAGGAGTTACATATACATGTTTGTTTGGTTGGAAGGACCGTAGTCGGCAGGAGACCGGGGTCAGAAAGATCGTTGCCTGTTGATGGAGGCTGGAAGGACCATAGTAGGCGACGGAGGTTGAAAGGACCGTGGTCGACAGGAGACCGGGGTTAGAAAGACCGTTGTCTGTTGATGGAAGTCTGACGGACCACATGTAATATCAGTTTTTGCTCCAGGTTCGTCCGGGACGAAGTTGGATCGTCCGGGACGATCGGTACAGGTTGTGCAGAAAATCTTGTTTGGCTGATTGGTTCGTCTGGACGAAGTGTGGATCGTCTGGACGAAAATTCTCCCGTGAACCTATCGCCAGGGACGATACGTGATTTTCGTCTGGACGGAATTCTTCTCTTCATGGATCGTCCGGTACGAAGCTCGATCGTCCAGGACGATCAGTCTGGATATATATAGAAATGAGATATTTTGAAGAGAGAGAAAAAGCTGAGGAGAGAGAAAAACGAAGGAAAAAGTGGAAAAGCGGATTTTCGGGCGACGCCGAGCTGTTTTCGTCCGAGGAGACTGTTGAGGAAATTGCTGTGCTCGAGGTAAGGCACATTCCGCCTTTCTAAATTTTCAGAACCGTCGTGTTTGGCGGTATTTTCTGTCCGGATTTTGTTTCCGTTAGCGATTTTCGTCCGTATCTTTTGAACGGTTCAGTTTTTACCGCGTAACTTTTTGTATATCGTTGCCGTGCCGAGTGTGCACATTTTGGTTATTTTCTGAAGATTTTCGTCCGGGTATTTTTGATTCGACTGTGTTTTTAGTCGACCGGATTTTTCTGTGAAATTGGAATTTATCTGTGCAGTAGAATAAATGTTCTGAAATATTGATATCTGTATTCTGTGCGAATTCGGTAAATTTTCTTTGCAGGAATTTTTGTGTAAATTCCGTATACTGCCGTTGTGCTGCCCGATTTTGGTGTAATTTCTGAATTGTCCGGATTTCTTCTGAAATGAAATGCTATGTGTATAAGCTATAAAAAGGGAGTTATAAGGGGCCTGAATCCTATGAGATTCAGTTAGTGAAACGGGAAATCTGCAATGAGATCAAATCTGATATCTGTTCTGTTCCGGATCCGATGAATTCTGTTTTGGTGCTATAAGCACATCTGTTTTGGTGCCGTGAGCACAAAGGGAGACATAAGGGGCCTGAATCCCATGAGATTCAGTCAGTGTCTGGGAAGGGAGGCATAAGGGGCCGGAATCCGTAGAGATTCCGTCAGTGTCAGGGCATTTAGCTATATGTATCTGTACTACTTTCTGTATCTGTTCTGTTCTGTACGAAATTGTGATTATGACATGATATAATGTGATCCGTACGATTCTGATTTCTGATTCTGACTCTGTTGATTTGTTCTGTTCTGATACGATCTGTACGACTCTGATGTGATTTGATATCTGTCCGTAAGTTTTGATTTCCGATTCTGTTCCGACTTCTGATCTGATTTCTGTCTGATAAGTTGGGTTTTGTTTTCTGAGGATTTAGATTGGTGGTTTGTTGCTTTGCTGAGCTGTTGAGCTCACCCTTGCTTTCTGGTGGTTTTCAGGTTCTGGGAAGGGCAAGGAAGTTCAGGACTAGGTTTCAGAGTCCGATCAGATTAGGTACTTTTGTACTTTTGATTTTTGTACAGTCATGGCTTTCCTGTTCTGTCTTTCTTTCTGTTGAAAGCCATGTACTGTTCTGTAGATGATTATTTTGAGGAAATGAAAGATAGATGTTTTGTTCCGCTGCATTTGATGTTTTTAGTAGCTCTGTTGTTCTGTGTGCTTCTGTTGAGTTAAGAATTTGGAAGATCAGTTCAGTAACCTAATCCAAAGCCAGATCCTGGTTAGCTATTTTCCCCCGTCGCGATCCGGCGCGGGCGGGATCCGTCTCGTCTCGGGTCGGGTCGTGACAAGCTTTTTGGTATCAGAGCACTGGTTTTGGAAACAGGTTGGATTGTAAAACAGAGCTCTAGGAAGTGATCAGTGAGTCTGTCTGGGAGGTAGTTTTGGGTCGTTTGGCTTTTTATTGTGTTATTTTGTGTTGTTTTGTGATAGTTTTCCGGATTTTCTGGATTTTTCTGTATGGATCAGCCAGACCCAGACATGACAGACGGTCAGAGTGACGATCAGGCAGCACCAGTGGGGAGTACAGCCCCAGTGGTCGTGCTGATACGCTTTCACAGTTTGCTTCACTTGTTGCTCAGATGATGAGCGAGACTCAGAGCAGAGCTTCGACTGTTAGATCTGAGGACATTGATCGACATTTGCAGTTATTTCTGAGGTTGAAACCTCCGAGGTTTGAGGGCGCTGTTGAGCCCAGAGCAGCCGAGGAGTGGCTGAGGAGATTGGAGAAGACTTTTGACGGGATGCAGTGTCCTGCAGACAGGAAAGTTCCGTTAGCTGTTTTTCTGTTGGACGGAGAGGCTGAGCACTGGTGGGATGGCCAGCAAGCAGCCAGATTTCAAGGCAGATTGAACTCCTTGATCACTTGGGAGGAGTTCACTGAAGTATTTCGGGACTGGTTTGTTCCCCCTTCTGCACGACAGCAGATGCAGGAGAGTTTTCTGAGACTTGTTCAGGGGAGCAAGACGGTGATGCAGTACGAGGCTGAGTTTACTGCATTAGCCAGGTACGCTCCGCAGCTGGTTAGCACGTCTGCTGAGAGGTGCTACAGATTTCTGAGAGGCTTACGAGACACTTTGAGGCAGCCTCTGATACCGTTCCGGATTACTGATTTCTCTGAGCTTGTGGAGCGAGCTCGTCTGATTGAGAATGATATGACGGCTACTCAGCAGCGGTGGACTGCGAGTAGGAAGAGGTTTGGAGGAGATACTTCTGGCAGTGGTTCCTCTGGGAAGAGGAGATTTGTTCCTGGATCTGGATCTGGAGATTCCAGGAAGAGCGGAGGATCGTCTGGTACTGCTACCAGTACGACTAGTTCTGGATCAGTCAGTACGGCACCTGTGTGCCAGAGTTGTGGACGACGACACCATGGCCAGTGCTACAGGATAGCTGGTCTTTGTTTCAGATGTGGTCAGCCGGGACATAGGATTGCAGAATGTCCGCAGATGGGATTTGATCAGCGTTCTGAGCAGCGATCTGAGGGCTTTGTCAGACCTGTTGGTTCAGCAGCAGGAAGACCGAGGACTGTTCCTCCACGCCCTGAGGGATTTGCTGGTAGAGGTGGTGGTTCTAGTTCTGCACCACGGAGACCGCCTACGATTCAGAGGGAGCAGAGTAGTTCTGTTGCTTCAGCTCCTGTTCCAGTTCAGCCACGAGTTTACAGTCTGAGTCAGCAGGAGGCTCGAGATGCTCCCGATGTTGTGACAGGTACGGTTTACATTTCTGATCAGCCCTGTCGTGTTTTGTTTGACTCTGGAGCGAGTCATTCTTTTCTGTCCGAGCACTGTTTTGAGGCTTTACGTTTGGATTCTCTTTTACTTCCGGTTTCTTTATCTGTGATTTTACCGGCTGGGAATCCTTTGATTGCTCGACAGTTTTGTTTGTGTGAAATCGAGATTTCTGGCAAGAAGTGGAAGTCTAGTTTGATTCGATTGCCGATTTCTTCGTATGATGTGATTCTGGGCATGGATTGGCTGAGTCAGTATGAAGCCCAGATAGACTGTCTGAAGAAGCAAGTGAGTTTGCTTGTGGCTGGAGAGAGAGTTGTATTTCAGGGATTACGAGGTGTTCTCTCCAGTCTGGTTTCTGCGTTGGAGGTGAGCAGGATGTGGAAGAAAGGATGTCCGTTATTTTTGGCTTCGGTGCGGGATCTGAACCTGGAGGTTGGTTCTGTTTTTGAGATCCCTGTGGTACGGGAGTTTGCTGATGTTTTTCCTGAGGAGTTGGTTGGTTTACCTCCGGATAGAGATGTGGAGTTCTCTATCGATGTTTTTCCGGGTACAGCTCCGATATCGAAAGCTCCGTACAGGATGGCACCGAAAGAACTTTCTGAGTTGAAAGTTCAGCTTCAGGAGTTGGTTGACAGAGGTTTTGTACGTCCTAGTGTTTCGCCCTGGGGAGCACCTGTATTATTTGTGAAGAAGAAGGACGGTACACTCCGTATGTGTATTGATTACAGAGATTTGAACAAGGTCACGATCAAGAACAAGTATCCTTTGCCTCGGATTGACGACTTGTTTGATCAACTTTCCGGATCTTCGGTATTTTCGAAGATTGATTTGCGATCCGGATACTATCAGGTGAAGGTGAAGGAAGCTGATGTGGTGAAGACTGCTTTTAGTACTCGGTACGGGCACTACGAGTTTTTGGTTATGCCTTTTGGGGTAACCAATGCGCCTGCGATTTTCATGGATCTAATGAACCGTGTATTCAGGGAGTATTTGGATCAGTTTGTGATCGTCTTCATTGACGATATTCTGGTATATTCTGCATCTGAGGATGATCATGCCAGACATTTGGGGATTGTGTTGGAGACTTTGAGGAGGCATCAGCTGTATGCCAAGTTCTCCAAGTGTGAATTCTGGCTGAAGAGCATTTCATTTCTGGGGCATGTGATTAGCGGAGAAGGCATTTCTGTAGATCCCCAGAAGATTCAGGCTGTTGCTGATTGGCCAAGGCCGACTACGGTATTTGAGGTACGTAGTTTCTTGGGCATGGCCGGGTATTATAGGAAGTTTGTGAAAGGATTTTCACAGATTTCGACTCCTCTGACGAGACTGACTCAGAAGTCAGTACCTTTTGTTTGGACACCGGAGTGTGAAGCTAGTTTTCAGAGATTGAAGGAGTGTCTGACTTCAGCTCCGATACTAGCACTTCCGTCAGGTACTGAAGGTTTCCAGGTGTTCAGTGATGCTTCATTGAAAGGATTGGGTTGTGTTCTGATGCAGCATGGTCAGGTAATTGCTTATGCTTCGAGACAGTTGAAACCACATGAGAAGAATTACCCGACGCATGATCTGGAGTTAGCTGCAGTTGTTTTTGCTTTGAAGATTTGGCGTCATTACCTGTATGGCGTCAGATGTGAGATCTTTACTGATCATAAGAGCCTGAAGTATATTTTTACTCAGAAGGATCTGAATCTGAGACAGAGGAGGTGGCTCGAGTTGATCAAGGACTACGATTTGACTATTCAGTATCAGCCTGGGAAGGCGAATGTGGTAGCGGACGCTCTGAGCAGGAAGTCTTCTGGATTCTCAGGTATTCAGCTTACCTGTGATGACTTTCTGATTCGTGATTTGGAGAGATTGCAGTTGGAGATGGTTTCCTCCAATGATTTGAAGTTGGCTCAGATGAGTATTCAGTCTTCTTTGGAAGCACGGATTCAAGAAGCCCAGGAGTCAGATTCGGACTATTCGAAGTTGATTGCACAGATCGGATCTGGTAAGACTCCTGAACTTCGAATTTCTGATTCTGGTACTATTTTCTGTAAGAATAGGTTGTGGGTACCGGTGTTTGGAAACTTGAGGCAGGAGATTCTGTGTGAATCTCATCATTCAGGCTACACTGTTCATCCAGGCAGTGGTAAGATGTATGCTGACATGAAGCTTTTGTTTTGGTGGCCTGGGATGAAGAAAGATGTAGCAGAATTTGTGTCGAGATGCGAAGCCTGTCAGTTGGTGAAGGCAGAGCATCAGCGACCAGGTGGACTGTTGCAGTCGTTGCCTATCCCTGAGTGGAAATGGGAGGAGGTAACGATGGATTTTGCGATGGGTTTTCCTCGATCTAGACAAGGACATGATGCCATTTGGGTGGTTGTAGATCGATTGACGAAGTCAGCCCATTTTCTTCCGATCAGACAGACGGATTCAGTTGATCGCTTGGCACAGATTTATGTGAAGGAAATAGTCAGATTGCACGGTGTGCCTCGTGTGATCGTATCTGATCGAGATGGACGCTTTACTTCCAGACTTTGGAAAGGCATTCAGCAAGGCTTGGGTACGAAACTGCATTTCAGTACAGCCTTTCATCCTCAGACCGACGGACAGTCTGAGAGGACGATTCAGGTACTGGAAGATCTGTTGAGACTTTGTGTTCTGGACTTTAGCGGAAGTTGGGAGGATCATATTCCGCTGATTGAGTTTGCCTATAACAACAGTTTTCAGTCCAGTATCGGTATGGCACCGTACGAGGCTTTGTATGGCAGGAAGTGTCGTACTCCTTTGACTCTGACGGAGGTCGGAGATAGACAGGCTTTGGGGCCACTTTTGCTGATGAAACTGCTCAGAAGATCAATTTGATAAGAGAAAGATTGAAAGCCGCTCAAGATCGTCAGCAGAAGTATTACAATCAGAAGCACAGATTTGTTGAATTTCAGGTCGGTGACTTTGTGTATGTCAAAGTCAGCCCGATGAAAGGTGTGAGCAGATTTGGTCAGGTGAGCAAGCTTAGTCCAAGGTATGTTGGACCATTTGAGATTTCGGAAAGAATTGGAAAAATTGCTTACAAGTTATTGCTTTCTGATTCTATGCCTGATGTGCATAATGTGTTTCACGTATCCACTCTGAGGAAGTGGGTTTCAGACTCTGGGAAGAAGTTGTCAGCTGATGAGGTTGAGATTCAGGAGAATCTGGCGTACAAGGAAGAGCCAGAGCTTATTTTGGCGTACGACGTCCGAAAGTTAAGAAATAAAGAGATTCCGATGGTTAAAGTCCAGTGGAAGCACCGAACTGCACGGGAAGCCACTTGGGAGAAGGAGTCTGACATGAGACGGTTGTACCCGTACTTGTTTTGATTGAGCTTAGACTGGATAATGTCGAGGACGACATTTTTTTTAAGTTGGGGAGATTGTAATATCAGTTTTTGCTCCAGGTTCGTCCGGGACGAAGTTGGATCGTCCGGGACGATCGGTACAGGTTGTGCAGAAAATCTTGTTTGGCTGATTGGTTCGTCTGGACGAAGTGTGGATCGTCTGGACGAAAATTCTCCCGTGAACCTATCGCCAGGGACGATACGTGATTTTCGTCTGGACGGAATTCTTCTCTTCATGGATCGTCCGGTACGAAGCTCGATCGTCCAGGACGATCAGTCTGGATATATATAGAAATGAGATATTTTGAAGAGAGAGAAAAAGCTGAGGAGAGAGAAAAACGAAGGAAAAAGTGGAAAAGCGGATTTTCGGGCGACGCCGAGCTGTTTTCGTCCGAGGAGACTGTTGAGGAAATTGCTGTGCTCGAGGTAAGGCACATTCCGCCTTTCTAAATTTTCAGAACCGTCGTGTTTGGCGGTATTTTCTGTCCGGATTTTGTTTCCGTTAGCGATTTTCGTCCGTATCTTTTGAACGGTTCAGTTTTTACCGCGTAACTTTTTGTATATCGTTGCCGTGCCGAGTGTGCACATTTTGGTTATTTTCTGAAGATTTTCGTCCGGTATTTTTGATTCGACTGTGTTTTTAGTCGACCGGATTTTTCTGTGAAATTGGAATTTATCTGTGCAGTAGAATAAATGTTCTGAAATATTGATATCTGTATTCTGTGCGAATTCGGTAAATTTTCTTTGCAGGAATTTTTGTGTAAATTCCGTATACTGCCGTTGTGCTGCCCGATTTTGGTGTAATTTCTGAATTGTCCGGATTTCTTCTGAAATGAAATGCTATGTGTATAAGCTATAAAAAGGGAGTTATAAGGGGCCTGAATCCTATGAGATTCAGTTAGTGAAACGGGAAATCTGCAATGAGATCAAATCTGATATCTGTTCTGTTCCGGATCCGATGAATTCTGTTTTGGTGCTATAAGCACATCTGTTTTGGTGCCGTGAGCACAAAGGGAGACATAAGGGGCCTGAATCCCATGAGATTCAGTCAGTGTCTGGGAAGGGAGGCATAAGGGGCCGGAATCCGTAGAGATTCCGTCAGTGTCAGGGCATTTAGCTATATGTATCTGTACTACTTTCTGTATCTGTTCTGTTCTGTACGAAATTGTGATTATGACATGATATAATGTGATCCGTACGATTCTGATTTCTGATTCTGACTCTGTTGATTTGTTCTGTTCTGATACGATCTGTACGACTCTGATGTGATTTGATATCTGTCCGTAAGTTTTGATTTCCGATTCTGTTCCGACTTCTGATCTGATTTCTGTCTGATAAGTTGGGTTTTGTTTTCTGAGGATTTAGATTGGTGGTTTGTTGCTTTGCTGAGCTGTTGAGCTCACCCTTGCTTTCTGGTGGTTTTCAGGTTCTGGGAAGGGCAAGGAAGTTCAGGACTAGGTTTCAGAGTCCGATCAGATTAGGTACTTTTGTACTTTTGATTTTTGTACAGTCATGGCTTTCCTGTTCTGTCTTTCTTTCTGTTGAAAGCCATGTACTGTTCTGTAGATGATTATTTTGAGGAAATGAAAGATAGATGTTTTGTTCCGCTGCATTTGATGTTTTTAGTAGCTCTGTTGTTCTGTGTGCTTCTGTTGAGTTAAGAATTTGGAAGATCAGTTCAGTAACCTAATCCAAAGCCAGATCCTGGTTAGCTATTTCCCCCGTCGCGATCCGGCGCGGGCGGGATCCGTCTCGTCTCGGGTCGGGTCGTGACACCACAGTAGGCGACGGAGGTCGAAAGGATCGTAGTCGGCAGGAGACCGGGGTCAAAAAGACCGTTGTTTGTTGATAGAGGTCGGAAGGACCATAGTAGGCGATAGAGGTCGGGACGACCATAGTCGGCAGGAGACCGGGGTCAGAAAGACCGTTGTTTGTTGATGGAGGTCGGAAGGACCATAGTAGGCGACGGAGGTCGGAAGGACCGTAGTCTGCAGGAGATCGGGGTCAGAAAGACCGTTGTTTGTTGATGGAGGTCGGAAGGACCATAGTAGGCGACGGAGGTCGGAAGGATCATAGTCGGCAGGAGACCAGGGTCAAAAAGACCGTTGCCTGTTGATGGAGGCCGGAAGGACCATAGTAGGCGACGGAGGTCGAAAGGATCGTAGTCGGCAGTATTCTGGGAGAATTGTGGGCATCAGGTGGTGGCCTAGAGGAGCTCAAGGCCTCAAGTAGTGATCCGGCGGAAGTCTGGGCTTCATGTGATGTTCTGGTGGAGCACACGGCCTTTGATGATGATCTGGCGAAGACAAGGGCCTCTGGAAAAGTTGAGGGCCTCTGGCGAAGGTGAAGGCCGCTGGTAAAAGTGAGAGCCTCTCGCGAAGGTTAGGGTCTCTAGCGAAGGTGAGGTCCTCTGGCGAAGGTGAGGCCGCTGGTAAAAGTGAGGGCCTCTCGCGAAGGTTAGGGCCTCTGGCGAAGGTGAGGGCCTCAAATAAAGACGTCAGGCCTGATCGTCGGGCCTTGAGCAGAACGATGGGCCTTCAGCAGAACGTCGGGCCTTGAGCAGAACGTTGGGCCTTCAGCAGAACGCCGGGACTTGAGCAGAATGTCGGGCCTTCAGCAGAACGTCGGGCCTGAATGTCGGGCCTTCAGTAGAACGTCGGGCCTTGAGATGGTGGTGCGGCGAAACTCCGGCGGTGGTCCAGCGAGGCTCCGTCGGTGGTCCGGCGAGGCTCTGACGGTGGTCCGACGAGGCTCCTGCGGTGGTCCGGTGAGGTTCCGGCGGTGGTCGAGGAGGAGCTTCTTCCTTCTCTTCTCCTCTTGTTTGGACCCCCCCCCCCCTTTGTGAAGAATGAGGGCTCTATTTATAGATTTTCTGGAGTGGCATAACTTGTAAATAGGCATGAGATCAGGGGCGAATAGGGAGTGGTTGAATGGACGGCCGATATCGAATCCTACGATAGTGCACCGTTCATTGGACATTTGAAGGTCTTAGAGATGCCGGAATTCAGAGATCTTAGGCTCGTTGGATTCGTCTCGTCGAGCCGTTCGATTCGAGTATAATCTCGTAAAAATCGGAGATCGTTTGGTAACTTAAACAGTGTTATGAAGCTCCCAACAACGCTTCGGGTCCTTAATTTGGGCTCATTTGGGCTCGGATTGAGTTGAATTTGGTGTCGTTGGATTTGTATTTCCAAGACACTCAGTTCGACTGTAAGTTTGTTGAAATCGGAGTTCAGATGGCCTCCGAATTAATTTTTGAAGTTTCCTATTTGATTCTGCATCGAGATTCGTGCCCGATTAAGATAATTTTTTTGAGGATGTATCAATTATTATTTTAAATTACGGTGAAAAGATATTTTTTAAGATAAGAATAGTTAAGTTGTTTTTTCATGCAATAATTTTATAATCAATTTAGACACTTAGTTTTTCAAATCATCAAATTAATTTGTTTTTACGATCAATTATGCTATTTTTCTAAATGAAAGTTATTGGAAAAAAGTTTTTAATGATGGAATTTAGATTTTTTTAAGATCAATTTTATTAATTTAACAGCTTGTTTGGGATGGCTATTTTTTATAAAGTTGACTGTGAAGTTGGTGTGAGAAAATAAACTTAGATATTTTTATTATAAAAAATAATTTTTGAACACAAATTTTTTTGAAAAATAATAGTCAAACCAAATTGTGATTATTATTTGCAAAACAAAGCAATGAGAAAGCTCTCCCAAATTGACCTAAGTTGATATTAAATAGTGAGTTTAATTTGCAATCAAATTCAAATGCATTTATTGTGTATTTTTCATTTGCACGCCCTCAATTGCTTGAAAGGAATTTTTAATTTATATATATGTAAAGTTTTTTTCAAAAATGGCAATTTGGATAATGGTACTTTCGATGGCAATTTTATCATTGTAACAGACAAATTTTTAATAGTAACATTGTCGTTTGCGGGGTTTTTTTTTTTTTTTTTTTTTTTAAGTTATAAAATAGAACCCATCATTGCCCCCACACCATCGTCGTCACCTCGATACAGCCAACGCCATTGACCCCTACACAGGTATAAAGGTCCAAACCTTGTCCATGGCTCGTGTGTCATGCTAGGCAACAACCTATACACGCTTTTCTTAGTGTTGTAGGAGGTAACCCAGAGCGCCACCTGCGATGTGGTATGTAGGCCATGTATACACTTTTCTCAGCATGGCCGGAACAACTTTAAGTATCCTTACGCACCTCAGTGCAGACTATAAAATAATTGTGCATTTTTAAGCAAGTACCCTGAAGATCCATACACGTCTTTCTTAGCATGGTGAGATTGAAGATCATGGCAGCGATGTCCACATACACCTACCATACATGATTTTCTTAGCGTGGTGGAAAGGCCCAGTTCCCCAAACGGGAGATTTGCCGGGATGATACCATTATGATATTTTGACACTTTCTTAATTTAGTCTAGTTATGTTTTATTTACTGCAATGCATTGAAATAAGTGTGGATATGTGGTTGTGAGAAATTATTGGTAGCTATATTTTTATTATAGCACTGTGATAATAATATGTGGAGAAAAAAAAATAAAGACTGATTATTCACTGATGTTGGCAGGAAATTGATTGATCTGTACAAGATGGTGGGCTGACATGCTTTTTTTAAATATGTGATTTAATCTTATTGTCGTCTGATTCACTTGATACACTAACTAGGAGTTATAAGGAAATGAGTACTATGTCAACGGGCAAAGAGTGACGACTCTATTTACTAAGCTAACGACTTGCTGAAACTAATACGATACTAGGAAAACATCAATTAAGCCATGACATTTTATTTGATTAGTGTGTCATATTGAGCATGTGATTAAGATACTGATATAGAATAATTGGATAATATATATTATTTATTTAAAAATAAAAGAAAGAATTTGTTCAAATTAGATTAGGGGTGTCAATTTTTGACACGACACGAAACACGACCCGGAAAAATCCGGGTTCGAGTCAACCCAAACCCGAAACGGGTCGGGTTCGGGTTGACCCGCCAACCCGAAATTGACCCGAAAGTGACACGAAAAATTATTTTTGACCCGAAAACCCGAGATTGACCTGTTTTTTACCCGAGATTGACCCGATCTTTGACCCAAAAATTAGCAATTCTGGGTCAATCCCGGGTTATTCGTGTCGAGTCGGGTTGACCCAAACCCGAATTGGGTCGGGTTCGGGTCCATAAACCTGACCCGTTTTTAAAAACGGGTCGGGTTCGGGTTGACCCGAACAGTACCGGGTCAGTTCCGGGTTCGACCCGAACCCGACCCGTTGACCCGAATTGACACCCCTAAATTAGATTATGGGACGTCACATGAGTACTAGGGGTGTAAGTGAGCCGAGCCGGCTCGAGCTCGACTCGTTTATGAGCTCGTGAGCCGAGCTTATCGAGCTCACGAGTCGAGCTCGAGCCGGCTTGGCTCGTGAGCTCACGAGCCGGCTCGATTAAATATTAATATTTTTTAAAAATAATTTTATTTTATTTATTAAATTTAAATATTAAAAAATTATAATAATAATCACCTAAATTTTATTTAAAAGTGAAATATTTCACATTTTTATAAAAATTTTGTTTAAGTTTTAAAAATCCCGCTTAAAATTTAAAAATCACGCCTAATTTTAAAATTTTGAAAAATCCCGCCTAAATTTAAAAATTCCCGCTCATGCTGGCGAGCCGGCTCGAGCTCGTTAACAGTGACACGAGCTCGAGTTCGAGCTCGACTCGAGCTCGAGTTCGCTATCTATCTAACGAGCCGAGCTCGATAAGGGCCAAAACTCGACTCGACTCGACTCGTTTACACCCCTAAATTGAGTACTGCGGCACTAGTTCATTTTTTTTCAAATTTCAAAGGCCAAATTGCTACAATGTCACTATTTGACAACCGGTACTGTAACAGTGCCGAGATGCTCGAATACCCAACATTGGGGCAATTAAATAGTCATATTTTTGAAATTTTATCAAAATTCACACCAAATTCTTAGAACTCATTCTAAAACACATGCAACCAATTTTAAGCATTAAATTATTTCCAAATATATGAAAATGAGCTCAAACATTTCAAATCTTTACCTTTTAAAATTAATTTTTATATTTTTGAGTTATTACAATTTTCATAGCTTGCAGCATTCATGTTGGAGGATACCCTAATTTTACCTTTTGTAATAAATTTAATAATATTAGTTTTCTTTTAAGGATTCCAATATTTAGTCCTTGTCTTACATCTTTAAGGCTATCTCCTCTCTCAAAGTCAAACAAGAATTTTTTTTTCAAAATTTGGAAAATCAACCCCTCAGCTATCACCTTCTTAATAAAGCTCATCACACTCAAAAATTTTGAATGATGCTACAATTTGTGAGAACAACTAGATCGAGCAATGTGATAAATGACCTTGCCTTCCTAATGGTAATGATGATATTAAATTCCTTCATATATATATATATATATATATATATATATATATATATATATATATATATATATATATATATATGCATGCATGCATTATGTATATATGCATATGATTTTAGGCTCTAGCACAATCTGAAGTCACTTAGATTAATCTTCACCACCTTCCTCATCTATTGCTGTGTGATTTTCCATTGTAAAAAGCAAAAGCTACTTCTAGAGTATCAAAATTAAACCAAATTTAGACTTCGTTTGGGACAGCTTTCTTACTGCTTCTTAAAGCAGCGTTTTAGCACAAGAATCAAAATTTTTTAACAAAAAAAATCGCTTTAAGAAACAGAAAAAATGTTGTCCCAAACGAAACCTTAATCCCAAACATTATTACACTCATAATATCGTTTCCATTGTAAGAAGCCAAAGCTACTTCTCAAGAAGACCAGCTTGCTGGTAGAATTCAATAGAATCAATAAGCGTTTCTTCAAAAGCTCTAGTTTTCCATCCCAGCGTCTTTAATTTATCTGAAGAAAGTCGACATTCTGGCTGTAGCTCTGTGAAACTGGCCATAAATGGAGTGAAATATTAGTAGAATTGCATTTTGTTATGGTTCACTGAACAATCATTTATTATGGTAGTGAGCAGTTTCAGAGGATTTTTTTTTTTGCACATATTTTGATACTAAAAACGACATCTTATACAAAATCTTACTTCTGTTGGTATTTGTAGTTCGGATAAATACTCTTAAGCTTGCTGATAAGGTCATGGAGATAAGTAGAATGAGCAGCACAAATATATCTTCCTGAAGCCTCTGCAGCCTCATATACTAGAAGCAAAGCATCAGCCACATCTCTTACATCTACAAAGGACCACAGTTTGTTCTTCATTGGTTCTGATGCTCCTGTGTGCATAAGCAAATTAATGAATAAGCGTAAAAAAATGCATGACTTGTTTGAAATTTAAGGTTTCTTTCTTAGTTTCCTCAAATCAATTTATCAGTAGCAATTTCACATTCTCCTAATTATATCTGTAAAAACAATAAAGAAAATTAGCTGGTATAAAGTAGGTAATATATGCATAATGAAGAAATAATTAGCAGTTTTACTATGAAAATAATACCATGCCAATTCAAAATACTGTAATGTTATAAATAGAGGAGTCATATCCAACAAATATATAAATATGTTCTCATTCATTGTGCTAGAAAAGAGAACTTCCCAAAAAAAGATTGTCATAAAGCTCTTGAAAGCTGCGAGGCAAACGGTGCTGCTGTTGTGAAACACACAGAGCAATGTAGAAAATAGAGAATGAAGAGTAGAGGAAGATGGAATGTACACTGGTAAAGCTATCAACAAGGGATTAAGGCTTCATTTGGGACGGCTTTCTTGGTGATTTAAAAAGCAACTTTTTAATACAAAAATTTCTTAAACTAAAAAGATATGTACTAAAAACCTGCTTCAGAAAACAGTAACAAAGCCGTCCCAAACGAAGCCTAAATTTCTATATGCATATCAAGTGTCTACAGGGCCTGCCTTTATATGCCGGAGGAAATTACATCAAAGAATAAGAATGATTACGTAGAAGTGAACCAACGGCTGAGATTAAATGAGCTGTTAGGAGGCCGTGGATAGGGTCCTTTTGCAGAGAGAAGTTGCAGATCTACCAAAATATTATAACAAGAAACTGCAGGTTGTTTCAAGTCAAAAATATCATTGTAATTCCCTTGGATCACTACCTAATCAATACAAATTAAGACAAATATTGCTTAATTGTCAGTTCAATATTACTCACTAGTAATAACACATTATATATTGTGATCAAAGTTCGTTTGAATATGTGTGCTTTTTAAAATTCAGATTAGTGATATTCTAATCACAATAAAGGTAATCTAAGCCCGTTTAAAAGCATCTGCATAACAAATAGCAAGAAAGCAATGAGAGTTTCATGCTATTTTCAATACTTAGGTGTCTATGAAAGTAAAAAAAAAAAAGTTCAAGTAGCTTAGACCTTTCACAATAGTAAGAAGCATCAAGCTACTAGCATTGACAGTGGCCTGCAATTGTGGTCCATAAACCATTGATGGACAAACAGTAATCAGGTTCAGTCCAGTCTTCTCTGCATGCTCCCAGGCAGCTCTTTCTGCTAGTGTCTTTGAAAGGCCATACCAATGCTGTAAACATCAAATAAATTAAGATCCAAACTTTAGTCGTATTTTTATAATTGAAATTCTCTTTTCATTTACACTGCCGTTGCCAGGTCCCAAGTATTGAATGAGAAAAGTGGAAGGTTGTGTTAGGTAGTTGATAGCCGGCGTAAAACATGTCGAATAATCATTACATGAATCATTTAATGACGAAAAAGGATTCATGTAGCCGACCACACGTAGTGGGACAAAGGCTTGATGTTGTTGATGTATTCTCTTGTCATTTACATCTGTTTCTAATGTTTGATATACATTGATACTTCCTCAATAAATACCTAAGAATATGCTAAGTAATTGATTACAAACTTTAATACTAAGAAAATATTGTTCTTAATGATTTATAAGTAATTTTTGTAGGAATTTGGATCAAACAAATACAGTAAAAATTAAAGCTTATGAGTGTGAAAGACAATTGCTAGTACTTTTACTGCAATATGTTCTTTAATTATAAAATTAATTAGATTCAAGGCAGACTAGATTACCTCAATTTTCCTCATCAAATCTTGTTCTGACAAAGAAGACTCATCCATGACCTTATCCTTGGGCCACTTTGAATTCATGAAGACAGTAACACTTGATGAAACAACAATAACTCGCTTGATTCCTGCTTCTGAGCAGGCTTTCAGTACATTGATGGTTCCAGTGAGAGCAGAGCGATCACCTCAGCCTGCAATTTGGTGACAAATACGACAACAAAATTAGGGTTTATAGGATATCGATCATCAATTAGATAAAATGAAATGATAATATTTGAGTGTTAAGTAGGAGAAACTGCCTCTGGATTAATGAGAACCCCATGGAATTCAGGTACAGGACTGGCTACATGAAAGACTCCCTCACAACCTTGAATTGCTGATAATAAACCATCATACTGAAGAACATCTGCCTTGTAAAGTTGAAGGTTTTCTGAAGCCATGTCGAGTTTCTTCAAGTGGCCATTCTTCTCATCGCCTAAAATCAGCAAAGAACGATTTTTTTTTAGGCTCTCTTCTTTCTTTTTTATTTGGGATTTAGATACTTTCAATATCTACGATTTTTTTTTTGATTAAAAAAAAGGAAAATAGAGCAAAACAAGAAAAATAAGGATCAACAAAGTGAATATAAATAAGGAAAAAAAGAGATTTACTACTTGGATCTCGAACTGTTCCGTTGACCTTGTATCCTTCAGATAGAAGAAGCTTCACCAACCATGAAGCTATGTAACCTCCTGCTCCTGTTACGCAAACCCTCCTCGCCTCCATCTCTCTCTCTCTCTCTCTCTCTCTCTCCCTCCCTCCCTCCCTCCCTATAGACTGTTCTCTAATTTCTATTTTTCAACGCTCTAGTTTACATGAAGGTATTCTCTGCGGATACAGAAGCCGTCTGTGCTACGTAACTTCTTTTTTTGTGTGTTGTGATTGTATATCTGTTGTGTATAAGATGATATGACGCGCTCTGATTTACGTTCGAACGATTTGATGTTCGTACAGAATAATTTCTCCTAATTTAGAAGTGTAAAAGAACGGAGTGTTTCACAACCTACTCAAGGCTCCACTCTATAAAAATTTGTTCGTGATCTTTTGATTAAATAATGTTGAGTATTTTCCTAAATACTAAATGCTTTAATAAACAAATTTGAATAAGTATGTATTCAGCTCATTATGTTCGTGGACAATATCATACGAACCTCGTGAATATGCTCGATGAGAAGCTCATTAGGAGCTTGATAATAAGCTTGATTGTTGTTTGATAAGAAGATGTATTATTGATTCTTGTCATATAAGAAGCATAATAATAAAAATAAAATTTGCGTGAATAGACTCATTTGGTAGTTTAAAACAATTGTTAGAAACATTAGCCTAAATATTTGTTAGCATGCTCGATAAAGCTTGTTCGTTAAGCTAATGAAGATTTAGAAGTAGCACTCGTTTATAGTTTGATAAGACTTGTTTGTTTAAAGTTCGATAAGCACAAAACGAACCCAACATGAACATCCATCAACTTAATGAACCAAGCTTGAACACGAACATAACACCTTGAATCGAACTTGAATGAACATGAGCAAGTTGATAATAAACGAACACGAATATGATCAAGCTAATGCTCGACTCGGCTTGGTTCGTTTACAATCCTACTCTAGTTCTAATATTAGAATTTATAATTAAATTTAAATGAGTAAATTTTTAAATGTATCTTAATTAATATGTAATTACGAGAAGGAGGTTAGGCAGAACAAAATTAAAAAGTGAGTAAATACGAAATTTATTTTTTCATATTAAAAAATATGAAAAATAATTTCGCGTATTCAAGGATACTAAATTTTTTTTTTATTTTCTATATTATTATTATTTTATTCAATAATATTCTGCTTTCAGTTTTTAATTATTTTAATATCTAATGATTTTATTCTTTTATATATTTTATAAGGAGATGATTACAGTGTCGATGGACAAAAAGTGACGTTTCTGTTTACTGAGCAAATGATTACTTATTTAATGATTATTGGAAAAATATAGCTTAAACTAGAAATCCTTATTTGTCCAATATGATTACTAAGCTACATTCATTATACTGATTCACTATCACTGTAATGATTTACTATTATTGTACTGTCTTATAGCTCTCTGAACCATACTGATTTACTAATTTACATATTTTATTATAAAGTAAGTGTTTTATTATTTCTACATAAATTCATGATCATATTGATTGTTATTGTTATAAATTGAGTGATAACATGTATATTATTTCTTTACTGTGCTTTTGGCTCAGTTATAGGATTTTAGTGATTTGTTGGATTTTTTAGCTCTTTTTTTTTCCTTTTATTTTATTTTATTATTTTATTGGATTTTTTTAGCTGAGTACATATGATTTAAATGATTTTAGATCTCAGAAGAGTATTAAGAGTGTGAGGCATATATGTAACAAGATTTGGTCAGATCTATTGTTGTTTTATCTTTTTGTCTTTATATATTCATTTGTAGCCATGAGGGGATAAACAGTTTGTTGTATTGTATGACTTCTAGCTATTGTATATATTTTTTTAAAAGAAAAATACATATTTATATTAATGTTTTGATCAAATAAAGTCATTTTGGCTAGCATTTCATTATTGAAAAAAATTAGATTGCTCTGATTGTATTTTTAAAAGATAAAAAGAAATCATTCTTTTAAATTAAATTCTAGGGTGTAACAGATTAAGTGTTACATCAACAAATAAGTTCACTAAACGGAGCTTAGATTGGGAGAAGATGGATCACCAAGATATCGAATGTCATGAAAGGTTCATTATAGCTTGGTTGATCTTAGGGGTAGGAGTTGAATTGGAGCTAGGGATTGCTTGGGGATAATTTCTAGAGCTATGGGGAATGATGGGAGATTGAGGTTTCATTTGGGACAGCATTTTTTCTTCTTCTTAAAGCAGCTTCCTAGTACAAAAATTACTAAGAAGTTGTTTTAAGAAGCAGAAAAAAAACCGTCACAAATGAAGCCTGAATTATACAATCAATATTATTTGAGAAAGAAGTTATTTATAGTTTGATCCTATGGGATTTTCCTTCCATGCCAATGACAACCAACATAAATTAGAGTCCTAAGTTGTTAGAGGTAAACTATTAGGGTGTGGTAAAATGTCCAATAGTGTACTTAGGTAATCAACTAGCTATGCATTCTATTATGGTATAACCAAGCTTTGCCATGCTAGCACAATGTGGATTGTAGACTATGATTACATAACATTATTTATATTGTATAACCTCCTTACACAACATAAAAATAAATACATTTATCGCATAGGTTTGACCAAGAGAAATGGCTTATTTTCTTCCTTTTTTTTTTTTTTTTGATCTTTCATACATGGTTGGTCGAGCCTACTCTTCCTTGAAAAATACTTGCAATAACTCTTCACATGAAGATAGTGGGATAAAGGCTTGACGTTGTTGTTGTTATTGGGGTTCCAATCATGCATTGAGGAGCCACCGCCTCCTCGACGGAATGTCTCCTTTTGACTCTAAATGCCTTATAACCACTCATCTTGCATTGATGTTTTCTTGAAAAGACTTCATCAATGCATTTAAAACCTTCATGAAACACTATTTCATGCTTTCAATCTTTATAAAAGTAATTTCTTTATTCTTCAAAATATTCTGTTTGTACATCACTTACTAACTTAAGAGGTAGAAAATAGAAATTCAAGTATTCTTGACCCTTCAATGTCAAAAGCCTTTTCTCTGAACTATATGAATGGTTTTAGAGTCTTTGATGGCTAATTAGACTTCTAGACTATTTTCATCGACATGTATAATATGATTCTATTTTTTTCTAGAAGTTTCTATCTTTTTGCATTGGATTTGTCTTGATGCTGGAAGGTTTATGCCTTTTTTTTTTTGCATTATTTTTCTATTATATATGGTTTATATTTTTATGCTAGAATAATTATAAAATTGGGCTAATTAGTTTTTCTATCAATTTTTAACTATGATGATATGTAGCTCATCTTGATCTATTGATTGAAGTAGGGTTGTCAATTTCGGGTCACAAGTCGAGTTCAGGTCTAACCCGAAACTGACTCGGGCTCAAGCGGGTCGACCCTAACCCGACCTAGGTAGGAAGACGGGTTGGAAATCCAAACTCGGACCTGACACGACTGGTTGCCAAGTTGACTTGACCCGACACAGGAAGGCGGGCTCGGACTCAGACGCGGAAGCAAGCGGGCTGGTAGGCGCAAGCAGCTTTGAGCAGGGTTTGGGGGGGTTGTTGGGGGGATGTGCGTGTAATATCAGTTTTTGCTCCAGGTTCGTCCGGGACGAAGATGGATCGTCCGGGACGATCGGTACAGGTTGTGCAGAAAATCAGTTTTGGTTGTATGATTCGTCGGGACGAAAATTGGATCGTCTGGACGAAAATTCTCCCGTGAACCCTTCGCCAGGGACGATATGTCATTTTTCGTCTGGACGAAATTCCTCTCTTCATGGATCGTCCGGTACGAAGCTCGATCGTCCGGGACGATCAGTCTGGATATATATAGAATTGAGATATTTTGAAGAGAGAGAAAAAGCTGAGGAGAGAGAAAAACGAAGGAAAAAGTGGAAAAGCGGATTTTCGGGCGACGCCGAGCTGTTTTCGTCCGAGGAGACTGTTGAGGAAATTGCTGTGCACGAGGTAAGGCACAATCCGACTTTCTAAATTTTCAGAACCGTCGTGTTTGGCGGTATTTTCTGTCCGGATTTTGTTTCCGTTAGCGATTTTCGTCCGTATCTTTTGAACGGTTCAGCTTTTACCGCGTAACTTTTTGTATATCGTTGCCGTGCCGGGTGTGCACATTTTGGTTATATTTTGAAGATTTTTGTCCGGATATTTTTGATTCGACTGTGTTTTTAGTCGACTGGATTTTTCTGTGAACTTGGAAATTCTCTGTGCAGTAGAATAAATGTTCTGAAATGTTGATATCTATATTCTGTGCGAATTTGGTGAATTTTGATTTTCTGGAAAATTGTGTAAATTCTGTACACTGCCGTTGTGCTGCCCGATTTTTGAGTAATTCCTGATTTGTCCGGATTTTCTCTGAATTGATATGCTATCTGTATATGCTATGGAAAGGGAGTTATAAGGGGCCTGGATCCTATGAGATTCAGTTAGTGAAACGGGAAATCTGAAATGAGCTCAATCTAAAATTTTGATATTTGTTCTGTTCCGGATCCGAGGAAAAATCTGTTTAGGTGCTATATGCACTATTTATATATTCTGGTGCTGGAAGCACATCTGATCTGTTCTGGTGCTATAAGCACATTTGTTCTGGTGCCGGGGGCACACTTAGCTATTAATTACTCAGCTATTATTCTGGTGCCGGGGCACATTTAGCTATTAATTAAATATCTGATATATGCTGAGTTTATTCTGTTCTGATATGATCTGTACGAATCTGATTCTGTTGATCTGATATGTCTGATCTGTTCTGTTTCTGATTTGATACGACTTCTGTTTCCGTACAGTTCTGTTGATTTGATATCTGTCCGATTCCGTTCTGATTTCTGTACGGATTTGTCTGCTGTATTGGTTTTGAGTTTCTGAGGATTTTGATTGGAGGTTTGTTGCTTTGCTGAGCTGTTGAGCTCACCCTTGCTTTCTGGTGGTTTTCAGGTTCTGGGAAGGGCAAGGAAGTCCAGGATTAGATTTCAGAGTCTGATCAGATTAGGTACTTTTGTACTTTTGATTTTTGTACAGTCATGGCTTTCCTGTTCTGTCTTTCTTTCTGTTGAAAGCCATGTACTGTTCTGTAGATGATTATTCTGAGGAAATGAATTAAGATAGATGTTTTGTTCCGCTGCATTTGATGTTTTTAGTAGCTCTGTTGTTCTGTGTGCTTCTGTTGAGTTAAGAATTTGGAAGATCAGTTCAGTAACCTAATCCAAAGCTAGATCCTGGTTAGCTATTCCCCGTCGCGATCCGGCGCGGGCGGGATCCGTCCCGTCTCGGGTCGGGTCGTGACAAGCTTTTTTTGGTATCAGAGGACTGGTTTTGGAAACAGGTTGGATTGTAAAACAGAGCTCTAGGAAGTGATCAGTGAGTCTGTCTGGGAGGTAGTTTTGGGTCGTTTGGCTTTTTTATTGTGTTATTTTGTGTTGTTTTGTGATAGTTTTCCGGATTTTCTGGATTTTTCTGTATGGATTAGCCAGACCCAGACATGACAGACGGTCAGAGTGACGATCAGGCAGCACCAGTGGGGAGTACAGCCCCAGTGGTCGGTGCTGATACGCTTTCACAGTTTGCTTCACTTGTTGCTCAGATGATGAGCGAGACTCAGAGCAGAGCTTCGACTGTTAGATCTGAGGACATTGATCGACACCTGCAGTTATTTTTGAGGTTGAAGCCTCCGAGGTTTGAGGGCGCTGTTGAGCCCAGAGCAGCCGAGGAGTGGCTGAGGAGATTGGAGAAGACTTTTGACGGGATGCAGTGTCCTGCAGACAGGAAAGTTCCGTTAGCTGTTTTTCTGTTGGACGGAGAGGCTGAGCACTGGTGGGATGGCCAGCAAGCAGCCAGATTTCAGGGCAGATTGAACTCTTTGATTACTTGGGAAGAGTTCACTGAGGTATTCAGAGATTGGTTTGTTCCCCCTTCTGCACGACAGCAGATGCAGGAGAGTTTTCTGAGACTTGTTCAGGGGAGCAAGACGGTGATGCAGTACGAGGCTGAGTTTACTGCATTAGCCAGGTACGCTCCGCAGCTGGTTAGCACGTCTGCTGAGAGGTGCTACAGATTTCTGAGAGGCTTACGAGACACTTTGAGGCAGCCTCTGATACCGTTCCGGATTACTGATTTCTCTGAGCTTCTGGAGCGAGCTCGTCTGATTGAGAATAACATGACGGCTACTCAGCAGCGGTGGACTGCGAGTAGGAAGAGGTTTGGAGGAGAGACATCTGGCAGTGGTTCCTCTGGGAAGAGGAGATTTGTTCCTGGATCTGGATCTGGAGATTCCAGGAAGAGCGGAGGATCGTCTGGTACTGCTACCAGTACGACTAGTTCTGGATCAGTCAGTTCGGCACCTGTGTGCCAGAACTGTGGACGACGACACTTTGGCCAGTGCTACAGGATAGCTGGTCTTTGTTTCAGATGTGGTCAGCCGGGACATCGGATTGCAGAATGTCCGCAGATGGGATTTGATCAGCGTTCTGAGTTCCGATCTGAGGGCTTTGTCAGACCTGCCGGTTCAGCAGCAGGAAGACCGAGGACTGTTCCTTCTCGCCCTGAGGGATTTGCTGGTAGAGGTGGTGGTTCTAGTTCTGCACCACGGAGACCACCTACGATTCAGAGGGAGCAGAGTAGTTCTGTTGCTTCAGCTCCTGTTCCAGTTCAGCCACGAGTTTACAGTCTGAGTCAGCAGGAGGCTCGTGATGCTCCGGATGTTGTGACAGGTACGGTTTACATTTCTGATCAGCCCTGTCGTGTTTTGTTTGACTCTGGAGCGAGTCATTCTTTTCTGTCCGAGCATTGTTTTGAGATTTTACATTTGGATTCGATGGTTTTACCGGTTTCTTTGTCTGTGATTTTACCGGCTGGGAATCCATTGATTGCTCGACAGTTTGTTTGTGTGAGATCGAGATTTCTGGCAAGAAGTGGAAATCGAGTTTGATTCGATTGCCAATTTCTTCGTATGATGTGATTCTGGGCATGGATTGGCTGAGTCAGTATGAGGCCCAGATAGACTGTCTGAAGAAGCAAGTGAGTTTGCTTGTGGCTGGAGAGAGAGTTTTATTTCAGGGATTACGAGGTGTTCTCTCCAGTCTGGTTTCTGTGTTGGAGGTAAGCAGGATGTGGAAGAAGGGATGCCCAGTATTTTTAGCTTCGGTGCGGGATCTGAACCTGGAGGTTGGTTCTGTTTCTGAGATCCCTGTGGTACGGGAGTTTGCTGATGTTTTTCCTGAGGAGTTGGTTGGTTTACCTCCGGATAGAGATGTGGAGTTCTCTATCGATGTTTTTCCGGGTACCGCTCCGATATCGAAAGCTCCGTACAGGATGGCACCGAAAGAACTTTCTGAGTTGAAAGTTCAGCTTCAGGAGTTGGTTGACAGAGGTTTTGTACGTCCTAGTGTTTCGCCCTGGGGAGCACCTGTTCTGTTTGTGAAGAAGAAGGACGGTACACTCCGTATGTGTATTGATTACAGAGAGTTGAACAAGGTCACGATCAAGAACAAGTACCCTTTGCCTCGGATTGACGACTTGTTTGATCAGCTTTCCGGATCTTCGGTGTTTTCGAAGATTGATTTGCGATCCGGATACTATCAGGTGAAGGTGAAGGAAACTGATGTGGTGAAGACTGCTTTCAGTACTCGGTACGGGCACTACGAGTTTTTGGTTATGCCTTTTGGGGTAACCAATGCGCCTGCGATTTTTATGGATCTGATGAACCGAGTATTCAGGGAGTATTTGGATCAGTTTGTGATCGTCTTCATTGACGATATTCTGGTATATTCTGCATCTGAGGATGATCATGCCAGACATTTGAGGATTGTGTTGGAGACTTTGAGGAGGCATCAGCTGTATGCCAAGTTTTCTAAGTGTGAATTCTGGCTGAAGAGCATTTCATTTTTTGGGGCATGTGGTTAGCGGAGAAGGCATTTCTGTAGATCCCCAGAAGATTCAGGCTGTTGCTGATTGGCCAAGGCCGACTACGGTATTTGAGGTACGTAATTTCTTGGGTATGGCCGGATATTATAGGAAGTTTGTGAAAGGATTTTCACAGATTTCGACCCCTCTGACGAGACTGACTCAGAAGTCAGTACCTTTTGTTTGGACACCGGAGTGTGAAGCTAGTTTTCAGAGATTGAAGGAGTGTTTGACTTCAGCTCCAGTGTTGGCACTTCCGTCAGGTACGGAGGGTTTCCAGGTGTTCAGTGATGCTTCACTGAAAGGATTGGGTTGCGTTCTGATGCAGCATGGTCAGGTAATTGCTTATGCTTCGAGACAGTTGAAACCACATGAGAAGAATTACCCGACGCATGATCTGGAGTTAGCTGCAGTTGTTTTTGCTTTGAAGATTTGGCGTCATTACCTGTATGGCGTCAGGTGTGAGATCTTTACTGATCATAAGAGCCTGAAGTATATTTTTACTCAGAAGGATCTGAATCTGAGACAGAGGAGGTGGCTCGAGTTGATCAAGGACTACGATTTGACTATTCAGTATCAGCCTGGGAAGGCGAATGTGGTAGCGGACGCTCTGAGCAGGAAGTCTTCTGGATTCTCAGGTATTCAGCTTACCTGTGATGACTTTCTGGTTCGTGATTTGGAGAGATTGCAGTTGGAGGTGGTTTCCTCCAGTGATTTGGAGTTGGCTCAGATGAGTATTCAGTCTTCTTTGGAAGCACGGATTCAGGAAGCCCAGAAGTCAGATTCTGATTATTCGAAGTTGATAGCTCAGATTGGATCTGGTAAGACTCCTGAACTTCGAATTTCTGATTCTGGTGTTATTTTCTGTAAGAATAGGTTGTGGATACCGGTGTTTGGAGACTTGAGGCAGAAGATTCTGTGTGAATCTCATCATTCTGGCTACACTGTTCATCCAGGCAGTGGTAAGATGTATGCTGACATGAAACTTTTGTTTTGGTGGCCTGGGATGAAGAAGGATGTGGCAGAGTTTGTGTCGAGATGCGAAGCCTGTCAGTTGGTGAAGGCAGAGCATCAGCGACCAGGTGGACTGTTGCAGTCGTTGCCTATCCCTGAGTGGAAATGGGAGGAGGTAACGATGGATTTTGCGATGGGTTTTCCTCGATCTAGACAAGGACATGATGCCATTTGGGTGGTTGTAGATCGATTGACCAAGTCAGCCCATTTTCTTCCGATCAGACAGACGGATTCAGTTGATCGCTTGGCACAGATTTATGTGAAGGAAATAGTCAGATTGCACGGTGTGCCTCGTGTGATCGTATCTGATCGAGATGGACGCTTTACTTCCAGACTTTGGAAAGGCATTCAGCAAGGCTTGGGTACGAAACTGCATTTCAGTACAGCCTTTCATCCTCAGACCGACGGACAGTCTGAGAGGACTATTCAGGTACTGGAAGATCTGTTGAGGCTTTGTGTTCTGGACTTTAGCGGAAGTTGGGAGGATCATATTCCGCTGATTGAGTTTGCTTATAACAACAGTTTTCAGTCCAGTATCGGTATGGCACCGTACGAGGCTTTGTATGGCAGGAAGTGCCGTACTCCTTTGACTCTGACGGAGGTCGGAGATAGACAGGCTTTGGGGGCCACTTTTGCTGATGAAACTGCTCAGAAGATCAATTTGATAAGAGAAAGATTGAAAGCCGCTCAAGATCGTCAGCAGAAGTATTACAATCAGAAGCACAGATTTGTTGAGTTTCAGGTCGGTGACTTTGTGTATGTCAAAGTCAGCCCGATGAAAGGTGTGAGCAGATTTGGTCAGGTAAGCAAGCTTAGTCCAAGGTATGTTGGACCATTTGAGATTTTGGAAAGAATTGGAAAATCTGCTTATCGCCTATTGCTTTCTGATTCTATGCCGGATGTGCATAATGTGTTTCACGTATCCACTCTGAGGAAGTGGGTTTCAGACTCTGGGAAGAAGTTGTCAGCTGATGAGGTTGAGATTCAGGAGAATCTGGTGTACAAGGAAGAGCCAGAGCTTATTTTGGCATACGACGTCCGAAAGTTAAGAAATAAAGAGATTCCGATGGTTAAAGTCCAGTGGAAGCACCGGACTGCACGGGAAGCAACTTGGGAGAAGGAGTCTGATATGAGACGGTCGTACCCGTACTTGTTTTGACTGAGTTTGGACTGGATAATGTCGAGGACGACATTTTTTTTAAGTTGGGGAGATTGTAATATCAGTTTTTGCTCCAGGTTCGTCCGGACGAAGATGGATCGTCCGGGACGATCGGTACAGGTTGTGCAGAAAATCAGTTTTGGTTGTATGATTCGTCGGGACGAAAATTGGATCGTCTGGACGAAAATTCTCCCGTGAACCCTTCGCCAGGGACGATATGTCATTTTTCGTCTGGACGGAATTCCTCTCTTCATGGATCGTCCGGGACGATCAGTCTGGATATATATAGAATTGAGATATTTTGAAGAGAGAGAAAAAGCTGAGGAGAGAGAAAAACGAAGGAAAAAGTGGAAAAGCGGATTTTCGGGCGACGCCGAGCTGTTTTCGTCCGAGGAGACTGTTGAGGAAATTGCTGTGCACGAGGTAAGGCACAATCCGACTTTCTAAATTTTCAGAACCGTCGTGTTTGGCGGTATTTTCTGTCCGGATTTTGTTTCCGTTAGCGATTTTCGTCCGTATCTTTTGAACGGTTCAGCTTTTACCGCGTAACTTTTTGTATATCGTTGCCGTGCCGGGTGTGCACATTTTGGTTATATTTTGAAGATTTTTGTCCGGATATTTTTGATTCGACTGTGTTTTTAGTCGACTGGATTTTTCTGTGAACTTGGAAATTCTCTGTGCAGTAGAATAAATGTTCTGAAATGTTGATATCTATATTCTGTGCGAATTTGGTGAATTTTGATTTTCTGGAAAATTGTGTAAATTCTGTACACTGCCGTTGTGCTGCCCGATTTTTGAGTAATTCCTGATTTGTCCGGATTTTCTCTGAATTGATATGCTATCTGTATATGCTATGGAAAGGGAGTTATAAGGGGCCTGGATCCTATGAGATTCAGTTAGTGAAACGGGAAATCTGAAATGAGCTCAATCTAAAATTTTGATATTTGTTCTGTTCCGGATCCGAGGAAAAATCTGTTTAGGTGCTATATGCACTATTTATATATTCTGGTGCTGGAAGCACATCTGATCTGTTCTGGTGCTATAAGCACATTTGTTCTGGTGCCGGGGGCACACTTAGCTATTAATTACTCAGCTATTATTCTGGTGCCGGGGGCACATTTAGCTATTAATTAAATATCTGATATATGCTGAGTTTATTCTGTTCTGATATGATCTGTACGAATCTGATTCTGTTGATCTGATATGTCTGATCTGTTCTGTTTCTGATTTGATACGACTTCTGTTTCCGTACAGTTCTGTTGATTTGATATCTGTCCGATTCCGTTCTGATTTCTGTACGGATTTGTCTGCTGTATTGGTTTTGAGTTTCTGAGGATTTTGATTGGAGGTTTGTTGCTTTGCTGAGCTGTTGAGCTCACCCTTGCTTTCTGGTGGTTTTCAGGTTCTGGGAAGGGCAAAGAAGTCCAGGATTAGATTTCAGAGTCTGATCAGATTAGGTACTTTTGTACTTTTGATTTTTGTACAGTCATGGCTTTCCTGTTCTGTCTTTCTTTCTGTTGAAAGCCATGTACTGTTCTGTAGATGATTATTCTGAGGAAATGAATTAAGATAGATGTTTTGTTCCGCTGCATTTGATGTTTTTAGTAGCTCTGTTGTTCTGTGTGCTTCTGTTGAGTTAAGAATTTGGAAGATCAGTTCAGTAACCTAATCCAAAGCTAGATCCTGGTTAGCTATTCCCCGTCGCGATCCGGCGCGGGCGGGATCCGTCCCGTCTCGGGTCGGGTCGTGACAGTGCGGGTATGAATGCGCCCAAGCAGGGCTCACGGCCAATTTCGGGCTCACGCTCGTGTGCTGGCATGCGTGGGCAGCTTCGGCGGGCGCGTAGGCAGCTGCACGGGCAGCCGGGCAGGGGGAGGGCATGTCGCTGCACAGCCAGGCAATCATTTCAAACGGGTTTTCGGGTTGACCCGGTAACCCGTTGGGTCAACCCGAACCCGACCTATTTTTCAAACGGGTCAAATCAGAGAACACGAACCCGACCCGTTTTGAAAACGGGTTGGGTATTCGTGTCGTGTCAAATTTTGACACCCCTAGATTGAGGGCTTTGGTTACAAACCAAAACATCATGGATTCAAGGCTTATGTATATGATGTGCGTGTGCATATGTCTTAATTAACCTATATCCATAACGATGGATATGGCCTAATCCAAGAAGGTTATGACTTTTGGGCTGCATTTTTTATTTTTTATTAAGGAATGATCCTACACTTAATGCTTGAAAATTTTCAAAATTTAGGCTTCTTTGTTTTGTTTTTTAAGTTAATTTGTTGAATGTGTGTGATATATGCTTTTGGGTTTTAATCATCTTCTTTAGTTTCCAAACTTTAGCAGCTTCTTATGGTCTTGGAACAGAGATTACATTTAAAACACACATCATAATGTACAGAGGACTAGGCGATGAGGAAAATATATATCACCAAATGATTAATTTGATAACTTTGAAGAAGTGGAATTAATTTGTCTTCTGTTGACCCATGCATTGAAATATGCACAAAATAAAAGCTAAACCAGCGATTCAAGTGACGCGCATCAACACGATGTGTCGCTTGAAGGTTCAATCGACCTTCGATCACCGAACAGACTACGTGTCGACTATCTTATCTGACTAAGTAGATCAGGGATCATGATAAATCGGGATGACAGAATCATGAGATTTTGATTAGGGTATCATCATTCATTCCCCCCACCATCCGCTTTAAGTGCGAGGTGGTGCATTTCTAATTTTAAATTTTAAATTTCAATATCAAAGCCCTGCTGCTAATATATGCCAGATACAACGTATCTATTGACGATTAGCCTTAATTGAAAGTTTCCTTTAATTGTCGGGAGTGGTAATTAACTATAAGGGCTTGCGCGTATAGAAAACCTGAACTCAGATCATAAAGTCCTCGCAAAAGAGGACTAAATCTCTGGGTTGTGTCTTATTGAAAACCTAATATGCCTTCTAAAAATTTTCCTCGGTATAAACTCGTTAAAACTCTCCTCGACGACCCAAATAAGAAGAAAGGGTCCGCAGAGAGGCTGAGGCACGAATTTTCGGAGCCCAAATTGCCGTAATGAAAACAAAAGATAATAACTAGAATTCAACGTGAAGGTGACAACTTTGAGCAATAACATGGATGTTGTTTGAGACAACTTTCTTACTTCTTTTCTTTTTCAAAAAGCAACCACAATTTCTAGTTGGCCATTATTTTTACATTGCTTTCATAAAACTTTTGTGCTAAAAAATTACTTTCTATAATACTTTTTAAAATTTTATTTTCTCTGCAATAACTTTATCATCACCTTTATAAAAAAATTATAATCATCTCAAACAAATTCTAAACCAGATGCCTATATTAAATGGGGCAAATTTTAAAATGGAGCATAGTTACTAAAAGTTTTAGGATTAGGAGCATAAAATAAAAAAAATTTAAAAAGGAGCATCCACGTGAATAGTAATCCCGTTTTTGAACAAAATGCAAACCTGTATGGCGTTTTGCATGGAAAACGCGATTGGGCTTTGCATTTTCAATAGAAAACGCAATCCTACTTTGCATTTTCCATGCAAAATGCAATTTAGGTGTGCGTTTTCTATAGAAAGAAAGAATATTAATTTAAATAATGACATAAAAAATTATTATTTTAGTTAAAAAATATCATTATACATACATTCAATATTTAAATTATTTATAATTATTAACTTTTATTTATAATTAAAAGTTAAAATAATTTTTTTTATTTTTTAAATATTGATTATAATATTTATGAATTTAAATAATTTATAACTTTAGCTATTACCTTTTATTTATAATAAATATTTTTAGGAATTTACTTACTTTTAGTTTTTTATATGATATCTAAAAAAAATATTTATAATATATATTTTAAAAAATTAATATAATAATCATATATAATATTAAATTATTTTATCTTTATAATAAATTATTTTTAAATATGATTGACGTAGGTAGTTTGACTAAAATAGTTATAAATAATTTTTTTGAACAATTTAAGTTTAATAAAATTAAATATTATTAAAAAGAAAAACAGATTAATGAAAAAAATTATTATAACTATAAGTTAATAGTTAAAAATAATTTAAATTTATAAAAATTAAATTTTATTTAATATCTAAATAATATAATTCTAAAATTATTTATTATAAATGAAAGGTAATAGCTAATAGTTATAAATTATTTAAATTCATAAATATTATATTGAATATTAAAAAAATAAAAAAATTATTTTAACTTTTAATTATAAATAAAAAGTTAATAATTATAAATAATTATTATAAAATTGAATATATGTAGAATGATATTTTTTAACTAAAGTAATAATTTTTATGTCATTATTTAAATTAATATTCTTTCTTTCTATAGAAAACTCGCACCAAAATTGCATTTTGCATGAAAAATGTAAAGTATGATTGCATTTTCTATTGAAAATGCAAAGCCCAATCACGTTTTCCATGCAAAACGTCATACTGCTTTGCGTTTTGTTCAAAAATGGGATTACTATTCACGTGGATGCTCCTTTTTAATTTTTTTTTATTTTATGCTTCTAATCCTAAAACTTTTAGCAACTATGCTCCATTTAAAAATTTGCCCTATTAAATGATAGTGATTACTCACAAAAGTAAATGGTTACCTCATCATTAAATAATAAAACATAATAAAAACAAAGTCTTTGACCATGCAGCACATCTGTGTTTCAAGACAAAATTTTCTTCAAATATAACAACAACGGCGCATGCTCTTGCACTCAATAGTCAATATAAAAATCAAAAGTCGCATAGATGTTAGTGCTCAGTAAACCTTTCAATAATTAACTAATCTGATGTTATCATTGCTACAATAAACTATTCGATCATAACTATAAAATATTATTCTTTCAGATTTGATTTTCTGTCCTAATAGAACAGCTCGAAGATACAGATTCGAACTGTTTCGCATAATTTTGTGCTTTACAAAGGTTAATGAATAAATATAATGATAAAATTTATTTACGAAAATAAAATTTCTGACAATGGAATTACATTATATTATGTTTTGAGAAACATTTTATTAAAAAGAAATATAATTCAAATGAAATAATATTTGATCAGATGAATTGAGTAAATTAAAGTTTAGTTTGGATCTACATTCTTACTATTTTATAAAGCTGTCAATAAAAATAATATTTTAAATTTGTAGAAAATAACTTCTTAACAAAAAATGTTTTTATAGCAACAAAAAATAAAGATCAAATAAATATTATGATTACGATCTGAAAAATAAAATAATAAAAAAATTATCCCAAAATGAAGCCTATATTACTTAATTAAATTTAATTGGAGAATTTTTAAATATCCAAATAAAATTTTGTGTAAATAATAATATAGTATCATTATATGTATAGGAGAACAGGGTTTGTATTTCACCGTAGCATAAGAGGACGCTCGCCCTCTTGCTCCACTGGCGAGTGGGGGCATGGGGGCACATGCCCCCCTGGACCAGATAATATTTTTTTTATTTTTTTTTGGTAATTTTTTTATATATAATCATAAATTAAAAACCTAATAGCCGCCATCAATGCAAAAAAGTTTACAGTGCTCCTCATCTAGGCGTTACCGTGCCTCCGTGGTCATGCTTGTGTCCGATCAAATTTCCGCATTACAGCAATAGTCGAACGAGCATTCTTAGCTATGCAAATTGTGAAGAATCGTTTATATTGTTAAGGATATTTTTAATAATATTTACTATGAAGTGGTTGTATAACGATTTCAATATATGAAGAGCCGAAGGAAAAAATTGTAAGTGTAATGCAGGAAAAACATGAATATAATGTAATTTTAATTGTAAATTTTTTTATTATATAATTTATTTTTTTATATAACAAGTCTAATAAAAAAAATTAAAATCATTAATGTCGATCCTAAACCAAGTGAAAAAGGTTAAGAAATTTTTTTAATATTAATAATTTATGCCACACATAAAACAATTCCGAACTCGCCAGTAGCACTAGCCATGCCTTATTAAAGCTCATTGTTTGATCTTCTTTCATTAATCTCTCTCTCTCTCTCTCTCTCTCTCTCTCTCAAAAATGGCTGCTTTCCGTATCTTCGTCCTGCTCTATACACTACTGTCTGAAATAGGATTCTGCTACTCCTCGGAGGTAGGTTTGAATTGCATCATGAAGCATTTCAAATATCTATTTTGAATCTTTCTTCTTCCGAATGGGATGGTTATTAAGAAAAAAAGAAAGTTTCCTCTTTTTTGTTCTTAGGTTTATATAGTATACATGGGAAGCAAAAGAACGGTTGAGGCAAAAGAGATATCCAAGCAAAATCATCTGTTACTTGCTTCTGTTCATGATGGAAGGTTAAATCATGTTTTATCATTTCCACAGTACTGGAAAGGAATTCTTGCGTGTGTTAAATGATTCTGTTTTTTTCTTATTAAATTTCAAACAGTTTGGAGAAAGCAAGGGCTTCTCATTTATACAGTTACAGGCACGGTTTCAGAGGATTTGCTGCCAGGTTAAGTAAAAAACAGGCTTTGAAGATCGCCGGTAATGGTTACAAAATTTAATTTCATAATGTATCTAGGTTTTCTGATTAATAGTTATGCTTGCTTAAGTTTTGTGTTCTTTTTTAGGAATGTCCGGTGTTGTCTCAGTGTTTCCTAATGAAAAGAGAATGTTGCATACAACTCATTCATGGGATTTTATTGGTGTTTCAACTAATGAGGACATGGAGATTCCAGGGTTTTCCACCAAGAATCAGGAGAATGTTATTATTGGATTCATTGATACAGGTTTTTCATCCCGCTCTCGTTAAATATTCATCACATTATCGAGTTCTTCTGTGAGAAACTATTTCAATGGACTAAATTTTATTGAGTTCAGAATTTTTTCCTTCTTTGAATATTCCTTAACTCTTAAATTGACGACTTAATGTTTTTTAACTATGAATAGCTAAAGATTTAGTTTTGTGTCCGGTTTCAACAAGTTTTTTTTTTCCCTGAACTTAATACCATTCATAAGAACTTTTGGTAAGATTTACTTGGTTCCTTCATACCTTTTCATTCATGGAAGTCTTGTAAATTATTATGATAGAGAACTTATTTATGGAGAAGGCTACTTGAAGGGAATGCATTATGGTTTGTCACTTAGGGTTTACTTTTCTCAGGAATATGGCCAGAGTCACCTAGTTTCAATGACCATGGGATGCCTCCTGTGCCTTCAAAGTGGAGAGGGATATGCCAAGGAAAAAACTTTGCAAATTTTTCATGCAACAAGTATGCAAAACAATTGATGAATTTCTAAATGTTATTACATTTAGAAGTACCTGATTGCATCAACTTGCTTTGTAACTGCAGGAAAATCATAGGAGCAAGGTATTATCTTCGAGGATATGAAGCTGAAGAGAGCAATAGAATTACAAAATTTAGGTCTCCTAGAGACAGTTCTGGCCACGGCAGCCACACCGCCTCGATAGCTTCAGGGAGATTTGTGAACAATATGAACTATAATGGCTTGGGCAATGGAGCAGCAAGAGGAGGGGTTCCAATGTCGAGAATTGCAGTCTATAAAACTTGTTGGGAAACTGGTTGCTATGATGCAGACTTGCTTGCAGCCTTTGATGATGCAATCAAAGATGGAGTGGACATCATTTCCGTGTCCTTAGGCCCCAACTCTCCACAGGGAGATTATTTCCGAGACTCGATCTCTGTCGGCTCATTCCATGCAATTAATCATGGAATTCTTGTCATTTCATCTGCTGGAAATGTTGGGGCTCGAGGCTCTGCGACCAACCTTGCTCCTTGGATGCTCACTGTTGCTGCTAGCTCAACAGATAGGGACTTCTCTTCTCAAATAATACTTGGATCTCGAAAGAAGTTGATGGTAAATGCATTCACAGTTGAAGCAACTAGAGATACTTTTTTTGTTTGAACTCATCTCTTATGGATTCATACTACATATTTTTTAATGCCTTGTGTATGCAAAGTATGCTGTCAATAGTTTGTGGATTTGTGATAATGATTGTAACTTAAACTAACAATACTGAATACAGTTACTGAATAGTTCCCTTTGACATCGATAGGGAGAGAGCTTAAATACTTTCAGAATGAATGCATCAGCGCCTACCATCTTAGCTTCACAAATTAGTAATGGATTCTTCACCCCTTATCAATCAAGGTGACCAAACTTGTTGATCTGCCATACTGCAAAGTATGGATTTAGTAAAAGTTGGTTTATTTGTTTGAATGAATTGCTTTTGTGCGCCTTTTGTTAGTTGAAACATGGATGATGGAACTAGATTTTTTTTTCTTATAGCTTTTGCTTGGATAGCTCATTAAATAAAACAATGGCCAGAGGGAAAGTTCTCATTTGCTACCATTCTGGTAGTTATTCTGAGTCAAGGATAGGGAAGAGCATTGTAGTAAAGAAAGTTGGGGGAATTGGAATGATTTTAGTAGATGAGACTGAGAATGATGTTGCCCTTCCCTTCGTAATTCCTGCAGTGACAGTTGGAAAGAGAACTGGTGAAAGAATTCAACATTATGCTACAAGAACGAAGTAAGAACCTTACTGGCTTCCATTTTCATTGTGACACTCTCTGACATCTTAAGCTTTTGTTCAGGAAAGCAAGATCACTTATTTTGCCCGCAAAGACTGTAATAGGATCAAGACGAGCTCCACGTGTGGCGGCATTCTCTTCAAAAGGACCCAATTTATTGACCCCGGGGATTCTGAAAGTATAAAGAAACTATGATTATTCTGGCTTCTGAGTGAATGATTTTTGTGTGTTGATGAGTTTCTCAATGTCCTTGCAGCCTGATATTACAGCTCCGGGGTTGAATATATTAGCAGCATGGTCTCCTGTTGATAACAAGATGGAGTTTAACATTCTTTCTGGCACTTCCATGGCTTGTCCTCATATCACAGCACTTGCAGCATTGATCAAAGCTGTTCATCCATCATGGTCTCCCTCAGCAATCAAATCTGCATTGATGACAACGGGTTAGCGAATCGGTTCCTTTCATCAGCATTATTGCAAACGTTTTTGTGTTTTCCCAACCATTTGGAGTTAGCTTTATAAATCCCATTTTTAATTTGTTCATGTTGAATGTTACTTTATGCGTTAAACCTATCCTTTATAAATCATTTTGAACAATTTCTATCCATACTTCTTTTAAGCCTTTTTCTTTCTAATCCATTAACTCTAATTTTGTCTGCTCGCACTTTGTTGTATATGCTCAAACCACATAATCGATGATGAGCGGGCAGCCAAAGTGAGATCATGGTGGTGGACTTTTGATATTTTGATTATTGAAAGGGGAAGAGTTTGGCATAGAGAGAGAATAAAAGTGATAAAAAAGAAGGGTATTTAGAATGTTAGAAGATATGATGCACAGACACGCGACACGGATACGCACAGATATAGGACACGTCAATTATTAAAAATATATGCACAGACATGGGTTGGACACGACATTATAATTTTTATTTTTTAAAAAAAGTTTCTAAAAATGAATAAGTATAATATTAAAAATAATAAGTCGTTTAACTAAAATTTGTGCTTAAAATGATTAATATTAGGATATCGAAGGTCGGGCATCGATGCCGTGTATCGGGCATCGATGCCGTGTATCAGGCATCGAGAGAGGAGACGACAATGTTGTCGAGAATCGGGCATCGATGTTATGCAATAAGCATCCGGTGTCGATGTCAAGAGGGCGTCTTTCATAATTGTTAAGATGATGTCGGACAAAGATGAGCTGTCAAGTTGTAGGTATAAAATTTTCCAGCGTCGAGCATCAATGTGAAGGCAGTGTCAGACTTTGATGTTGAGATAATTTTAAAATGACGATGTTGTCACGATGTCAGACATCGATGTTGAGATGACATCGGACATTGTTGTAAAACCAAAGTCGTGACCCTTCAAAGAAAAATGAAAATGAGAATATTTTTATGAATGGTGTATTGAATGCAGACGATTGATTTGGTATTGTGAATAGAAAATCAGAAATTTAGTTTTTTATATTTTAAATATTTTTTTAAAATACAAGAAATTATATTTATAAAAAATTTCGTAAAATATTTAAGACGCGTATCCAATTTGTATTTCATATTTTTAATCAGACTCGTTTTTGGCGTGTCCAGCATGTGTCAGAGACGTGTTGGATGCTTGTCGTGTTGGTTATGTGTCGGACACTGCATGTCTTTTTGAGGAAAAGTGTTGGTGCATCATAGGTTAGAAGTATGTACACCAAAAGGAAGTGAGCCAAAAGGTAAACACAAATAAAGCACGAAGAAACTCTAAGAGAAAGAATTCAATCCTTATAAGGCATGCCAAAGAATGTCTCTCTAGATTCCTTCATCAATCATCTAGCTTAGAAGGTTATGGTATTGTTCATAGAAATATATCTATTGAAAACAACAAACCTACGTGAACAAATAAAAAATTCAAATTAGTCATAAATGACAAATTAAAATGAATGAAAAAGAGGTTTATTAGAGATGAAAGTATGAATTTAAACGGCGGCTTTTTGAGACCCGGCTAGGAGATTAGATGTTTTAGATTGACTTATGTTAAGAAAGATAGAGGTAGACCTAAAAAGACTTGGTTAGAAAAGATTAGAAATGTCTTTTCTTTATTGATTTAAATGAGAATTTGGCTCTTAACAGGACGCAATGGAGAAAAAGGATGTATGTAGCCAACCCCACGTAGTAGGATGAAGGCTTGATGTTGTTGTTGTTGTTGTTGTTGTTATAAATGACAAATAATATTTTTAACCATTAAAATATTAACTTAAAGGAAAACATGATGATCCCATTATATATTGAATAATATTAAAAATACATTCTCATTATCAATGATTGAGATAAATTTGTGCTGCATTAATTCCCCTAGCATGCGTATAACTCTACTCTTAAAATTTGAAATATTATGGGAGAGCAAATTGAAAGTTTTCGATTGTACTGTTGATATAGCTAGCGAAATTCATGCCTAAGAAGACAGGCAATGGAAAATTCATCCCAGAGAAGAGGTGACAAATGCAAAATTTATCTTGAAGACAATAACTAGACCACCTCCAACAATGTTGATATAAGAACCTCTTCATCAATCCTCAAGAACATTATTATAGCTCAAGAAAGATATCTCTGAAAGCTTGGATATCTTCATGCTCACTGTTAGACTACTTTGGCTGAAATATTGGTTTAGAGAACTAACTCTTTTAACACCAAAAAACGAAAAAAAAAGGGTAAAGGTAACAGCGGCAAAAGCTCAGGAAAATTGTGCACTGTTTTTAGTGGTTCTGATATATAGTTTTCTATGTTTAAATAGGGAATTCAACCTTATAGCTTGAATTTAAGGAGCTTTGACAAACGTTGGGAAAATAAAGAAAAAGAGGTTTACTAGAGAGGGTGAAGTTGATCAGATAATTAAATTTTTATCTTTTTCAAATTAATGCTGGAGGATGGGTGGTTTTATCCTTAGAGACATAATGTGAAACGAGCATATATGTGAAAAGGTTGGAGTAGCTTCAATGGTGAATAAAATTATAGAGAGCCGCCTTAGATGGTTTGGTCACATAAAACTTCGGCCTTCCAATGACCTTGTTAGGAGAGGTATTAGATCCGACGTATGTTAAGAAAGATAGAAGTTGATCTAAAAATACTTGTTTAGAAACTGGAAAGTATTAAAAATGATCTTTTTTATTAGATTTAAATGAGAGTTTGACTCTTACTAGGATAATGGAGAAAAATGATTCATTTAGCTGACTCCAATGTAGTGGGATAAAGACTTGTTGTTGTTGTGGTTTATTCTTCACCTGAATAATTTTCTTCTAGTGTTTTTCATTGAAGAGTGACAAACCAAATAATATCCATTAGAAAGTGTGATATGGCTTTGGGTGATTTGGATTTTAATTTTGAATATGAAATTTTTTGAGGATTTTAGGAAGTGAATAGAGATTGGATGAACATAATCTGAATCTAACATTTCAAGAGGCAGTCAAATGAGAATTTTGTGAATATAAATGAAGAATATGTAAAATTAGTTATAAATTTAAATTTAAGAGAAATTCATGGAGGCATATGGGTATGTGATTTTAAATGTGAATTTGAAGAAGTTGACTAGAAGAGGTTTTGAGGAGAGTTGTATTCGAATGTTGTGGACAGCAAATGCAACTGGGATTTCTCTAAATAAGCGTGCGAATGGCCCGTTTGAATAGAACTATCCCTAAAAAAATTATTAATAAGCATGATTCAATATTTGACACGACCCGAAAATTCAATCTGAATCTGATCCGAAATTTCGGGTTCGAGTTGACCTGAACCCGAATTGGGTAGTTCAGATTAAGGGTTTGGACCCGTTTGTAAAATCGGGTCGGGTTCGGATTGACCCGGAAATTCGAAATCAACCTGGTTTGACTCGGACCGACAGTTTCCCTCCCTATCTACCGTCGTGTCGGTCGCTGAGTTGCATCCACTATTCATCACTCCATCAGTCGCGTCTGTTAGTCGCAATGTCACATCTCTGAACCATCTCGATTAGAGCTCATCGGCACCGCTGCCCTTGCACGCCCAATGCGGCTGGTTGTCTCGATGCTGCCTTCCCACCCCCGCTGTAGCCGATCGTCCCGTGACCTTCCAGAGTTCCAGGTTTGTCGTGAGTCATGACTGTCCGCCTGCCTGCCTTGACCGTCCGCCGACTTCCTGCCTGCCATTTGCGCACTTTTTCATCCGGCCATTTGCGCTCTTCTTCTTCTAGTTCCTCCTTTCCATGTTAGGTATTTTCGTGTCGGGTCGGGTTGACCTGAACCCGAAGCAGGTAGAGTTCGGGTCCGAAAAATTGATCTGTTTTCAAAAACGGTTTGAGTTTGGGTTGAGTCGAATATTACTGGGTCAGTTCTGGGTTGGACCCGAACCCGACCCATTACCCAATTTTGATAGCCCTAGCCCCAATGATGACCCTGTGAGGATTCTAGAGGAGAGAGTTTTAGGAGCCAAAGAGTTCAAAAGTTGTGTCTAACAACAACAACACTTGTTGCACCCAACAATGCTAATGCTCACTCCCATCGTTGCCACCAAAGTCAATTCTGCCATCACCGCCAAGTTTAATGTCCGGTGCCACCTCCAACTTGACAAATATAATGATGTCAAACTAGTCCAAATTGACAAATAACAGTTAAACTACTGATTACCAACTTAAAGGCCAAGAAGGATTAGCTCATGAATGTTAAAGGTGTAAATGAGCCGAGCTTGTGCAAGCTTGTATTTGGCTTGTTCAATTTTTTAAACACATCTATTTTAGCATTATCATTTTTCAATATAACCTCTTGTCAAGCATATTTTTATCCAACCTATGAGACCTCATCACCAATATAGGGAAAAAAATTGGTCTTTTTTTTCATCCAAATTTATTGACTTCATTGAAATGAATTGCAGCGACTGTCTTGGACAAGACTGGCAGATTCATTACCGCAGATCCTTCAGGAAGAAGAGCAAATGCGTTTGACTATGGCTCAGGCTTCCCAGATCCTTCAAGAATGCTCCACCCCGGCCTCATTTATGATATTGAAGCTACAGATTACAATGCTTTCCTCTGCTTAACTGAATACAATGACAAATACTTGAATTTAGTAACAGGAGAAAGTAATAGCAAGTGCAGTCAGTCACACCAAGTTCGATCTAACCTGAATTATCCTGCAATTACTGTACCAGATCTGAATGAAAACTACTCAGTTACTCGAGAAGTGACAAATGTGGGCAGAGCTAGAAGCTTATATAGATCCGTTGTGATTTCACCAAAAGGAATCAATGTAACCGTTGTACCTGATGTTCTATCATTCAGAAGCTATGGTGAGAAGAGAAATTTCACGGTGAATTTCTGGGTGGTCACTCCTTCAAACGATTATGTGTTTGGGGCTTTATTATGGAGCTCGAGAAGAATTGAAGTAGTTAGTATTCCTTTGATAGTAAGGGTTGCATCCCATTGAAAACAAGTATTTTTGTTAGGCAAAGTAGTAGAAGATCTACTATCAGTGTCCATAAGATGCTTCTCTCACAAATTATTTGCAAGAACTGAAAAAAAAAATTATATCCTTTATGTAGACTCGTTGTTTAGTTGTTCAAGTAAATATAACTTCCATTATCTAGTATTTATTCAAGTTGCGAAGTCTAGTAAAACAGTCATGGATGTACTGATAAGAAGTGGCATCTTAGGCTTCGTTTGGGACAACTTTTTTATTACTTCTTAAAACAATTTTTTAATATAAAAATAAATAATGTCATACTAAAAAGCGGCTTTAAGAAGTAGTAAGAAAGCGTTAATAGCTTTCTTACTACTTTTAAAAGCAGCTCTTTAATATAATTTTTTTTTTAATTCTAAATTTTTGTACTAAAAAGTTGCTTTAGAAAAATATAATAAAGCTATGTCAAATACAGCTTTAGTGACCGTTCTTCTCGAAACGTGTACTAGCTCGTGTGATAATAACATCCATGGGTAGAACTATATACTCTTAATTTTTTATGTAAAAAAAATTACTTTAAGCAGCAGTAAGAAAGCCATACCAAATAAAATAAATATTATATATTTGAGTTGAGGCTTCCGTGTGGATGACTAAAAAATTAAAAAAATTTATTTTTTATTTAGTCATATATACGTAAACCTCAAGTCAAATATATAAAAATTTTATTTATCACTCTTTTTTGTGACTCAATACTCTCAGTGAATTTTGATATGTTTTGCAAATAATTTTGGATTTAATAGTAATATTCTTAAAAACTTTAGATTAAAATGCATTCCCTCTTTTTTAAACTCTAAAATCTCTAAAATAAGAAACGAAATAATGTCAAAATTAGAGAAAATAAATATAGTTGAAATGTGATTAATTATTTTTTACAAAATAGATAGAAATTAAAAAAAATAAAAAACTTTTTTTTTGAAAAATAAATAAAAACATTTAAAAATTGAGACAAATGTCTTGCTCTTACGTTAGAGAATATTCTTTTTTGTTTTAAAGATAAAGAAGCTGGAACAAAAAATGAGTTGGCAGTTTGACTACGCTGCTTCGCTCAAGAGTCGAGACAAAAAAGGGAGGCCATCTTTTTCACATGTGAAGAATGCAAAAGACGGCTTTACCCCTTACAATTTCAAGCTTTTACTAAAACTATCCTCGATTTTTTAAAAAAATTGTATAATATCATATATTAAATACTAATTAATAAATTCCCCCAAAAAAAAAAATACTAATTAATCATATCCTAGATTGTTAAATAAGCAACGAGCTTAAAGGGTTTAAACCTAAAGGAATAACTAACCCCAAATTTATTTGCAAAACATTTTATCAAAATTAATAAATAATAAGAAGGGTGTGGCCACTGGCAGAACCTTTACATGCATATTATTAAAATAATTAATGTTATTTAAGTAAGAGAGTGGCCGTGCCTTTCTGGTGAGATTCAGGCTTCGTTTGGGATGGTTTTTTTATTGCTTTCTAAAACGGAGTTTTAGTACAAAAATAAAAAAATTTGTACTAAAACTCTGTTTTAGAAAGCAATAAAAAAGCCGTCCCAAACGAAGCCTCAGATTTAATTTGGGACGACTTTTTTATTATTTTTTAAAATAATTTTTTGATATAAAAATTTTAATTTTTAAACAAAAAAAAAAACTGTTTTAAGAAATAATAAGAAAGCAGTTTGAAACTAAACATCAATTTGTTATTACTGAATGTTTTTATTATTATTTGGTTATTTGTTGGATGAATAGTGAATATTATGATTTTGAAGGATAGTCTTCTACTTAAATTAGCTTTATTGGGACTGCTTTCTATTTATTATCAATTTTTTTGGATCTCAACATTTTTTGGCTATCTCGAACGGTTACTATATTTGAACGGTGATGGCTTCTATCAGTTGTGCGGTTATTATGAGCCTTTTTTTTAGGTATTTGACTTTTGTTCAATTCTTTAATATGGATTTATTATTTTTTACGTGCTCTACCCACCTTTATGGTAGTTTTCTTATTTATGAAAATTGTAATACTAATGTAATCAAAGTTTATCAATGAATATGCTAGATGTGGCCCTCAATTCCCCAAAAAAGAAAAGTGAGATGCGACTCAAGATCAGGACTTAGGAGCAAAGCCCTACATGCATGGGGTCCTGGTTAGGTACCCATGTTTTACACGGACGGGCGTCACCCACCCACGCCTACTCATGGCGACTTTTGGGATGTCGTACCCACCTATACACACCCACATTCCATGATTTTTGAACGCAGTCTTCCATGGACTGATGGCCTGAGGCTTGTTGCTCTTTGCTCTGATTACAAACTTTCAAGCCTCATATTAGAATTTATCGTAGTCACAGCATGGTTAAGTGCTGCACACTACGTAGTGAGGATTGAAGTAATATAAAATATACGGTGATTAGCAATGTAAATCGATTTATTCTTCAATATTGAGTACCCACCAACAAGATCATGGGCGTACTCATACCCACCCATACCATGGGTGGGTGTGGATATGGGTACCCAATGCAGGGTTCTGCTTAGGAGCTCATTTATTTCAATATGAAAATTAATAAAAAATTTAGTTCAAATTTCTCTCTAGATATGTATCTTTTGAGTTTAAAATTGTTTGTATTAAGTTCGAAATATAAAAAATTATTACTCATGATAAAAAATGTCATAAAAAGCTCGCTTATGTGAGAAAATGGGCTTGAATCTTCACAAGCAAGATTGGGCCAATCATCAACACCCATGTGTACGTGAATGTTGGGTGCACACCCGTGGTATTTTATTTATTTATTTTATTTTGTTGAGATTTTTTTATTGTTAAATTAAAAAAAAAATGAAAACTCTGGTTCCTTTTCGTATGAATTTTTAAAAATTGGCAAAAAAAAAAAAAAAATCTCACTAGCTTCAATTTCACTCTATAAATATGCCAAAAAATTTCTTGTAAGAGACATAATTGTGAGGGGCCTCTAAAGTTATATCAGTTTTCATGATGAAACTTAAATCTTCATTAAAAAAAAAAAAGAAATTAGTTGTACTTGTTGCTTGACTATGAGGTTCATAATTTATAGGGTGAAGTACTGTTCTTCCTCTAAAATATCAAGGGGTAGAATATTATTGTTTGGATGGATTATATCCAATGAAAAATACGAGGTTCCTATTTCTCAAGACAAAACTTCATGAATTTGAATTGAGGTGATGTTGATTTTTGTGTTATTTTGAGGCTTTTATTTATTTATTTTTAAATAAAGTCAATTATCCCTAAACTCATTGTCCACTTAGTGGGAGATGAAGATTGATGTGAAGTTGACAAAAATTAAAAAAAAACAAAGAATATCACAACAAAATAAAATATCTATAAGAAAATTTATGGTTCAATCTGAAATTCAATTTTTGCTTGTCTGACAAATTTGTTTTCATCTCTGGTGATTTTTTTAGCCTTTTATTATTGCTTTGGCTAGATTTTTAATGCTAAGACATTTCATATATTTTTCTTTTTACAAGGCTTTTTGATGTGAGATTATGATTGTTGCGGGCTGAAATATACGCAGTGAAAGAGTTAGAATTTTTCGTCACAGCGTTGTACGTATATCCAGCACACGAACAGAAGATGAATAATACCATAATTTTTATGTGAAAAACACTGAAAAGGAGAAAAATCACGGGGCTGCACCCAGGTGATATATTCTGCTAATGTTTGAATTAATTACAAGTGAATAACACATTCCTGAAATTGAGAACGATCATATTACAATAATCAACCGTCAGGTTGAAATCCATTTCTGTTACAAACAGAGATCGGAAATCCGGCGACATTTGGTGGTCAGGCAGAAATCCAGCTTCAATTGACGGTCGAACATAAATCCGACGTTAGTTTGTTGTCGGACAAAATTCTGACGTTAGACGACGGTCGGACAAAACTTTGGTGTCAGGCGGCAGTCGGGCAGAACACTGACGTCGGTCAGCTGCCACTTGGAAGTCCGGCGGTGGTCGATGAGAAGTTTGGTGGGAAGAGATCTCCCTTCCTTCTTTTCATTCTCTTCTTGCTTCCTTCTCTTCTCTTCTTACTTGGGTCCCCTCTCATGAGAAATGAGAGGTCTACTTATAATTTTCTTAGAGTGGCATGACCATTAAATATGAGGACGATTAAGGGAAAATTGAGAGTGATTTGAATGGACAGCCGATGTTGAATCCCTTGATTGTGGACCATTTATTGGTCATTTGAATGTCTTAATGATATCAGAATTTGGTAAACTTGGGCTCGCTTGATTTGTCTCGTTGAGCCACTCGATTCGACTATAACCATGTCACATTTGAAAAATGTTTGGTAATCCAAATTATGGATAGAACCTTCCAATGTGCTTCGGGTCTTTGATTTTGACCATATCAAGCTAAATTTTTGATGATATATCAATGACATTTTGTTTTTTTTTTTTTTTTTCATTTTTAATATTAAAATTATCTTGCATGTCTTCGATTCTATTAAATTTTGCAACTTAATTTAAAATGGAAAAAAATTAAAAATAATTTTGTACTTGTTGCTTGCATAAAAAATCTTTTCTTGAAATTTTTACAGAAAAAGAAATTATCATTTGATAGGCTATAAAATTAAAACAAATTAGCTCCTGATATATTTTTTTAAGTAGTTGTAGAGCTAGAGTATTTTTATGACTTGCCTCCATCTAAGTGAGGAGATAATATAATTTTAATGAAAATTTTGGGCAATTTTTTAAAATGAGCGGATATTAAGTAAGATTTAGGAAAAGCAGCACGAATAAGAAATAATTTTGAAAGGAGCGGATACGCCGGAAGAGCTAGCGCATTCAAGAATGTGTTGTACGTCCAGACGCATTTAAGAATGTGCCATATGCTTTGGCGCATTGTCCTGAATGCGCCCTAATACATGGCGTATTCGCCTCTGCCCAGACCATATCCGAAGAATACACAGGTATGGCGTATTTTGCATGCGATTAATGTTTTTTTTTCTTTGAAACTTCGTGGGTTTCTCTCGTTATCCGAGTTAAATGTTGGTGTTCCGAGAAAGTTTAAATTAAGTTACTATAACGTGTTTGCTGCTGATAAAATAATCATTGCTCTATGAGGTTTTGAGGGTAGTTTGTAATCAAATTCTTTTTTCTTGAATAATAGAGTTAACCTTTTTAATTTTAATGAATTTATGATGAAAATTAAATGGATAATAATAAAGATTATAAGCAAAATTAAATTCTCAAAATTTTAGAAAATATATATATATATTTCATTTAATATTTTCTTAAAATTTTAGAAGAAATATATATTTCATTTAATATAAAAATATATACTTGTAATAATATTTATATATTTTAGATAAATTTAATAGTGATGAGTAAATAAAGGAAAAACTAATTTATGTAGAATGTTTTTAAGTTAATTTTTTTATAACGTAATATTTCAATATAATTATTTAAATGAATATAGTTATTTAATTAGTTTTAAAAATTTCGTTCGATGTTGCCTTTATGATCTCATATGTACAGTAAGTCAAACTTTCATGCAAACCGCTACTTCCTTCTTCAATCATTTGCTGTGTAGGTATGATTCTTATTTTATTAATGACAGAAGAGTACATTTTTTACTAATGCTGTTGAAGTGGTAGATTTTGTAAAGCTCTAAACTAGTTTATCTTCCTTAGCAAGCATAACTCTATGTAGCATGGATAAAAAGATGTTAAATGACCAAAAAATGAGAATCTTAAAAAATAAGATAAGATAAATTAATACATATTGGATATTAAGTTATAGTTAAAGTTAGATAGTAATATAATAATATATGTAGTACTTTATTATTAAGCTTTAATCGTAACGTTAGAATACTATTATAATGTTTAATCGTTAAGTAAGAATATGAAAATTTTAAAACAAATGTTTATATGAATTTAAGTAGGTTTAGTTATAATATTGTTTGTTCAGGTAGACATTGAAATTGAGAGCAACATAAAGTGTCATTAAATTAATTAATACATTTTACAACATCAAATTCCACCACACCTTCATCCAACTTTGATCTAAAATACTTTATTATAAAATTATACTTCTAAGAATAACATCAAATTAAATTATAATCAATCATACAACAAAGAATTATCAACAACATAATAAGTGTTACGATATATACATATTTCAAATTAATTACAACTATTTCAAATAAAAAAATTAAAAACATCTAACAATAACTAACATACCTCATAACCTCAGAAGTCTTGCTATTTCTTCTAAATAGATTGCAAATGAATACTCCTTTAAGGAGTTTATATAGACCCCGAAGAGAATCAATTTCCCTTCAATTATCACAACCAAATGCAATTGTCGGACCCCTCCATTCAGGCGCGACAAACTTTAGCAAAAAACGACGCATGAAAATACGCCATGTATTACGCCATGACATACAGCGCATTCTTGAATGCGCTAACTCTTCCGGCGTATCCGCTTCTTTCCAAATTATTTCGCATTCGTGCTGCTTTTCCTAAATCTCACTTAATATCCGCTCGTTTTAAAAAATTGCCCGAAATTTTTTATTTTTATAAAAACTCCTTATTGGTTATTCCTCAACTCCTATGCATTGTTATTGACATGTATAAAATTTGAAGGAGCCAAATTAGTGAGTGTTCCAATGTTCTTAATGTCTTGGGAAAAAAAAAGTAGAACTTCATTTGAGTATGTCAAAGGTATTCAAGATTTTAGATAATGTTGCCCTCTAATGGCTATATAAGGAGAAGAGATTCTTTAGGAATTTTTACAATAAATTCCTTTTATATGTAGGTAACTTCAGAGAACAAGTGGATTAAATAAAATATCATTTAATTATATCCACTTCCAAGTCATTATTGGAGATATTCACTATAGGGCTACAATTTAGATATGATATAATGACAAATTTATCGATATTAGGAACAAACTTCTTTGCCGTCTTAACTCTTTAAGTGATGTGCGGCTACCTTTGTATGTTAATGCAAGCATTTATGTGCCATTAATACTAAGGTTGCCTTCTTAATCTTATAGAAAGTCTTCTTTAAAAAATAGACGTTGCAAGAAACTAAGAGATAAAGGGGAAGTATGAACAAAGAAAATCACAGAAAAATTTATCAGGGTTCCAATCGCTAGCTAGATTTTTAAAATTCTCTAAGTTCAAGAAGTATTTCCAACAAAAGGTATTTCTAAATGTGTATAGATAGTGGTTATTTATTGAAGAGAAAGAAGACAAGAACAAGACAAGCTTAAAGAAACATAAAGTGAATCTTATTCCATTACAGATATACAGTACAATATTTATAGCCAAAGGTAAGGGCTTCGGTTCTTGAGAGCCAATGATAAAAATGACACCTAAGCTTCTAATTAATAAATACAATATTTATTTATCTTGATATTCTAATACCCCCTGCAAACTGATGGGTCTCGAGAGACAGTCAGTTGGATCTGAGCAGTAGAAAGCGTGGAGTAGATAATGCTTTGGTGAAGATATCAGCAGTCTGATCAATTGTATTTATAGGTAGAAGCCGAACATGATTCTGTTGTATATGATCCCTAATGAACTTTTGATCAATCTCAATGTGCTTCGTACGAGCATGAAACACCGGATTGTTCGCTAATGCAATGGCAGAAGTATTGTCGCAGAACATATCGGTTGGATTAGATTGTGGAAGACCGAAATCTGATAGGAGGCGTCTGAGCCAGATAATATCCGCTGTCAGAGATGCTAACGCTCGGTATTCAGATTCAGTCGAAGATCGAGCAACGGTTGTTGCTTTTTTTCACCGTCCATGATATGAGATTGTCACCGAGAAATGAGCAAAATCCAGATGTTGATTTGCGAGAGTTGGGATCGCCAGCCCAATCAGCATCTGAAAAAGATTTAAGTACTAAGTCAGTTTTGTGAATTGGAATTCAAAATCAAGTGTACCTTTGATATAGCGAAGGAGCTTCTTGAGCATGAAGACATGCTGCTGTTGAGGAGCGTGCATGTGTTGAGAAAGCTGATTTACGCTAAAAGCTATGTCCGGTCTAGTAAGAGTTAAGTACTGAAGAGAACCTGTTATGCGACGTATATAAAGAGGAGTCTATAAAGTTTAGAGTCTGTTACCAGTTTTTCCGGGAGTTTTTGTGCAAGTTGGGTTGACTACAGATTACAGTTGAGAAGATCAGCTTGCTGTAGAATAGAGGTTGCATATTGACGTTGGGAAAGAAAATAGAACTGAGCATGGTGATCAATTTTAATCCGAGAAAATCATGGACCGGCCCAAGGTGTTTCATCGAAAATTTTTGATCAAGTTGAGCTAGGACATTGTCTATTGCCCGAGAACATGATCCAGTTATGAGGATGTCATCCACATACACTAGGAGATATATGTGATAGCTTTGATGACGAAGTATGAATAAAGATTGATCTGCCGAACTAGAGGAAAAACCAATGGAGATTAAAAAGTCAGTAAACGTATTATACCATTTGCGCGGGGCTTGTTTCAGTCCATAAATTGCTTTGTGAAGTTGACAAACGTGAGTGGGATGTTCAGTATCCTCAAAACCTCGAGGTTGAGCCATAAAAAATTCTTCGGAGAGCTGACCATGAAGGAATGCATTCGCGACGTCCAACTGATGTACCTGCCAATTTTTAGAAATAGCAAGAGCAAGCATAATTCGAATAGTAGGAAGTTGGCTACCGGACTAAACGTCTCAGTGTAGTTCAAACCATATTCTTGTCTGTTTCCTTGGGCCACTAATCTGGCTTTGTATTTTGCAATCGATCCGTCACTATGAATTTAGTCCTATACGTCCATCGACATCCGAGAATTTGATTTGTAGATTTATTGGGTACTAAACTCCAAGTGCCCTGTTGTTGTAAAGCCAGGAATTCACTTGCCATTGCGTCACGCCATTGAGGATACTTGGCTGCTTCAGTGTAACATGTGGGTGCCGTAGGTGGATCAGGATTCTGAGAGTGGTATAAGTTCAGGCGATCAACAGGTTTCAGAGAGCCAGTGCGGGCACGGGTGATCATATGATGTTTCGGATGAGTGGGAATGCCAGGACTTGAACCGTGGCTGGTGCTTGCTAACGGTAAAGGAGAATCGCTGTGCTGGTTGAGACAAATCTGGAGCATTTGATGTAGTAGTTCTTGGAGTGTGAATGTGATTGGTCTTAAGTATGGGCACCAGGTGTGGATTCATTGGTACAAGTAGTCTAGGAGGTGTTGTAGTGGAACTGATTTGATCTGTGTTTTGATCTCTGTCTGGGGGAAATTTGAAATGGAAACAAGTCTTCCTGAAAAGTACAATGTCGAGAGTAAAGTAATTTTATTAGTAATGATATCAAGACATTTATACCCTTTATATGATTCAGAATAACCGAGCAAAACACAGGTATTAGCTTTATTTTGCAATTTATGATGATTGTGAGAGGGAGACGAGGATAACAGGCACATCCAACGTCCGAAGATGAGCATATTCAGGTTGTCGTTTATGCAGCAATTCGAACGGAGATTTATTGTTAGTGTTATTGGAGGGCATCAGGTTTATCAGATAACAGATGTAAGAGCTGCTTCCGGCCAATGCTTATACGGAACCGAGTGATTTGTTAAGAAGCGTCCTTGTTGTTTCAATGGATGTGTCTATGCTTGCGCTCCGCTACCCCGTTTTGTTCCGGCGTATATGACATGAAACCTGATGACTGATACCCTGACTGAGTATAAGATGTTGATTGAGTTTAATGATTCTTTAATCGCCTCAGTACGTAAAATTTTAATTAGAATGAGATGTAAATTTTTCAATTTGATTTCTTGAAGTTAACAAAAGTAGTAAAAAATACTTCAGATTTATGATGAAGAGGAAAAATCCCACGTAAAAACCTGGTGTCCGTCGTCGACAAATATGACATAATACCTGTAACCTTGAACAGATTCAACCGGGGCAGGACCCCACACGTCAGAATGAATTAAAGACAATACAGTATGATGTCTGTTATGAGATTTAGAAAAGACTAGCTTATGTCCTTTGGACAATTTGCAAGAGGTACAAGCATCAGGTTTAGTAAAAATATGTAAACTAGGATTACATTTTGCTATAGTTATAAGAATGTGGTCATTTGGGTGACCAAGGCGGTCATGCCAGGGAATGGTCCGTTGGTTCTGAGTAACAAGAGCTTTCGGCAGAGGAAACTTGAGGATTGTGAACAGGATATAGCCCCTTTTTCACACGGTCCTTGGAAGAGAACCTGATGTGTCTTCAAATCCTTGAAATAGAAACCATTAGGATCAAAAGTTATGGCAATATTATTGTCTTTGGTGAGTTTAGATATAGATAATAAATTGAATTTCAAAGTCGGTGTATGAAAGATTTGAGATAGAGTAAGCTTACGAGAGGGAGTCGGTAACAGGCCTGTACACAGTATTGGCAATGTTAACCGATCTCCCGTCACCAACAGTAATTGTGTCCGATCCTTGATATGATGATGCAGTTGTCATAGCGTCGAGAGAATTTGTGAGGTGAGATGTCGAACCGGAGTCTAAGTACCAATTTGTAGACTGATTGTCGTTGTGAGTAACTAGCGCCGTGTTATTAGTCGGAGCAGATTGATTGACATATGTGTGGGATCCAGGCGATGCCAACAGGAGGAAGCTGCGTGGCCTTTCTTGGAACATATTTGGCAGATGACATTAGAGTTCGGGTTTGCCTGCGATCTTGAGGCGGTGTTCTGGTAGTTCCTGTTACGGGATCGGCGGCTCTTCCCCTTGGCACAATAAGGCAGTCTGGCGATCTGGTATAGAAGCGGAACGAGCGTTGTCTGACGCCATATTGATTTCTTCACTGAGTAAAAGCGGGTACAACTGATCAAGATTTATCGGTGTGAGCATGGTCCGAATAGCTGTCTTGAAGACTGGTAGGAGGGTGGAAGTCCTTGAGGATGTAAGAGAATGACATCCTCGCTATCACAGAGGAACCCGACGCAGTAATCTGATCGACGAGGGACTTGATTTCGTCAGATACTGTGTAATCGTCTGATTTTTGAGGGAAATATTGTGGAGTGAGTTTTTCAATTGGAATTACTTTAGAACGATTAGACGATTGAAATCTGTTTCTAAGGTAGACCAAATTTTCAGCAGTGGAAGTGAGATTAACCACATAAGGAAGTATAGATGTATTAATTATTGTAAATTAAAATTAATTATTTTATAATTATAATTATTTATTTAAAAGAGTAATTAGTTATAATTAATTAAAATTAATTTAAAATAAAATAATAATAATATAGAAGCGCGTCCTCCTACCTCGATCCACGAGCCACCGCCGGACTTCAAGGTATAATTTCTAATTCCAACCCGTTCTCGATGTTTGCAGCGGACCGGAGAACCACCTATACGCGCTCTTGTAGTACGGTAGGAGGGAGCCCGGTGCGAAGCATACGCGACGAGGCGGTAAGCCCTATACACGCCTTGTAGCGTGTGTGGGGACGGTCCTCGACCTCGAACACCGCCGACGACTGCTACGCAAGGTAATAATTCCTAAAACTCAGATTCCTCATTCTCGCGTTTGCGGCGACCGACAAACCCCTTATACGCGCTCTTGTAGCACGGTGAGAGGAAATCCGGTCCGGCACCTACGACGAGGTGGGTAACGCCTAAAGTCCCATTTTCGACGTTTGCAGTGGACCGGAGAACCACCTATACGCGCTCTTATAGCACGGTAGGAGGG